>CM042257.1:10967552-11345052 GCA_023566225.1 Romanogobio albipinnatus
ACCACTGCAGACCGGGAACACCCCACAAGAGCTGCAGTTTTGGAGATGCTCTGACCCAGTCGTCTAGCCATCACAATTTGGCCCTGGTCAAACTTGCACAAATCCTTACGCTTGCCCATTATTTTCCTGCTTCTAACACATCAACTTTAAGGACAAAATGTTCACTTGCTGCCTAATATATCCCACCCACTAACAGGTGCAGTGATGAAGAGATAATCAGTGCTATTCACTTCACCTGTCAGTCATCATAATGTTATGCTGGATCGGTGTATATATATATATATATCTTGTGCCTTTACCTTGGTAAGTAAATGCGGTAAGCATAATAATAAATAAATACATTTTAATTTATATTCCTGTTTCAAAACACTAAGCTTAGTTCAAAAGCATGATCAGCGATACATGATTAGAAAACTTGCTTCAGTATCTGGTTGTACCCACCAAAATGAACCCAATGCCTGAACTCTGAATGAAACCACTGCATTACATAGCCTACTCTGTCACCTCCCACAGTGGTGCAGTGATATAAAAAGAAGGACAGCAATGGTTTTAATCATTGATTAATGAGACCTGCCTGTCGGCTACATCTGTGTCTGTTAGCCTGTTTGCTGAATCATACCGGTTCCTGTTTATAGAGACTTGTCTAAATAAACCAGGCAGTGTAGCTAATGAAATCACTGCTCTTCTGCTCCAGTGGGAGCAAGCCTTTGTGGCATCCAGTGCAGCTGTTCCCAACACACTATAGCTATCTCTGCACTACACCTGTTAGTTTAACCTGGATAAGAGTTTCTGGGGCAGAGAGAGAGTTTAGTTATTTTGTAAGAAGCCCAAAATGGTCTCACAAAGTAAGCATGGTGATTCATGGTTGTTTCAAAGTTGGGAAATGTTCAGCATGAGAACATTATTAGCAATGTAAACATTACTATAAATTCTTTAAAAATACATTTGAATCTATATGAGCAATTCTGTTTAGGTACTTAAAAGGAGTATGTGCTGCTTTCAGCATTCAACCATATGTATTTTAATCTAACAAAAATCTTTCTCTGTTTGAATTATAGGTTGTGCATGTATTTTCCTAGCTAACTTTAAGAAATGCATCTGCTCACCATGGCAGTCTCACACATGAAACCTTTTCCTTTTCAGAGGAGATGAGCAGTGACTCAATCACTTTATGTCAAGGGTTAAGATTGGCATTGTGGTCACTCAACGAGTGAATATAAATGCACATAAATATAAAGAAAACCAAAATAACTCAACAGTCGCCTCTGAAAGATATCATGGCTCTACAACACCCACTGCAGAGGCAATTTAGACTCAAAAAAGAAAAAAGAAATAAACACAAAAGCAGACAAAAGGGTGAAATTATATTGAATTTACCAGGGAGGTAAAAACAGCAGCAAATAAGAAAGACATTAAGAGGACATGAGAGAAAAATGTGTGCAGAGATGCCTGCCTCCAGCTATTTCAACAAAACCCCAGCTATTTCTCAACACAGGACGCTGGACTTTATGCTATACCTCCAAACAAATGCAGCTTATTGCAATAATTAGGTTGATTGGGGCCACTCAAATGCTCACACTGATCCAGATCCAGGTCAGGTTAAAATACTTCCCCCGACCAGGTTTTTATTTTGTATTTTTTTTACCAAACAATGCACTTACATTGACCACCAGGGAAATCAGGTCAGTGGCTGGTCCAGCCAGCTACCTTTAGGAGCTCCTTGAGGGAGTATGTCAAGTTTAGTGTTCAGAGAAACACTTTTCCTTTCCTGACAAGCTCTTTTTTTGAATGACCACAACATCTTTCTTCTTGCTATCTCTTCCCCTCTCCCTATCCCTCTCTCATCCCACAACTCGTGTTCCTTCTCTCCCAGCGAGGGGAGTGTTTGGCTCATGAAGAAAGGGAAGCCCCTCAGTTTAATTGACAAGTTCCCTGTGAAGCAGATCTTTTTCACTACAAGCTTTCACAACAAGCTGTTGGACAGATTTCATCCATTATAGAGCCCGCAAAACAGCAAGGCCAGGCGAGGAGCAGGGCATGAGGGTGCGTAGCTCACAAAAACACTGACCGTAATTTTGTCGTCAATTTTGTTGCCTTCGAAGTTCAGGAACGACATAACCTCTTTAGTATGAGGTTATGGCTGAAAGTTACAATACACAAGACACCAAGGCCCAAGACAGTTGGTATAACAGGGTGTTTTCTGATGGAAAAATGAGAAAATAAGGGAAAATGGAAACAGTCAGGGGTTCAAGGTGCTGGTGAAGTGCTGGCTAGCCTCTACTTCACATTATACGGTTTCCTTTGTGGTGGCGGGACTGTCACTCTTAGTGATTGAAAGGTCTAGTACCGTGCTCCCAATGCAAACAGTAATAGCATTCTATGTTCCCATGAGCCTTAAAATAAAGAATGATTTCATTCTCTTCTTTAAATATGATAATAATATACAGAGCAGGATAATAATCTCTAGCCTTCGTTTACCCTTGATATAGTGTCACAAATATAAACACATTTAACAACTGTGTTCAACGTATTTAGTAAAACAAACCTCAAATCTCTACTCAATCAAATGAGGAAATCAGATTTTTTAAACAGTGTCATGCAAAAGAGTTATGCAAAAGTGGAAATGATCAATTACACAGAAGCTTGTACAATACATTTTAAAAGGTATAATTAAGCATGAACATGACTAAAGGAAACGTCTATTTGTTAAACAAATTAAGCCATCTAATATGATTCATATTCTTTTGGTTTCTTCACCAAATATTTGTAAAAACATTACAAATGCAATGCAAAGGAAGATACAGGGATCGGTAATTGGTAAGTACAAAAAATCATAAAATTGTTCTTGACCAGTCCAACTTATGACTGACAATATAACACATTTAATTTAGTGCAACTAGTTAAAAAATAATGTGATAAATATATGACAAAAATCAAACAAAAATCATATCCCCATACACAAGTGCCACAGGAATTGTTCTATGATCGGAGCATTTTTTAACTACAACTTAAATGCAAAGTACAATTTTCTAGGGATGCTATATTTTTATGCTACGTAATGGCTGATATTATAATTCTAGTCCAAAATGAATTTAGACTTCACAACATTATACTGTACAACATGAAACATGGATTTTCATCTTAAAGATTTTCTATAGATTCCATTTAACAGTTAGTTATTAATATATATATATATATATATATATATATATACACTCACCTAAATTATTAGGATTATTAGGAACACCATACTAATACTGTGTTTGACCCCCTTTCGCCTTCAGAACTGCCTTAATTCTACGTGGCATTGATTCAACAAGGTGCTGAAAGCATTCTTTAGAAATGTTGGTCCATATTGATAGGATAGCATCTTGCAGTTGATGGAGATTTGTGGGATGCACATCCAGGGCACGAAGCTCCCGTTCCACCACATCCCAAAGATGCTCTATTGGGTTGAGATCTGATGACTGTGGGAGCCATTTTAGTACAGTGAACTCATTGTCATGTTCAAGAAACCAATTTGAAATGATTCGAGCTTTGTGACATGGTGCATTATCCTGCTGGAAGTAGCCATCAGAGGATGGGTACATGGTGGTCATAAAGGGATGGACATGGTCAGAGACAATGCTCAGGTAGGCCGTGGCATTTAAAAGATGCCCAATTGGCACTAAGGGGCCTAAAGTGTGCCAAGAAAACATCCCCCACACCATTACACCACCACCACCAGCCTGCACAGTGGTAACAAGGCATGATGGCTCCATGTTCTCATTCTGTTTACGCCAAATTCTGACTCTACCATCTGAATGTCTCAACAGAAATCGAGACTCATCAGACCAGGCAATATTTTTCCAGTCTTCAACTGTCCAATTTTGGTGAGCTCGTGCAAATTACAGCCTCTTTTTCCTATTTGTAATGGAGATGAGTGGTACCAGTGGGGTCTTCTGCTGTTGTAGCCCATCCGTCTCAAGGTTGTGCGTGTTGTGGCTTCACAAATGCTTTGCTGCATACCTCGGTTGTAACGAGTGGTTATTTCAGTCAAAGTTGCTCTTCTATCAACTTGAATCAGTCTGCCCATTCTCCTCTGACCTCTAGCATCAACAAGGCATTTTCGCCCACAGGACTGCCACATACTGGATGTTTTTCCCTTTTCCCACCATTCTTTGTAAACCCTAGAAATGGTTGTGCGTGAAAATCCCAGTAACTGAGCAGATTGTGAAATACTCAGACCGGCCCATCTGGCACCAACAACCATGCCACGCTCAAAATTGCTTAAATCACCTTTCTTTCCCATTCTGACATTCAGTTTGGAGTTCAGGAGATTGTCTTGACCAGGACCACACCCCTAAATGCATTGAAGCAACAGCCATGTGATTGGTTGATTAGATAATTGCATTAATGAGAAATTGAACAGGTGTTCCTAATAATCCTTTAGGTGAGTGTATATACTGTACACACACACACACACACACACACACACACACACACACACACACACACACACACACACACACACACACACACACACACACACACACACACACACACACACACATCATCCCTAAACACTGTTTTCTATTATTTTCTAATTTTTTTAACTGGAGCAGTGGACTTACAGTTTTTAACAGACAGTTGGAGACTTTCAGGTTCATTAGCTGAACCAAGAGACAATGTTCTTCAATGTGTCAATAGCACTGAAAGCTCTATTGATTTGTAAAGCAGGGAGCAGGTTTCACAGATGCGGTGCTTATAGTTTTAGGAGGCTTTTCTAAGAACTGTCCAGCAAATCTGATGAGCTGTACGTGCTCTTCACTGAGCAGTAAGTGGTTGCTGCAATTACCTGTAAAAGGTGCTCCTGCTAGGAGCTGAAGTGGAAATGGTCTCTATTTTGGAAAATACACAGTGGTAGAATCCATTGTTCCATTAAAACAACCCCAGTACGTTCGAAAAGTGACTCCATTGAGATATAACCTGCAAACACCTGTATACAAAAAAAATATAAAAAAACATACTTGTTGAGGACAGCCGCAGACCCACATTTTTTTATATTTGAGTGTTAATCTTTGAATTTTAGTTTTATTGAAGTATCAAGTGTCTCAGATGTTTCTCCTAAAATTCAGTTATCTTAGGTGAAACAGAATTAGAAACACATTAGACATTAGTCTATTGTAAAAATACAAAACTGTAAAATGAATGTGACAAGCGAAGCTCGGACAATTCAGCCTTGGAAGAATTTAATTTAATTTTTAAAGTTAATATTTAAATCTCTGACTTTAGACTGCAGACTTTGGTATCTTAGCAAAGTAGAGAACATTTTGTGACATTGTCACAAGGAGACATTAGAAAAATCGGAGTTTTTCCGTTTAGAAGGATACTTCACCCACAAAATCAAAAACTTTCAAGAACACTGGGATGTGTTACAATGTGTGACTTCAATGACTTATTATATGGATAGAAAAACAGAGACATTTCACAGAAGAAAGACAAGTCAAGACATGAGAGTTATATAATGATACAATGTTCAGTTTTAGGTGAACTCCCTTTAAATCCATTACTGCCTTGAAGAAACAATTGAAATATTGTCTGTCATTTTTGTAGACTCATAGAATAACTGGAATAAGTATTTTTTTTCTTTTGTTGTTGATGCATGACCAAATAAAATGTTTTGCAGTCTGCTAAATTGAAATTGCAGTTGCTCGTCTAGCCTCTCTGTCTTTAGCCAAACGCTGTGGTTTGTTTATGAGACAGGGGGGAGGAATGGAGGGATACAGGAAGACATGGAGATTTGGAATCGTTTGGATGATGATACTTTCAATCTCAGACTCTGAGCAGAGCTTGAATATGCACCATTCCTATGCACAGCAGGATCCATGTTCTGCGGTTACGACAGGAAAAGTGTACAGTCTAAAAGTGCATAGTCTAGGAAAGCCAGACTTTTCAATTTTGGCATAAAGTTCGGTTCATACTGTATCTTATTCTGTCCAAGATACGGAAAATTAGGAAAGAAGGGGCCATCTAACAGACATATTAATCAACTGACTTGTCTTCCACCCAGTTTGCTTTTTTATATGAATGTGTATAGTACTAATATGATAATATTGAATATGCTTGTTTACTTGCTGCTGTCTCGAATTTAACTCTGAATCTCATGAACCTTGCAAACTTTGTTAATTATTGGAACTAGTTACTCCTCAGAAGCATTCATTATAGCAGCCTAACCACAGGCTGGGTGGGGGGCACCAATATTTATCTACCCTAACCCCCGTTATCTGGAAAGAAGCCAGTTAATAAAGTTTGAGCTAATGATATACATCAGATAGTCAGCCACCCGACATGTCTAATACCATGACTACACCGAAAAAGACCAAAAACTCTTTTATACTCCTACGACTTCCCCTACACCTACCCGTTCCCCTTGCCCCTTGAAACAGAGTGGCAAGGCGTAGGGGTGAAAATATTCCCCTAAGAAATGGGACACCACTACTATACCATTACACATCATCATACCCTGCTTCTTTTATTAGTGTCCTGTAACATTTAACCAGTATGAGGCAATTTAACCAGCAATGAAGTGCATAGGCTATATCTAACAGAAATCAGGCGTGAGTATGTTTAACATATTACTCACTCCCAGCGTAGTTTTGCGCTGTATTTGGACTTAAGAAAACGGCGCTCGTTTTCAGTTCCAAAACGTATGAGCCTTCGAGTTTCCTAAGACGATACAGAATGATACAGAACATACAAGACTGGTGAAGCCGCTTTTCCATCAGGCCAAACTGTTGTTTTTGTTTATTAACCGTTCCATTCTGTGCTGATCCGAGCCGGCCGGTACGGATATGGTTTCGTTTTCTACTGTGGTGCTGCGATAACGGAGCTTGTTGCAATGTAATATAAATAAGTCAGTCGTTGCCTTGGTAACGCAAGAGTTTACCATAGAATGTAAAAAAATATGGACGTAGTGTCCGTGACGTCACCCATAGGATTCTGATGATCAGTTTTGAAGCGTAAAGTATCGCGCGTTACTCCCGGATAATAGAAAATGGGCAAAAAGGCGGGATGTGGGCGGAGCTGAAGTGACGTGATGACTAACAGACAGCAGATAAATGGCTATCCACCTGTCACTCAAAGTGCCCACACCCTTAATTATGCAGAACTTTAATGCTTTATATAATGTAAATGAATGAGTTATAAAAAAATTCACCCCCCTCACAGTTGTCATGAAGGGCAAAATTTGCCATATAGACCAAAACCACAATTTGTACCAGGCTGTAAACATGTTTTATTCTGCTGTAAAGTTGGGCATTTTAACATGGGGCTCAATGAGATTCTGCTCCCTTCTGGAGCCTGTCCCTAGTGGCCGGTTGGAGGTTGCCGCTTGGAGTTTACAGACGATATGTGATGTAAATATCGACTGCGGTGTGGCCTGGTCTGAAGAATTACGTTTTATATTACATAACATGGATAGCCAGGTGTGTCGCTTACCTGGGGAACACATGGCACCAGGATGCACTAGGGAAGAAGGCAAGTCGGTGGAGGACTCCAAATTCCCCAGTTCTCAATCCAATCGAGCATCTGTGGGATGTACTGAACAAACAAGTCCAATCCATGAAGGCCCCACCTCGCAACTTACAGGACTTAAAAAAAATCTGCTGCTAACATCTTGGTGCCAGATACCACAGCACACCTTCAGGGGTCTAGTGGAGTCCATGCCTCGACGGGTCAGGGCTGTTATGGCAAACTGCGTAGCATATGCATGCCAAAACTCATTGCGGCGTATACATTCCACACTCGTACTACTGATATGCATAGTCATGAGATTGTGTTGGACCAACACAATATTAGGTCATAATGTTATGCCTGATCTGTGTATACATCCAAAGCTGGTGATCCATATACCAAACAGGATGCCCCACAATGAATGATTTCAATTTAGACAGTGGTTGATTTAGTTAAAACTATAGCATTGGTGAAAATGTCTTACAATAACAAAGGTCTTTTCCATCTAACTAACAGGTATCTACAACATAACACATTATTTTTAGTATTTTGACATTTTAGTGGGCTTTGACATTCAAACTGCTTTCAAAAGAACAAGACCCTAAAGTCGGTGACTGCCAAAGGCTGAGCTACAGCAACTGAGAAACATTCATAACGCCTACAAAATCCTTTACTTGAAGATCTCTATAAAGCTTGAGAGAAGCTCCCGATTGTGCCTTATTCACTGCCTGAGTCTTGTCATTTTTTTACCCTGCTCTTTTCAAATGTTCTTTTTTTTTCTGTGTGAAAACACCTGAAAAACATTAATGCACCGTTCTCTCTCCCACTCTGTGCACTGAGAGCATTACATAATGCTTCTGTGCTTCTGCTGACAGTAACTGGAGCTGTCATGTTGGTGTTTTCATGATTGTTAGAGGCTGTATTACCTGAATGTGCGATCATGCAGAGCAAATGCACAGTTTTGGCATTGCAGCAGCAAACAGCGTTTCGGTGTTCTGCATCTGTTCTGTTTGTTTAATTAACTATTTGTTGCGATGTTAATCTTTTACACGTGTAGCTTTGCAATTATAGCAGAAAACCCTCAATGACTGATATATTAGGTATGCGGCTATAAAAATACAGAAAGGAAAACCTGTAAAAGTCATAATGGAAACTAAAAAATCTAAATGAAAAAGCAGTGGAAGAGCATTTCTCTGTAAATAGACAACCAAATGTGGTGAGTGATACACATTATTATAGGGAACACAAAAGAGGACATTTAGACACATTAGACTATGCTGTTTTACTTTCAACTGAGTGTAAATGGTTGGTATAAGAGAGAGATTTTCTTTTGGTTTACAAACCACTAAGCAGACCAGTAGTTTTAATTAAGACAAACTGGAGAATTTGTTTATGTGACAGAAAGGAATACAAGCCAATTAAAAACCACAACATTGCATAATCAAAACTGTCTGTGACTAATTACTGGTTATCCCAAAGCACTTTCCTTGCAAGAATACTGCAAGAATAAGAAGAGCAAAAAAAAGTGCATGGATATGATGTCACATTCTGGCTTCTGTTTTTAATAAATCAATCACAAATAGCAAATGATAACACGTGCCAAATTTAGTGTTGTGATTTCTAAAGCACTTTTTGATTATAACAAAGTAGGAAAAAGTAATATTCATATTGAGATGTTGAAGTTATTCAAATATTAGTCTTTTATTTTTAGTGTTTGAAGTGAAGGTAAAGGTTAATATATATATATATATAGAATCACATTTTTTGAAGAATCAAAATTCTTCAGTGTAATACAGTTCTTTGGGAAGAACAAGGCGGGAACTGGCGAATGTGAAATCTGAATTTAATCAAAATTAAACAAAAACTAAAAGTAAAAACAGCCGCCTCATCACGGTGCCGCTCTCTCACTGCTCTCGCCCGCCCTGCTTGTCACATTCAGTTTTCCAGCATCTTTTGCATATTTGAACCCTTTCCAGCAGGGACCGTATGATTTTGAGACCCATCTTTTCACACTGAGGACAACTGAGGGACTCAAACACAACTATTACAAATTGTTGATGCTCCAGAAGGAAACCCCATGCATTAAGAGCTGGGGGTGAAAACTTTTGAACAGGATGATGACTTTCTTATTTTGTTTAAATATCAGTTTTTTCCCATTTAGTACTGCCCTTTGGAAGCAACAGAAGATACTCCTTCACTCCAAGACTTCAATCTAATCTTCAAATTAAAAATTTTCACCCCCAGTTAACGCATCGTGCTTCCTTCTGGAGCATCAGTGAATGTTTGAACTTTTTTAATAGTTGTGTAAAGTGCAGTGTGAAGGCAATTTTAGCTATTTTTTTATGCGAATGGGACTTTTAGAAAGCGGACTTCCCAGGAAATCCAGACAATGTCATAACTACACGCATGTATAAACGGTCCCTTTCCAATCAACACAAACTACAAACCACAGATCAGTTCACCATGAGATTAAAAGATAATCATCATCTCTCTCAATGCCAAGAATGACTTGAATTACAGAAGTGCAGGTGATGAATGGACACATTTAGCTTCGGCGTTGTTTCAAAATATTTTCCCTCTCCACTCCACTGCACGGTCATTTGCATAGAGCAGGGGGTCTCCACATAGCTGTGGTCTTGCTGAAAAATACAGGGTGGTGCAGTTCTAAAGCCTCTGGGTTAAAGGTGGCCAAAGGCCAAGTTCAGGGTGGACCTCACGCTGGCACAATGCCTGCAGTGTAGCAGAGCCAGAGCATGTGGAAGTGCTTTGGTCCTGGGGAAGGAGCAGTCAGCCTCGCACAGAATCCCTCACCGCAAAGACAGAGAAGCTGAAAGCAAATTACTCTTCATTAGAGCCACACAGCCAGTTGCCAGGGACCCAAGCGTGGAAAAACAACAGGCCTCAGAATTTATGATGAACGCATCATAAAGGAAGGAGATTGACAAGCAACATGCCACCTGCTGAACGCACTTCAATTTTGCTTCGGATGAGAGAACGGTGGCTCTCATCGCCGAAGATGAAGTGCTTTTGCATCTGTGTGCGAATTGCACATTCTTCTACTTTATGGTTCTGTCTGTTACATCAAGAAACGCCAGTCGTAATTCTGACGATCCAAATTCATGTATTTCCAACTCCCTGTGGAGTTTTCTTTTTCTTCTTTTAGCAATCTCTGTTCCTACGCATTGGTATAAGAGCAAGCGAATTTTAATGTGCATATTGAAAGTATTACTCCTTAAACAGAACATCTTGTCCTTCAAGATCAAGTAACAAGACCGGGCCAAAACTGCATAAAAATCCGCTAAGTCCAATTGAAAAGATTTGCAGAAGCTTTCGCAGATGTTCTGAGGAATATTTTTTTTTTTTGAGGACTGCAATGCTGTGGTAAATTGAATTGCTATAGATACGGTTTCGTAGAGGCCATTACCCTCTGAAATGTTCCAGTCTCGTCCGCGCCAGAGAGCAGAGACCCATTAAGCACGCAGGCAGCACCCCTGGCCCTGATGACAGGCCTCAGCCATCCAGGGATATCATCAGCTCTAGTCCAGAGTCTCCCCTGTCGTAATATCATCGTCTCGAAGGTGTCATGATAACCATCATTTTCTCCAGCGCAAAAGCCTCCACCCGGCCTCTAATGAAAACAGCTGTCTCTGAAATCTGTTTTCGCTCTGGTCTGCGTTGTCGTCGAAACATTTTCATTATATTACACCCCACAGAGTCATAATGACTCCTGCATAGACAAAACAGGACACGGAGATATGATGTCGTCTGGAATTGGTTGTTATGCTGCTCAAGAAACCTGGTCCAAGGTGAGGTTGATGGGCAACTGGCTACCAGCAAAAGCGAGCAGTGGACTCAAGTACTCCTGAGGGATTGCAGAAATCTTTTCATGTGTTTCACACAGTTACTGCAATAAGAAAAATCCCTCAACTGACCGAGTCGATCTAATACGTTAAAGATGTCTCCATTTATGATGTAGTAAAACAATGAATATATGAGATTGTAGTCTAGGCCAAGGCTGATGTATCTGGAAGACCTCCAGGTACCCAACTTGACAACTGCAGAGCCAAAGTCTTCCATTCCAACAACATGGAAAGAGAGAAGGTGAGGGGCAAAGAGAATGAAAAATGCTGTGAAATGCATAGAAAATATTCCATGATTAATTACTTAATACAACTTTTTTGTAATTAACCAACTAAATGAACCAAAATACATGTATCCAGTAAATGTAGGCCAATGAACAACTCAAAATATGCATGTGCATGGCCGTAACAAGGGTTTGAAAATGAGTGAGGTCCTGGGTAGGGTGTTAAGAATTGTGCTATAATGTCAGCAATAACCTGCCTGCGCTGTTTAAGTGCCAGAGATGCAGTGTGTTGACATATATTGCTAAGAAAAACAAACAAAAGACCAAAGACGCTTAAAATAAAATAATTGGATCTGGCGACGCTGCAGAGGCTGCAACCACGTCCTCCCTCACTTAAAACTCTCCCAATCTCCCTTCACTCTGCCACAGTGACGGCGCTACACCGGGGCTAGGGGGGGCTACAGCCCTGTCAGAATTTTGAATAGCCCCGGTTTAGCCCCCCCAAGCAGTTGAGAATCAGATGGACCGTTTTAACAGAGTTTAACAGAGTTTTAGGTAGGAAAGGTAGGAAACTCTGAAACTCTGATGGGGTCCAAAAGGAGAAAAGAAAGAGGAGTCAGAGAGAGAAATGCCCTTATCGAAGGCCATTAGGCTAAAGACATGTAGCTACACACTGTGCAGTTCTTTAACAGGGTTAAAGAAAACGTATAGCCTATTTAGTTTCATATTTATGTTTAAATAGTAGCCTATATATTTTTATTAATCTATGTTAAAAAGTGAACAGCTTGAGCAAGATCACTACATAATAAGACATATCATAAGATGTCCAATATGTCGGGGGACATGGATCAGACATGATTTTGTTTTGCAGAAAGCCTTTATTTAAAGCGAATTTCGTTTTGTTTAAATTGTATCTTTACTTTATTTAATAAAGAAGCAAACCAACCAAGAACGTCAGGAATGGATTGACGTGCGTAATGAAACCTGCCTGTTTCCACGGCCTTTAAGACTGAAACGATAGGCTACGTCTTTCTGTTTTTAATAGCCTACATTTCTTATAGATCATATTTGTTGTGTGTTTTTAAATAAGTGCGCAGCACATATTCACATAGGCTATTCATCTAAACGCAATCGCACTGCAAAAAATGTTCTTCTTACTTAGTATTTTTGTCTTGTTTCTAGTCTAAATATCTAAACATTCTTAAATCAAGATGCATTTACTAGATAAGTAAAATTACAAAATATATATTTTTCTTGTTTTCACAATTTTGTTTTTGCTTAAAACAAGATAAATTATCTTCCAATGGTCTTTCACCTTTGCATGTAAAAGGTTTTTGTCGTTGTCTTGTGGTCACCTAAATAAAAAATCTATTTTGTTGAATATGCCTATTCTTTGACCATATATCATTTTAAACTACACTTCTGATGAATGTGGTGTGTACCATAGCTGCTTTAATTTTTTTTTTAAAGAAAAGAAAACGACAATTTCTTTATGAAGTAACTCTGACGTCATGAATACTGATTATTTTCTTAGCACCCCCACATATTGGTCTAGCCCCCCCTTAGCACCGGTAGAGAAAAAATGCTGGCGCCGTGCATGCTCTGCCATCGTCTCGCAGTGATATGAATCTGCTCTCCATCATTTTCACACTGTCTAAACTGAATTTTATAGGGCTGTCACGATTCCTCTATTAAATTCCCTGGTTAACCGAGAAAATACTGGAAGTGGCTACACAATATAAGACCATTTTAAAATCATAATATATCTGATATTGTGAAATCACAAACACTATGATTCATTTAAATGAATAGGCTATATGCCCGCCGTGGGTTTAGTTCAAGTTTAGTTTATCAACAAAGAAGTCATGTTAAACGTGTTAATTTAATCCTTAAATGTACTATAGCTTAATATATGCATAGATTTTTATGGAATGCTTGTGGTCTAGTGGCAGAGATTTTGTTAAGCGCGTCAGAGGTTCTGAGTTCTAATCCGTCCTCATATAGGTTTTTTTTTCTTCTCATAACTTAAAACTAAATGTGTTCATCAGTGATTTTATATCAAGAGCAGGGACACGTTTGTGTGTATTTTGTTTTGTGATTTCACCAGAACGAATAGTCTCCGCAATGGCATTAAGCGATAGATTGAAGCACTCGTCTGTGTGAAGACTGTGCACGAGCGTTGAGAGAGATAACAGCGGCAACGAGCACTCGCAATTGCTAATCAAATGGAGATGTTTCTTTCTATTAGAGATGTTTCAAAAAGTGTTGGAGACAATATAGACCCTGGTAAAAAGTGGTAGGGACATGTCCCACTCGCAAATTACGCCTATGCGTACAACGCTTTATTTGCATGCGTGCAGGTTATGCATTTCTTTCAGGCAAGTCTGACCCACTTAGTTTTTTCATAGCGAATCATTTACCTGTTGTCCTTTACATGCAGCTTGGCTAACAAACTCCATCTCTGCATATGCTGTGAGTTTGGGTTGCTTATAACCATCTTGGAACATAACATGCGTAATTTCACCAGATTTGTAATGGAAATCATTGATATTTTTTTAATATGCAAATTGTTGTTCATCACGATTTCAAAATGAAAGTTTAAACCCTCAATCTGAGTTTGCATGTTTTGATGTCCATATGTTATTGTTCAAGAGGCTGTAGCACTTATGCAGCCTAGCATATTCTTACTTGTAAAGAAGTGTCCAAATATTAAAGGGGCACTTCGTAGGGGGGAGTACCATAATTCAAATATACTACGGGTTTCTACTGATACAAAGCTTAATGCTAAATCACTGAAGTGACCCTTTAAAGATTAAGTGGACATTTGAATTAAATGTTGTTTGGCCACTATTAAACATGGATTTGATCATGCTGTAAAGTGTAACAACAACAATCCCCAGGCTGTGGCACCCTCTGCAGGCACTTATTATAATACATAATGTACATAAGTTGATTGTTTATATTAAAGTGCATTATGTATTTTAACAGTGTTGTTCAATAAAGCCATATGATTACTTGCTTTCGATTCTTTATTTGAACCAATTATTACTGCCTCATTGTTATTTTATCAGTATTTTAAGTCATTTTAAAGGTGATTGTTTACTTAGGTCTATTTTTATAAGAAAAACTGATTATTTGATTAATCGTCAAAATAATCGATCGATTACTCGATTACCAAAATAATCGCTAGTGATAGCCCTAGAATTATAGACACTCATATGAGTTTTAAATGGCTAATTATTCATTTTTCAATATGAAAAATGTACCGAAGTCAGGACCTCGGTGACCTCATAGCTGACTATGGCCATGTATGTGTGTTTTTTTAAATATTGTATTGGATTGTATTGGATTTTTTGTCATTTACACAAAATATATTCAAATTATAATCATTTAAATTATATTTATATTCAATTTTGGCACTGGCATTTCTTCTGCAATATCACAAATATTATGTTCAAACCCAAATCCCAATGCACTGATAAATCACAGAGCTTCTGTAGAGATGTTGCCATGTTCTCATCCAAGTGCAAAATAAGTTTTGGATTTTCCAGGGACAAAAGTGTAAACAACGGCACAACATGTCTGGCTGTCACAGCCGATAGCAGTCCCTTGCCATCATACTATTGGATTCAAAGCAAATGTGAAAAGAAGTTGCCGCCACCTCTATCAGCAACTAAAACTCCCATTCTGAGTTAGACAGTCGAGCCAAGATTCCCATGCTGGGTGTGATTGTCTGTCTGCGTTTCTGCTTGGTGTTCCCCCGCGTCTATAATGGAAGGAATGATCACTGAGAAGTTTTGGGACAGGAAATGGGCTTTTGTCCCAACCACAGTCTCCTGAGTTTGATATTGTTTACAGGCACAAAATAAATAAATGAATAAGACCAACATGAAGATAATGAAGCTACTGTAGTAGACCTGTCCATTCCCCTTTTATAGAACATCATCTGCGGTCACTAACTTACTAAATGATTTATCTCAATCTACAAGGCTTTCTGGTAGCAGCTTTAGGGTGCTGTTTTGTGGCAGCTAAAGTGACAGCGTACTTGTTCACAACCCGCCTCTCCCTGCAATTATGTCCGCTCATCACCCCACCCTCTCGGCTCGCCTCTGCCTTCCACATCATTTCCAAATCAAATGAAATCTGAAACATGAAGCCAGAGACAGAGTGAAAGCTTGCTCTGTGGTTGACAGTAAACAGCTCCACTGGCTATATTCAGCTTGAGTCGTGAGGTGTTACTACAGTCCCTTTGACATGTAGAGGCTGTCATTGTGAATTTGTCAGAGAGAAGTACCTTAAGATGGCTTTACACTGCTTTTAAGGTCTTCCTCTTCAGTCTGTTAGGGATGGTGAGACATTCACTGCTTCTGATTTGCAAATCAAATATATTATGAAAAGAGATTTTTAAACTCTCAGACACCACCTAACACAAACAGTACGGATATCCTCACTATTGCTTCAACCCGCGACAACAGGGTAAAAGTAGCCCAATTCCACAGGACCAGCTTCCTCCTTATAGAGTGGTGCAGATATAGGTTTGCCAACTTTCTGAAATGGGGGTTGACATATTTGATACAAACTAATTGATACATTTAGATAAATAGATTTCATACATTATAGCATATTATAATACAATATTTCCCGCTGTTGTCACTTGACTCTTCGACTCCATTTACTTTACATCAAAACAGGGCCAGAAACAAGACAAAATTGCAGTTGTTACACACTTAAATTATTTCTCCCCCAACACAAAGCCTTAAAATCCCCTTATTAAAATCTCGCTCCTTTTAGCGTGATCGTCCAAATTAGTCCAAATTAGTCCAATTTAGTCCAATTTAGCGATGACTTGATGAGGCTATCAGCGTTTCTACCTAGCTGTTGCCGATGCCTAATTTTACACAGGAAAAAAAAGTCATGAATAAAGCTGTTGTCGAGTGATGGGGCTAAACGCACATGATCATTGTCTTAAAAGGTGAGTTAAAGATATAAATATAATAATGTACACTTATTCATGTATTTCTTCTTGATGTGAGTTTTTTTTAGGATTTAGTTTAATGATTATGAACATAAAACCATAGAAAACCAAATTGATATTTATTGCATTAATAGGCACTATCAATTAAACTAAAGCTAGCATGGAGGAAGCCTATGTATAATTACAAACTAAAGTCGCTGTGACTGATTTCTATTTCTAAAGTAAGCACTCAAATAAATGTGTGTGAGTTTCTGCAGTGAGCTCTCTGACACTGTTTTTTTTTACATCAGTGTCTGAATTCCTCGCTTCATTTCATTCACTCCTTGCTTATAGTGCACTCAACTGTCATGCACTTTATAGGGATTAGAGAATTATTAAACAAGTGAGCAGAGTCGACACCGAGAGTCGATTCCTGTGCTGGAGTCGACCCCGACTCTGGGGCTATTCAGAGTCGAGGAATCGACTCTTTTGGAGTCGACTCCCCATCACTACTGATCATAGACAAACGGGGAGAAATTAGTTGGCCTATCTACCGCACACTGCAAAAAATGACTGTGATTTTAACGGTAAAATACTGTGAATATGTCTGTCATAGATTTGCACTGAATTGATTCTCAAAAATACGGAACAAAGTGCGTTCCGTATCAGTTCAATACGGAACAAGACTTGTATGTGTCAAATATGGAATGGTTGGCAACCCTATGCAGATATGACGTCAATTTGTAGGCCAACTGGCAAGTTAGCATCACACTGGTTCCCTCAATAAAAGCCCAATAAGATTTTCCCATAGGCTTTTGGATTATCGCAAAAAACAAGCTCTGCGGTTAACAAAAGTTCCCATTCAGTCGGTCACGTTCGACGTACGTCGGACGTACCGACGAATTGGGACGTACGTCTCCGTTCCCTCCTTCAGGGAACGAGGGTTACCATACGTAACCGAGACGTCTCTGATACTTGCACATTTTGTTTATCAAGATCATTTGAACACAACTGTTATTAATTTTGAAGCCTAAATGCAGTCGCCAGAAGTAAAAGGCTAAATATAAACAGACTACACCACGGTCACTCAACCTCAACATCACCAGCGCTAAGCTTTTGAAAATTAAGAGGTTACAACATAAGGTTGTAAAAACCTAATGAGTTTACCTTTTCGGCGTGATGACGTTTAACCCTTAAATGCATGACTGTTTCGCTAATCATTCTTACATATTCGGGTCTTTAGCGACTCAAATCTTTATCTAACCGATGGATCTTTACCTGTCGCGATACTATAAAACTCTCCTGATATTAGAGTAACAATTACAGAAGAGCTTGGAAGGGTTCCGTTTGAGCAGATGTTTTATATCCCTGTCCTCGTCAGAGCTCATTTCCCAGTACATTCAGCAAATGATAGTTTTGAGAATATGTTTGACGTCGTGAATATGAGCCCATTCACAATCTCAAACATATTCTCAAAATTATAGTTTTCAACATCTTCAAAATCAATATTTTGATCGCTGACAGCTTCCTCACCAGATCCACCATCAAGCGACAGTGAAAGTAATATTTGATTGGGTTCAGTACTTGCTCTGCAGTAAATCGCTGAGCCATTTCAAGTTTTCCTAATTATTCTATTCTTTCTGTTTTCTGTCTGCAGTAAGATGCACTTCATCATTGTGTATCAGACATTTCTTCTTTGTGGAATAAATGTGAATTGCACTTATTCCGTCATTAAAGATTCAATTATTGTTGTGCAGAAAAAAATATACGTACACTTATACACACCTCACTTATACATTTTATCATTATTTATTTTTTATCATTTTTGTTATATGTTTATAATGAATTTATTGAGGAATACTAAGATGGTAGATGTCTAACTTTAAAAAATGAATGAGGAGGAGGGTAGTGAATGATGTCCCGGGTCGCTAAAGACCCGAGGTATGCGTTTAATGGTTAATGTCCTCGAAAGCCTCTGTAGTCCAATTTAGCTGCTTGTTAGCAACCACCTTTTTCAAGACACGTAACAGCTTCAAAACATTTAAAGTGGGGTAATACTGATGTATTTTATGTCGTAGAGTAAAATGTGAAAGTGTCTTGAGCTTTTAAAGCCACAGACTTTATTTCAGCCATTTAACTAAAACCCTTCAAAAACCCATTGACTTCGGGACGAGGAAACCGGAAGAGCTAAAATGCTAACTCGCTTCCGCGTTTTGGCCTACAAAGTGATGTCATACCTTCACCACTCTATTGGTGCAAAATTTAACATGAAACGTGAACTTGGATAAAACAGAGAAATCTTGAGATTTAAGTTATTTCTAGACATGACATTCAAAAATTGCACGTCAAGTACAGCTTTACTACAGTAAAACAAAAACACCTTTTTGATGTAGTAAAACTACTTGATGTGCAATTTTTGAATGAGCAATAAACATCACACAGCTTGTTATTAAAACTATGAATATTCATGACACTATTGACAATAAAAAATGGGGATATTAATTTCCCAGCAGTGAAAGACCCCCACTACTATTATTTTCACTCTTTCGTGAACAATGCTGTAAATGCCGCATGAACCTCACACTTAAGTTGAGATGCAGGCCACAGTAATGTGTGCTACGTGATGACGTCATATTTATGCAAAACTAAAGCGTCTAAAATACATATTTATGCATATTAAAATGCATATTTATTAAAAGGGGACGTAAAAAATAAATGAATAAACAATAAACATTACATTTAGAAATAGATATGAAAACAATTCCAATCATCAAGAAACATAGATTTGCTGAAATGTATGCAAACCTCACAATATTAGACTCTTGACATCGGTTACTCTGAGCTGTGTGTGAGGCACAGCTGTCCCACTCATGAGTGCACTAGTTGGGTTGCACACCGGGACAGCAGATGCTACACTGGACTACTCATGCACACATTCCTGATCCTACATGATTGTCTGTAATTACCAGCTGTAAGCTGATAGCAGGGGGAATAAGGAGTCTATTGAGCTGTCAGTGCAGGCAGGTCGCTGACAAGGACAGGTACAGGCTGAGCAGCAGCGAAGGGAAGAGAGAGCGCTACAACCATACACTCTCTCTATCGGTCAGGTAATGGATGTCAGTCTTATAGCTCTCATGCTGAACTCGAAACAAAGCTTGTCCAGCAATTACACTCAGATGGTTAACAAACTACAGAGTGAACGACAGACAGACAGATAGATAGACATGATAGATAGATAGATAGATAGATAGATAGATAGATAGATAGATAGATAGATAGATAGATAGATAGATAGATAGATAGATAGATAGATAGATAGATAGATAGATAGATAGATAGATAGATAGATAGATAGATAGATAGATAGATAGATAGATAGATAGATAGATAGATAGATAGATAGATAGATAGATAGATAGATAGATAGATAGATAGATAGATAGATAGATAGATAGATAGATAGATAGATAGATAGATAGATAGATAGATAGATAGATAGATAGATAGATAGATAGATGACGGACAGACAGACGTAACCAGGTCTGAAGGAGAGATAGAACAGGATTCTTGGTGCAGGAAGTCACAGAGCTTGTTGGGGAGGCACCTAATTGTCTACTGCGGCATGTAATTACAAGCTTACTCAACATAAATCTTACATTATTAAGCACTATTTCTGTCCTGGAAAATTGACGCTGTGCATCCCTCAGAGAGTGAGAGAAACCTCTGCCTTTTGCTTAATTCAGAGAGAGGAAGAGGACTAAAAAAAACAGTGCTGCTCAAATCACATACATATAATATTGTTTGCATATTAGTGTGCAAAGAAATGAACTGGATTGGGTTAAAGTTGTGTCAAAAAGCAACTAAAAACCCAGTGGAGCCAGAAGCGTCTTTAATAAAAAAGGTGAACGCAATTACAGCGCTGTTGCGAAGAGTCATGTGCAAGTGTTCACTCTCAGGCTGATTTCAGTGACACCTGCCCTCAGGGTCATGAAGATGGACGCTTGTTCAGCTTCTGAATTCAGTGTCCTACACTCTAAAAAAAAAAAGGTTCTACAGTATATGGCACTAAAAATGGTTGGCTTGTAATCATAGGGGAACCTTTTTAAGTGCTATATAGCACCAATTTTGGTGCTTCAGAGGTTCTTCGACTAAGGTGCTATATATATAGCAACTCTACCATATACAGAACATGTTAAGATATGGTGCTATATAGCACTAAAAGTGGTTCCCCTATGATTACGATGAAGAACCATTTTTTGGTGCCATATAGAACCTTTTTTTGTTTAGAGTGTATGATTTTGTAGGATAAGTAAAAAAGGCTCTTTTACATGCTTGACACTATTTAGCGGTCCCTGGACTGAATGTAATATCACTGATATATCAGTGCACATTACTCCAAAGAAAAGCAATATTTGTCTCCCTAATCTTTCATCAAAATGTAATAATTTGCTTCACCTCTGACATTATTTTTTGCCTGACCTCACCGAGCCCTCTTATTTTGCAACCCTTCCTCTCCAAGCACATGCCATACAGTATAGAGAGACCGCTTTTCATCATCCAATCAATTCCCAGTGGGCAAAACCAAGTCCAACATGCCATTTTTCATGGAATTACACCACATTATGAAATCAAATATTCTTTTTCATGCAGACTATAAATATAAAATGGCACTGGTGTTGAAAAACTAGAATGCCTTTTTAGGTATTAATAAAAATGTTGTAACACAAATCACTTTTGAATAGGAAATATGCACAATGCAAATTAGTTATGAAAAATTAACTTTGTAATTCACACATATATACTTCTATAAGAAGCCCCAGTGTCATGTCACTCGTCGTAGTCATGCAACCAGGATCTCCAAAAACATAAATGGACTCTTATTGTCTCCTACCCGCCTTATGTTTGTGGATACTGCCCCCTATGCTCCAAAAGTGCAATAGCATTCCCTTTTCCACTATGAAAAGAAACATTGAAAATGTTTTGCTGGCCGTTCTCATAGATTTTCCCATACATTTTGTGAAGATTACATGATATTTCTTTGTATAAAGAATCCCTTTTAATTCTAAAATGTGGAAAATCTTTTGGTAATGAACAGACAGTTGTATCCATGAGCTCTGTGAAAGTCATTGCAAACCATTCAAAGAACAGAATAAGTGATGCATTAAACGCTTCTCTCTTAAATCCTGTTTTCACTGGCTGATGTTTTCTGCACTTCATTACTCAGTTCATGTGCTGAATCAACAGTAACAGTCAATCCATTCTTAACGCCACAGAATTAGCGTCTGGGCCAGGAGTGGTTGAGCTAAAGTTTGAAAGAAAATAAAAAAAACTGTTTCTCTAATCTCATCTGTCTTCTCATTGTCACCTGATTGATCACGTATGGAGTTTTAAAGAAACAGTTCATCCAAAAATGAACAATCTCTCATACCACATCATTTGTGGAACTCAAAAGTAGAAATGAAGATTTACTTTATTCTTTCTATTGTTAGTCATCGGGTTCTGTCAAGCTCAAAAACAGCACCATGAAAGTAGTCCATGTGACTTCTTTTGGTTCGGACCAAAAAAGAACATGATTTAGTCAGACTGTCATTTTTAAGACAGAACCTGAAGATACAAAAAACAGCTTTTATGACATACACTAAAGGATTATTAGGAACACCTGTTCCGTTTCTCATCAATGCAATTATCTAATCAACTAATCACATGGCAGTTGCTTCAATGCATTTAGGGGTGTGGTACTGGTCAAGACAATCTCCTGAACTCCAAACTGAATGTCAGAATGGGAAAGAAAGGTGATTTAAGCAATTTTGAGGGTGGCATGGTTGTTGGTGCCAGACGGGCCAGTCTGAGTATTTCACAATCTGCTCAGTTACTGGGATTTTCACGCACAACCATTTCTAGGGTTTACAAAGAATGGTGTGAAAAGAGAAAAACATCCAGTATGCGGCAGTCCTGTGGGTGAAAATGCCTTGTTGATGCTAGAGGTCAGAGGAGAATGGGCAGACTGATTCAAGCTGATAGAAGAGCAACTTTGACTGAAATAACCACTCGTTACAACCAAGGTATGCAGCAAAGCATTTATGAAGCCACAACACACACAACCTTGAGGCGGATGGGCTACAACAGCAGAAGACCCCACCGGGTACCACTCATCTCCACTACAAATAGGAAAAAGAGGCTACAATTTGCACAAGCTCACCAAAATTGGACAGTTGAAGACTGGAAAAATGTTGCCTGGTCTGATGAGTCTCGATTTCTGTTGAGACATTCAGATGGTAGAGTCAGAATTTGGCGTAAACAGAATGAGAACATGGATCCATCATGCCTTGTTACCACTGTGCAGGCTGGTGGTGGTGGTGTAATGGTGTGGGGGACGTTTTCTTTGCACCCCTTAGTGCCAATTGGGCATCGTTTAAATGCCACGGCCTACCTGAGCATCGTTTCTGACCATGTCCATCCCTTTATGACCACCATGTACCCATCCTCTGATGGCTACTTCCAGCAGGATAATGCACTATGTCACAAAGCTGGAATCATTTCAAATTGGTTTCTTGAACATGACAATGAGTTGTACTAAAATGGCCCCCACAGTCACCAGGTCTCAACCCAATAGAGCATCTTTGGGATGTGGTGGAACGGGAGCTTCGTGCCCTGGATGTGCATCCCACAAATCTCCATCAACTGCAAGATGCTATCCTATCAATATGGACCAACATTTCTAAAGAATGCTTTCAGCACCTTGTTGAATCAATGCCACGTAGAATTAAGGCAGATCTGAAGGCGAAAGGGGGTCAAACACAGTATTAGTATGGTGTTCCTAATAATCCTTTAGGTGAGTGTATATTTTAAAACATATGTGCGTACATGGTATTTTTACCAGCTGAGAACTCAAGAAGAGCTTATAAAATGTGTAAAGGAGTCAAAACAGCAAAAGTAGGGATTCCTCCATTTTACACAAATGAAGATCTGATACAAGAAGACGCCGTTACTGACGTGAAAAATATGGGGCGTATATAGGCCTACTTATTTTGAATAAGTATTACTTCAGGACTGCTAAAAAGTATGTTTTAAAAAAAAGATTCTATATGGCACTAAAAGTGGTTCTTCGTCGTAATCATAGAGGAACCACTTTTGGTGCTATATAGCACCATATCTTAACATGTTCTGTGTATGGTAGCGGTGCTATATAGCACCTTAGCAAAAGAACTGGTGAAGAACCTCTAAAGAACCACTGAAGCACCAAAAATGGTGCTATACAGCACTTAAAAAGGTTCCCCTATGATTACAAGCCAAGAACCACTTTTAAGGGCCATATAGAACCTTTTTTTTTAGAGTGTATAGTATGAGTGTGTGTAGTATGAATGTAATCTGTATGTACTACATTTGCCATGTTGTCATTATCATGTGACCTACAAGCGTCAGTTACGTCGCTTCACTGCCGCTCACTCCCGTAGCCTCATGGGATAGTAAAACGTCCATCGTCCGATCTATACTTGAGCATTCTGTCTGTTTAGGGTCGCATCTTGTGACATCACATCCTGTTTTTGGTTCATTTAGATCAGGGGTGTCCTTCCCAAGGGGGTAATCCTACACCAGGAAAGCGTACCTTCCATAGGGGCAGCCATTGCTAACCAAGCCATCACCTGCTGTTAGCATTCCATTGACTCCCATTCATTTTGGCGTCACTTTGACAGTGAATAACTTTACATCTAAGGCATTTAAAGACTCAATTTGTCCATTGTTTATTTCTAAAGAAACATGACAATGTATAAAAGGCTCCATTACCTTGCATCTTACACTATCACCCTGTAGAAGCCGTTTTTGTAAAAATAGGCTAAGGATTGCGTCATAACGACGCGACTCTCTGTCGCGCAGTAGAGAAATTACCATATAAACCGTACAGACAGGATGCATTCATTTATTATTTCAATTTGCACAATTACTAGAAGACTTACAACTGTCAGACGGGTTTCTCACGTCACATCTACGTCGTCAAGCTCAGTCTGAGGCTGCGCAGAACGCTCAGCCATCAGGAAGTGAGTGCTTCTAATTGACTTCACTTGTCTGCGTTGAAGTCTATGGGGTCGCTGTGTCCATTTCTTTTACTGTCTATGGTCCTTCCCTGCTCCTGGAGGGCCACTGTCCTGCAAAGTTTAGCTCAAACCCCAATTAAACACACCTGAACCCGCTAATCAAGGCTTTACTATGCATAGATAATTCCAAGCAGGTGTGTTGAGGCAAGCTGAAGCTAAACCTTCGCGGTCTTCCTCTGAGTCCGCACTTTCACGACGTAATGCCACTTTGACTGCCGGGAAGAAGTCTGCTGCGTAACCCGCACCAGTGCAGCGGCCATTGTAAGTCCACAAGAACGAAAGTGCACATGAAGTGTGCCATTTGGGACAGGGCCTCTGAGGACAGTGGCCCGGACCGAGTTTGGACACGTTTTTTGGATTAATTTAGATGTCTTTGGTCCATGCCGCATTCATTTTTCAATCGAACCCCAGCAGAGTTCTTTTGTAAGCAGACCGAGAACCACCTTGTAGTCTTATGAAGCCATACGATAGCTCTGTGTTAGAAAAAAAGACTAAAATCCTAATTCTCCAACAATGTTCACCTCCGCCGTCCAGATTCAAACATGTGTGCTTACCAAACACAACGCGTCATTTAAACGTGTGCCATGGAAAAAATTACAGAATATGTGATTGGAACAACCTGATGGTGAGGAAATAATGCCAGAATTATACATTTTGGGTGAACTAGTCCTTCAATGTACCCTTTTCTTAACTATAATGCTGTGTACTTTTCCTCTGTGCCTGTCTCTTGTTTGGTATCCAAGTAAACATTAGTTAAAGGCACCAGTGTAATCACAGTTTGGATTTAAGTTGCTCAATCCAGAAAAGTAAGGAAAAATCATTAGATTAGATGACTAGCAATGTATTAAAATTTTGTTAAAATAAAAAATCTGTAACATATATATATATATATATATGAAGATAAATAACAATCTTGTTAGATTAATTCTTGATAGATCAAAACAAAATGGAGTAAAAAATAATACACTCAAATCAAGATCTGAAAAGGTTTTATCGTCTTACACAATTTTACTTAAGTAATTTCTCTTAAGATAGTTTAGATATTCTCACTGGAAAACCAGACAGAATAATTTAAAGCCAGATACACTGACTCACTTTAAAAACTAAAACTACTGATTAAGAACTTCTATTCATCAAAATAACACTACATTACTATAAACCTCTGTATGGACAAGGAGAGTGTTTAACTCCCCCCTAGTCTACGGATCTTAAATTCCGAACTGCTTTTCCAGCTGTTGAAAGCACGGCAGGCATGAGTGAGATCCACAGAGGAGTAACGGATGTCTGTCCTGTGGGATTATCATGCTGAACAGATCCTGGTGCTGAGCAGCAGCGGATTTAAAAGCACTTTACTGATAATAACGGCACTCCTGACTGAAGAACAAGACCCCTCAGAACAGTAAAAGGGGAAAAAGAGACTCTGTAAGAAAAGCAGAGTGCTGTGGTAAAGAAAACACAGCCTCATCTCTGGACTCTTTGAACTCCCTAAACCACCTGCTCTCCTCCAGAATAATCCCTTGTTCTTTGCTTTCCTCCCTTTTCTTTCCATAGCACTATAACATATGTCGTAGTACAATGTAAGTTTGTTTCTTCTGCAATTCAAAGGCTGGGATCTTCAACCAGAAGCGTTATTACAGAGGAGGAAAGGAATTTTTGGGGTCTTGTTGGGGGGTTGGCCTTGGGGGTGACTGACTTGTCTCTATTAAGTTTTTGTCCCATTTGAAGATGATTTTAGACAAAGATGTATAAACTTTGTTTCAGTTCGTTTGCGCATATGTGAACACGGCAATCACGCTTGGATCCGCACCAAAACAATCACTCCGAGACCGCCTGAGTCTCGGCCCGATTGTAAACGAACTCTGGGACAGGTCGCTTGAGGTGTGAAAGCAATTTGACCCAACGGGCCAACGAACCAAATGCCATTTTAATTCATAATGGGAAATTTACTATATAAAAAGCAGTAGTGTCTGATTCTGTGAGTGAGCACATTAGTTATCACAGTTGAAAACCAAAATAGCACCTCTTCATCTTAAAATGTTGTGTAATTGCGCTTCTCAGTGCGAGAATGCTGTCCCGATGAAGCTTTGATTCCTACTCTAGCTGCATTATAACATTCGTAGAGTGCTTGCGTGTGTCTTGACACTATTAACCTCTAGACAGCGCTGGGAGATCCTGAGAGAGTATATTAATATGAATGTATATAATTTAACTATGGGAATGACAACATTCGTTTAGTGTTTGTCTTGACAGTTACAAATAAAGCAACAAGCTCATGGAGCGAACTTGTCAATCATCTTGATGGATGAAGCAGAGGAAACTCTGACCAATAAGTGGACAGTTGTACTCACATGTGACTCGCATGAACACATTTTGGTACGCTTTGAAATGCTGCCTTGTGAAAGGAACCGAACCAAGAATAAAATGCAACATTGTAAGAAATTAAGTCCCTGTTTTTCGGAACAAAACAAACGATAGGTGTGAAAACACCCAAGTGTGTCCCAACTCTACGGATGTAAGACACTGTTACCTCTCACACAGCACCATGGCACATGCTTGCTTTCTCTTTGTCTTTACATTTATGATTTAAATTTGTCTGGAAACCTAAATGGAAAAAATAGCCATAAACATTTAAGGGACAGGTCACACAAAAATTTAAATTCTGTCATCATATAAAGTCGGGATGCACGATATAATTGGCACAACATCGGAATCGGTCGATAAACGCTTAAAATATAAAAATCGGCATCGGCCGATATGAAAAATTATGCCGATATTCCTTGCAGATATGATAACTTGTTGCAATAAGGACTGCTAGCTATGATTATGTCAGCCGTGTGGTCATTCTTGAAGTGAAAATAAGCAAATACATTGCATGTATGGTGATTTATATTGACAGTTTTTAAATGCTGCCTTGAATTTGTGAATCAACGCAGGATTTCCAGGTTTTCACAACAAAACTAGCCCAAAACAAGTCTCCCCACTCTCTAGCGTGCGCAGCAGCCTCCACATCAGCTGAAGCTCCTCCAGGTCCTAGTGCCCGCCCGGTAGAATATTATATATAGCCTATTTAGTGGGGGCGCTGTTTTTATAGTAATAAAATGAAAAGTAGAATACACAAATAAATAGAAGTTACTTCTTTTTATGAATAAATAAAGCAGTAATGATGTCAAAGCACAAGCATGACACTTGTAAATTAAATACTTTAATTTAGTTTATTAAATGTAATCAAATTTTATGAATTGGATGATGAAAAATAATCCAAGGAGCAATACATTTTTTATTTTTTTTAAGCTAAATACAGCATCAACTGATGCCATGCCACCCACACTTCATGTGCACAAACATTAAATAAAAAAATAAAATATTTATGTTACAAATGCATCTGTCTGGGATGAAAAATCACTGACTTTATTATTGTTATTTTCAGCGCTTTTAATATACTCTTATTATAAAAAGAACTTTATTAACATTTATTTATCTTTAACAAGTATCCTTTTAGTAAGGAGACCTCAGAAAATATGAAACCCGAATGAAAAAAAAAGGTTTTTGCTCAAAATGGTGTTGTTTCCAAACAAAGGGAAAAAATAAACATATATCAGTATCAATATCATCATCGGCCAAAATGAGTTGAAAAATATCGGCATATCGGATATCGGCAAAAATCCAATATCGTGCATCCCTGATAAAAAGCGATCCCATCTATGAATAGCTCAGCCATGAAACTATATTTGCGTTCTGATTGGTTGCTTCAATGTATCTTCCACAGCCAAGTGATTTCACATATCCTTTACTACTTCCCTTTATGACCGCGATGCATCCAAATGAATACACTAACTCAGTGTGCTATGCAAATTCTTATTCTAGCCCTCCGCCTGCCCAGCACCACCTGCCTATAACTGCTATATCTGGCATTTGCGCCATTATTTACTGCCCAATAAAGAAGCATGTTTTAAACCAGACTCTAATTTGCGCTGCTCTTGGTAGATTGCATTGGTCATTATGGAAATGATCCGGCGTCAGTAGATAACACGCTGAACTTTACACTCCCATCTGCACTTTTTTTTGGAATTACACAAATTTGTTGCCTGACGTTGTCATACTCAATTTTAGTCAGAATATGAGTCTGATACGGGGCGTGTTTCAAACGAATCAGAAAAGACCTCAATTGGATAGACCTACAACCAATCAGAGAAACGGAGCGACGCATAACGTTAGTTGTCAAAAGTCAACAGAACTCAACTGCACACATTGTTGCCGCAGGCTGTTTTTCCATGTCCGCGGGTTGAAGTGACCCCAATTATGTGATATTTAGACCCAGGAACCCAGGCAACCCAGCCAAAAAAAACATATTTTACCCCCCAAATGCCTTTTTCCGGAGAACCCCACCAGAAAGCTATTGGGCTTGTTTTGGGCTAGTTTTGAGTAGCAATTGGGCGGGTTTAGTTGTGAAAACTTGGCAACCCTGTGCACGCGCGCTGGAAGAAATAAGTGTAAACGATGTTTGCAAGTGTTGTAAAAAAGAATTTAAGGATACACAGAGTTTACTTACCAACACGATCATCATTTCTGAGAGAAATAGTGAAGGTGAATGCATATACGAACAAGTTCTCAGTTTACGATTAGAACAAATTCAACCCAAGCGCTCTTTGGTGACATGGATGCTTACGTTACTGTTTATCATCTGTCCATCATCGTCTAAAGCCTGCCCTGACAATTTGATTGGTCCGAACAGCTTCTGTTCGGGCATAGTTTCTCCCCAACAGATCGAGTCCAGACCAAACTGCCGACCTCAAATGTTGTGGGTGGGGCTAAGTTCGGCTGGCATCCAGGCTATCGAATTTGCCCAGTTTAGTAAATCTGGCCTTGTTCGATTCATATGGATTTATTTTATGACGCATTTATGACCTTTTTGGATCCTCTTAGTTTTGCTTGCCTGGTCTTTCAACGGAGGGACAGAAACCAGGTCTCGTTAAAAATATCTTAATTTGTTTTTTCGAAGATTAACTGTCTTGGGTTTGAATGATATGAGGGTGAGTAAACGATGACAGGAATTTATTTTTTGGGAAACTAACCATTTAAGATGCATGCACACATCTGAAACAATGAAAATAGATATAAAAACACACATTCACAAACACAGAATCAAACAGAAAGAAAGTGTGAAAGACATACATGAATACTAAAAGAAAACATGCTGACTTTTGTTTTCACAAGTTCACCTATTGTGCACAAATGCAGCGGTGTATTGAAGAAAAATAAGGGTTTGAATCAAAGTCATTGCAGGAGCCCTGTTCATCTTAACTGACTCTTCACGCAAACCCTTTCATCTTTCTCAGCTGCCATCTTGAAAGGTCACAGGGTTTTGGGCATCATGGGGTAATGCATGCTGGGATACATAGGCAGTGGAGAGACCTCCCTCCAGTGGCCCTGACCTTCACACGCTTCTGTGCCACTTGTTGCCAGGGTGAGCTGCCAGCTGTCTGGCAACAGAAGCCATTGCCATTTGTTCTGGTTCTTTCCGTTTGAACTTACAAAAGCGCTTGCATGTTACTACCTCACCTATATTCAAATTGAGTTTTGAGGTTTTGAGTTTTGACAAATACTTCATTTGAATCTTGTCAGGCCTTTGAAACGGCACTCATAACTCACAATAAAGGTGATAATAAACAACAAATGAACAGTTTAAAATACATATCGCAATGAAAACAAAAATGTATTAAGTTGATAATGTGTTTAAATAAGCTTTTTAATCAATTTTTCAAACAAAACTCAACTTAAAACTGAACTTACCAATGAAAAATGAAAATATGAAACATGGAATCTTTAGGACATGTATTTACTTTTGTCTAGAGTCACAGACAAAATATAAATATTTTTTCTGATTGCATTTTATTTTTTAAGTTTCAGTAATTTTGTTGCGTTTTTGTCATTTTTTGTTAGTTTCTTTATTTCATTTCTTTTAATGTTTATTTTAGTATGAAGTTATGTTTTCATGGTTTTAGTTTTTGTTAACTATAATAACCCAGCAGTGCAGTCAAATGTTTTTTTTTTTTCAAATGTAAAGAATTTAAAAAAAATAAAGTAAATACAAATAGTATATAAGGTATATACAAAAAAAAAACAGAACACATGTAAAGAAAAAAGTTATTTGATTTTTGTGCTGTCAATGTGTAAGAAAAACAAATCTAAAAGCTTACATGAATTAGATGGATCTCTTTCAAACTAAAAGCTCTGTTACAAATAAATTTGTGTGAGTGTTGTGTGTTTTAAATAACATTTTTGTTTAACATGGAATAATCTCTGTCTGACAGTTCCTCTGTCTACTAACCCGACAAACCAGCATCATTAGCTATAAATGTGCATGATCCCTTCCCTAATCCCTCTGACTAGACATGTTAATGCAGGCTAACACCTTAAGTTCTCCAATTAAAGTGATCAGACAAACAATGTTCTCGTTCATTTTTACTTAATCTGCTTATGCAGAGGACACAAGAGTGAGCGAACGTGAAACCCTGCCTACATGAAAGTGCTGACAGACTTAAATACAAGAGCTTTGCAAATGTTTTAGTAAATAAATGAAACTTCATTTTTACGGTTAACGCCAATATAATATAGGCAAATAGATTATACACCAAGTGAAAATAGCTATAGATGCTATTTACTAAGTGAAATAGCATACTAAGTGAAAATAGTGATATATTCTATTTACACCATTACCATGCAAAAGTAGCTGTTCTTTGAAATATGTGGTAATTACATTTACACTTTATTTGGACAGATACATACTTTTTGCACCTCAGTATTGTTGTACATTAACAGGATGCAATAATAACATAGAGTGTCCCTTAATGGGACAATAAAAGCCCTCCCTACACCTACCCCTAACCCTACCCAATAAATGCTTTTATTATTATTAAATATTTCGTTAGGCACTTTATTTCCATTTTTAGAACATTTTTACTGAAAGTAAATGCCTTTCCGACGTTATATGAAAAGGGAGAAGAGTGAGCTCGGCAAAAGGCGGATTCGAACCCCGGTCAATCGCGTCAAAATCTAGATCCTTAAGCCGTATGCTTTACTGACTATGCTACTGAAGACATTGTAATACATGTCTTTTTTTAATCTTGTTTGGTCGCACTTGTAGCACTTGCCAACAAGGCACGCCATTTGCGCTTGGTGTAAATAGACACTCCGTATAAGGCAATATTTTAGACAAACATCACTACATGCTTTTGCAGTCGGCTCCATAAATCTTAGTCGGTTCTAGGAAGCAGTCACTCAGAAGGGTGGAACTGTAGCTCCTTTCTAAGTCTCTGATGCTATTTGGAGATAGAGACAAATGTTCCTGAATTTCTGAGCATGGTTTTATGTGCATACATGCATACATTCATATTGTGAATCTGCGGCCCCTAGTTTCCCATGGAAACAATGCAGAAAGGGCTCCTGTAACTGGAGAGGGCCCGAATGGTCCACAATGGCACTGCTGAGAGATAAAATGAAATCAAAACAAGCTGACGACAGTGATGGCACTGGTGTCAAAATTTGAGACGAGGGCCAGCACCACCCCCACTAAGATATTTCAGAATGTCCTTTCCAGAGACACACACACATACGCAAACTCATGTCTATTTCTTATTTGTAGCCAGTGATGACTGATAGCTGTACGCTATCTTTTCATTCACTTTAAATAACCTACATTTCATCACTGAGGTCAGAACAAGTAAATTATGTAATCATATATAGGATTAAAAAGTAAAAGCATTTATGTCAAGAGCAGGGGGAACTTGATTGGTCGAGGGCCTCCATCACTCAGTCATGTGTATGGTCTGTCCTTTGAGCTTGTCATCTCTGAGGGGGTCTATGTCATTCTCATCCACTATAGAGATCTGTCACACATCTGCCACCATCCTTTGGAGGCCTACAGAGACATGTTCATACTTTGGGAATTCTCTGATGAGATGTGCCATTAATTCCCCTTTCCTTGACGGTTATAATGACAACAGTGTCAGGTTCCTTTAAGCGTTGCTCAGGGACAAGGGAGCACACGGAGGCCAGTGTATAGGCTATGAAATGATTAGACCACCCTTTTCCCCTTTAACAACAACTGTAGCCCAACCATGACAGATTACTGTAGTAGTTTTTATTTTTTTTTATATAGAGAAGATGCAGTTAAGGCAGGATCGATTCCTAACTGGTTCCAGTAAAAAGAAGAGAGAGAGAAAAAAGTAGATCCGAATTGACATTTGTTTCTAAAAAAGCTTGTTTCCATCACGGAATAAAAGAAATAAAACATTTAAATGTGACTTTTTATCTTACAATTCTGACTCTTTTCTCAGAATTGCAAGTTTATATTTCTACCAGAAAGACTCGGGAAGCCAGATGAGTAAAATGAAGTAACACATTTATTAACAGATCAGCAAGTATTATATTTCTTTGGCGTAGGTCCCGTCCGTAGCTCCCGTCTTGAGGGTAATGGACTCTGCATTTCCTGCCTGAAGATGAAGGCAGGGGCGCAGCCAACCCCCTGGGAGGTATAGGTGGGGACCATCCTGGTGGTGGTGGGGAGGATGGTGGTAAATGTTGGCTTCAGCATCTGTGAACTCAGACATGTGTGTGTAAGTGACCATCTTTTATAATCTGATGATTAGGACATGATTGGTTAGGTCTGGATGTGATAAGTGACGTAACATTGAATCTTCCTGGCAGAACTTTACGCTAGAGCTTTCATTTCACGATTATTCGGACTTCATCATCCGCAAAGTTTCGTTTATCTCACAATTCTGAGAAAAAGTCACAATTGCAAGTTTATATCCCTCAATTTTAACATGTTTTTTTTCTCAGAATTGTGAGATTTAGACTGTAGACAGTTTTAATTGTGATTTTATATCTCACAATTCTGACTTTATTTTCTCACAATATGCGCAAACGCGGATGGAATACTGTACTAAAACACTAAAACACAGCATTTACAGAACTACTAATTCAGAACCGTTGCAACGCTTCTACAAATCAACAGAGCAAAACAGTCCGAATGATCAAACAAATGACTCTCATATGAGTTGATTCTTTTTGGTGAACATGGCCTACTGGTGGTCTGCATGTTTCTCATCCCTATTATTTTGGAACACACAACACCAGTCAAAAGTTTGGACACACCTATTCATATTTTATAATAATATACATTTTATTATAATAGTTATTTAGAATACTAATGTAATCTAAATAGTTTAACACAAATGGAAGGGTAGGAAATTATGCAGTCATCTTAAAATGCTAAACAAATACAAACTTTTTCAACTCAGACTCAGGTTCTCTTAACGTGTTGCTCTCCACCAGGCTTTATAAATTCACCAGTTCTGATTGATTACAGGAGTTTTGCCTATTTTCCTAGTCAGCCTTTACTTAAAAAAAAAACTTTGTTCAAGGAAGTCCAGGCTTTACCCCAATTAGACCTGTTCTGGAAACATTACACCATAATGGCAGATCTTAAGCAGCACATGTTTTTGATTTGAGACAGTTTTTGCAGTCTTGAGTCCTGGCAAAGCGTAATTTCAAAACAATTTCAACAATTGGATGGTTTACATTTTTGGTACTTTGTTGGAGCACTCTGTAACTGAGCTCTGTTGTTCATTAAATGTAAACAAGAGCTTGTATTATCACCTGCTTCAATGCAGAGGAGTACGGCTAAAAGAGTCAGCATAAATATTGCATTCATGTCACTTTTTGGGATTTGGAACAACTAGGTTTTCCAACAAATCCAACTTAAATGCAGCTACTTAGTCAGTGTTGTTTTTGGAGCTTTCCCAGTCTGATTTTGCATCGCAAAGGCAGCACAACAACATGCCGTCACTATAAGACTAACTTTACTGTGACTTGCATGCTGCATGAAAGGATACCCCTGTGGTTTCCATCTATTCCCCATTTACAATGTTTTTTTTGTTTTGTTTTTTGACTGGCAAGTTTCACGCTCTGTGTAGACCTTTAAACACATCTTTGCTCTCATACTTGACCCACCACAGACACTGGAGCATCTCATCGCTACTGTAGCAGACAGGTATGAATTGGAGCCCACACTGCTTCCATCCAGCTGGGTCATTAAGAACCACATCCTGGGCCAAATCAAACACAGCCGCTGCCCACAGACAGCCATCAGCTCACTTCCTCCAGCACAGCTACATTTTGGAGAAAGACGTTATGAAATATATTCATTAATTTGGAAATGTCAAACATATAAACATTGCCTGTTGTTCAAGTGTAGATATTTGTGTCCTTTGTGGTTTTGATGTTCAAATATCTTCCAGGTAAAGCATTCACTAGAGCCATAGTAAAATGTGTAAAGCAGATTATGTGTGATATATTAAAATAAGGTCTCATGTGGGGCTATAAATCACATCAGGAAACTGCATAAGAGATTAACTCTCACTTACGCAGAATTAACTTGTAATGAGGTGACATTTAAATATTAGTGTTTGCATTCATGCCATCTTGCTCTGTTAGTGTTTCCCTGCTAGACATAACCCTGTTGATTTTGGATCTGAGTGAGGGCTTTACCACAGAACACTGAAATTTATACAACTCCACTATGCTCAGACTGAAGACATCATTTGGAAATTACAAAAATATTACTTTTTAGCATTGGCTGTCATTATTAGTAAGAATGGGAATCATAAAGAATTTAATGGTGCGGAGTCCTCAAACAAGTTTGGTTCCTTCAATGTTAGAATAACAATTCTTTTAGTAGGCCTAATTGGAAGGGACAAATATTTGGGGGAAAAAGAAATGTCATTTCATTTCCAAATGATTAGATAATAATGTTAAAGGTCCCGTTCTTCGTGTTTTTTTGAAGCTGTGATTGTGTTTACACATGTTTCGCGTGTAAAAAAACACAGTATTTTTAACACAATTTACTTATCTGTATACCGCTGTTTTCACTGTCCTAAAATCGGGTTGATGAGTTCCTTGTTCTATGAAGTCCCTCCTTCAGAAATACGTAACGAGTTCTGATTGTGCCAGCGGTTCCCGTGTTGTGATTTGACCGCAGCTTAGCGAACGTGGCCCGGTTCCTGTGTTGTGATTCGACAGCAGCTTAGCACACGTGGAAAGGTCACACCTCTTAATGATCTCTACAGCGTCCCTGGGAAAGCCAAACAAAGGTGATTTGACTCCGGGATGAAAATAACACAGCGTCTCGACGACATGGCGACAAACACACTCAAACGCAGCACTTCCTTTTCTCCATGCGACCGTCCTCTTCTCCACGTGGGACAGCAACAAGACCACGCCCCCTTTTTTCATGTATTCTTGTGGGCGGAGGTTAATCTGTTCTACTGACGTCATTTATGAAGGAAGTACCAGGATGTAGTCCAAACCGGCCGTTCGCTGTAGGCTTTGAAAGGAAACTTGGGTTAAATAAAATATCTCGCTTGGCATTGAACTTTGAGCTTTATAATTTTACAGGTATTATTTATGCTCTAACAGCAACATTACACACTAACTAAAGTTTGAACAGTGGGATCGCGAAGAACGGGACCTTTAATAAATGTAAAACAATTCTTGCCAAATGTGTTTCAACAGACTTTTAATGACTTTTTTTACAGTGTGTTTAGACATGGCATAAATGCAGTCTATAGCCTTAACTACTGTATATATTACAGGAAAAAACACACAAGAGCCAGCACACAAGAAAATCTTTTTTTTTTTTAAGGTATTCAGGGCATACCAAAAAGTGCACTTAAAAATACGACAAGCAACAACATTTAATAAAACATTTAGTAAGTTTAATTTATCTGTTTCATTTAGAATGGATGCACAATATGAGATGAACCGAATCGTTACAGTCATTTATATGTTATAATTCTACATTTTTTTTTTATTAATCTGCTTCAGGGATAAAATATGATATTATGCACTATATATATATATATATATATATATATATATATATATATATATATATATATATATATATATATATATATATATATATATATATATATATATATATATATATATATATATATATATATATATATATATATAATGCATGTAGTTAAGTCTCATCAGTGTCTATTCTGCTTCTTGGCTAGTCTCTTGTATTCATTAAATGGAGCATCTCTGTCCAGCAATAGTCTGTAAGTATTGATGGGCTCCATTTGCTGTTCACACACGGGGCATCTCTGTTCACTTTGGCTAAACAGAAATCTGTCCCTTTTCAAAATCAAACACTGACAGAAAAAGAGAGCATGACACTGTAGGACAGGGGAGCACAACTCAGTTCCTAGAGGGCCAAAGCCCTGCAGAGTTTAGCTTCAGCCCTAATTAAACACACCTGATCCAGCTCATCAAGCAATTTAGGCTTATTTGAAAATAAGTCCTGCAGGCCATGACCCTTAAACCAACTGAACTCAGCCATCTTGAAGGGCATTAATTCCTTACTTGCACCGTAATAAGGAGGTGAAGAACGAGGAGCAAGGAAGCTTCCATAGGAGTCATGAGCGAGGATACACCGGTTTGTCCTTCCCTCGCATCCTAATTGACCTATTGGTAAGCCCCGCCCCCTTAGTTACTATTGCTAACTCGGACAAACTAACGGAGTTGCTAACTGTTTTACAATGACAGCTGTCAGTGTGAAAACCTTATCTCAAGTTGTTTTTGGACACAGAATGTAGCGGACCCCCTCTGAATGATGGCCAAACTTTACTGATGGTTTATGAAGTTTATTACACCACAAGTGGTGTCTTGTGGACCGTGAAACCAGAGATTTTGGCTTGTTGCGTCAGAACCGGAACCGGCAATACGACATTTTCCAGGCTTCTGATTGGCCAACATGGCTTTACAGTTAGGGTTATATTGCCACTTGTTGGTTTGGCGTGCTCTTGACAGTGCTTCATAGCGTGTTTTGCGTTTTCATCTGGACGTGATTTTTTTTCAATGGAGGAGGGAAAAACTCAGGTCAAGGTTGTACTATATACTGACCCAGTAGCATATCTTAAAATAAACTACACACAGTAAACCTAAATAAGTTAATTGAGGCAATCAGCTACATCATTTTTTTCAAAGTTAGTTTAGTTTTATTTTGTACTCATACATTTTAATTGCTCAAATATTTGAGTAAGCTAATTCAGACATTTAATACATACAGCATAGAACAGTTAACATACTGTATATCTGTTCTCAAACTAAGCTCATGTTCCACTCATCACCATAGCCGCGTTTCCACCGAAATTACCCGGAACTATTTGTACCAGGAACTTTTTTCCCAGGAACTTTTTCTCCCCCAGACCTGCTACTGTCTGCGTTTCCACCGCGGTCTAAAGTACCGGGAAGATTAGGCAAATTAGTCCGGTGATGTAGGACTGCGCGCGGCGCGACTGCTCCTCCCAGTCAGCGACGGACAGTAATAATTTTTGCGCGATACATGTCTGCAACAATAACAAGTGGAGGAGATGCAAGCAGCGCTGCTTTTGCTGGTTATGTATCGGTTTACTAAAGAGGTCATTAACAAAACGGCGGAAAAGAGACGAGCACTGATACTAAAGCGTATTCTGAAAGGTAACTCGTAAAGCTATATTTAAAATATGACAAAGTGTTATCATCAGCTATTACGGACATTGACCGTGAGATGGCTGAGACGAACGCGCGCCATCGGACAGAAAGAGTACTGATATTTACTGAACGCTGTTCGATCCTTCCTCGCAAAAGACTTTTAAAAATGCCGGTTGAAATAAAATGCTGCGTGAGCTCAACCAATCAGCATGTTCAGCACCCAAGTCCAACCCCCGAAAGTTCGGGAACTTTTCAAAAGTACCACCTCGCAAGCAGGGCCGTTTGGAGGGGGAAATATTTACCCGGAACTTCATTAAGACCCTGGTTCCTGCGGTCGAAACACACCGAGTTCCCCCCCAAAGTTCCTGGTTCCGGGGTAAAGTTCCTGCGGTGGAAACGCGGCTCATGATGATAACCCCCCCCCCCCCCCCCCAAAAAATCCAACATAACAGACACTCTTCTACACTAACATAGCAAAACATTAAATACTACTAAATCTCCAACTTAATGTTGCACACATTTTATAACACTTATGAATTAAGTAAATTAAATAAATTAGCATTTACTCTCCCTTTTAAGTGTCATGGCAAGGCATGCTGGGAAATAGAGATCCCAGCCCAGTTTCCGTTAAATTCAAGTTTGTCTATATTAAAAGAAACAAGCTCTTAAAACAATGAAACAATTCAGATTACTTAAAATGTGACAGTTTTGTGAATGCAAAAGAAAAAGAAAGTTCTAAATACTCATAAAAGTTATACTTTTAAATACTCAAATACTCAAAAAATTTGATTGAACTAATTTGTTTAATTTGAGTTGGCTCTACTCAAACCAATGAATTAATTTGAGCGTTAGGATTTACAGTGCAGCCAATCAACAATTTTAAGCATAATTTGCGTTCTCAGTGAGCCAGAACTAGAAAAGTTTATTTCAGAAGCATTTTGGCTAGGCCAGTGTAATCATACCACACTGGTCGTGCTGTATGTTTTTGATTCACTAAAAAGAATGAATTCAATAGTTGGAATCGGTTGTATTTGGATTCTAGCTGTAAATTCAATAGTGGCGCCATTATTAATTATGGTAGTAAACAGAGTTTAAAGAGTCTGGCAGAGTATATTAGTATTTCTTTCTGTCCATCCTCATCAGCAGAAGAACGAACCTTTAAAAGAACCGGACACCATTCACGTGGATAACTTGTTCCTCTCTTTTCTTAGACCTGCATTTAATGGTCTTTCCCAAGTAGACAAGTAGAAATGAACCTTTAGTAGGACATGGCCTTCATTGCATTAGATGTGCCAGATGTATTTCATAAGTCATTTACAGCCTGTCTCATAACATTAAATTTTCCCCTGGATTTATAGTACAGCCACCTCTTACAGGGCATTTTCCCTCCTGTCTTGCATTACTAATCAACCTGTAAAACTCACACGGCCTCGCCAGAGTGGCAAAGCAAAAATAAACGGTGATCAGCCAGGCGTCTATATACTTTGGGCACAATGCCCATGATCATAAGTGCCACGCTAGTTCGCGTAAATAAAGAATGACAAAAGCAACTTGGTTGATGGATGAATGACTTTTTTTATCTATCGTTTTTGACTTACTTACTAGTATGCTTTGTCAGCCCATAACAAGGTGTCGAGGTTTAGGTTTGTTAGTTAGCATGGTCTAGTTAGCCCCTACTGGCAGAAGCTGCAACTACACCAGTTTGCAGGCATAAGTATCTTTATTCATTGCCATTCAAAAGTGACAAATTATTATTAATTATTAATAAGTATTTTGTTATATTATTGTATTTTTACTCTGCAGTTATTTTTTATATTTATAGTATTCATATTTTTTTATCTATGACCTTCTTAAAAAAAAATTCTGTGGTAACTTGTAGGAAATTACCGAAATTGACAGCTGACAGTCATTTTGTGTGAAAAATTGACACCAGAAAATCATTCCATGTCACATTAAACTCATCTCTTCTCTGGTCTGTAATTATATGTGACAAAATAAAACAAACAGTAGGACAAAAGCAGATCTGTGTCTTTAAACATGGATCAGCATCCAGCACGCACATTTCAAATACCACATTGGGGACTCAGGGAAGACTGCACAGAGGCTCTTCTTGTCTGTTTGATTTCCTTTACATAAGACATGCTTCTCACATGACCAGATAACTTTCTTGTCCTCCAGCAGCTGGGTCAGACAGGTGGGAGCCCTCCCTCTCATTGGACAAATTCAGTAGCCAATGCCTACCAACAGAACTCTGGAGGCAAGGGCGTCTAATTGGTTTAAGCTGAGGGGTAAACGAAGGAAAACATGTTCCAGAATTAACTTGAGACGGCCAGGGCTCAGGCCTAACGTTTACCCAAGGGTCCGACAGACAAGTGGAGGACGGCTGGCACTTGTAACACTCAACTCATTCGACAAGCTGTGGAAAGCATGAAGGGAAAACATCTCATGGGGTCTATTGGAAATTTAAAAACAGCTTTGTAAAATGGCAACTAATTAGCCACTATTGTGCGTCACAGCTGGTCTGTTTGCAGGTGTTTCCTGAAAATCACTTCAGTTTTATTTTTTTCATATTTTGTTCAGCAAGTCAGTTAAATTGCAAGGCGAGAGAGCATGCATTAAGAGTTTATTAGACATAATTAAAAAATTTTCATAAATAAAAAATTATTTCTATTTTTACATACACTGAACAATGCAGTTCCTGAATGAATCACTGATTTTGAACAAATTGAGTAAATGATTCAATGACTTGCATATAAAATAGCTTATGTTTTTCAAGTTTGAACGAATCGATTAAATTAATGATTCAACTCTCTCAACGTCACTTGTTTCCACCTATTGGACACTTAATACAATCTTACTTACTCCCCACCTCACATACATAGGCCTATATTTAACAACCATTTAATGACACAAATACTTTGTATTGGCTGTAGTTAATATAGTTTCCCTTCACATATCACTGGTGGTAGTTATAGTATCAAGACCAATAGATAGAGACAAATTGTCCATGAGCTGTGCTAATATATCTCACAGAGGAACAACAGTTTTGATGTCATATTCCTAAACGTAGAAGGAGCCAGAACCACTAATATGTCTTTGATGTGTGGGGTTTTCCATAACCAGATCTGGGGACCGAGACCGAGATGACAGCAGGGCTTCTCATTATTATGTAATTAAGAGGTTTTTTCTCTGGCAATATAACACACTCAAATAGAGTGTCTGTAATAATTAGGGCTCTAGTATTGTCTGGTTTTGGAGAGCCAGACTGTCTGCCAGGAGATGCTTAAAATTTTTGGAAAGCTGGAATTTAATGGAACAATTTAGGGACAGTGACAAGAAGCACAAACCGTTTGTAAGTATAATGTGGTCATAACCAAAGACTCTTTACAGAATTAGAAAGTGGTTTCTTCAGCAAACTTGACTTCAAACTTCTTCAGCAAAAACTGCCGATTTGTCTGTCAAAGCAGTCAGGAGAGTAAGTAGATTAAAGGGACTTGCTGATTCATAACGCTTCGAAGCTTTATGATGCAGTGTTTTGAAATCGGTCATCACTATATAAGTCATTATTTAGGGTTTTTTGCGCACAAAAACTATTCTCGTCGCTTCATAAAGTTATTGTAGAACCACTGTAGTGAGATGGACTTTGTAACGACGTCTTTAGTACCTTTTATGGGTCTTGAGAGTGTAAAGTGCATTGTGCCAATGGAGGCCTTTCTGAGCCATCGGATTTCAACTAAAATATCTTCATTTGTGTTCCGAAGATGAACGGAGGTCTTACGGGTGTCGAACGACATGAGGGTAAGTCATTAACGACAGAATTTAAATTTTTGGGTGAACTAACCCTTTAACGTCGGTGAACTTGAACTTGAAAAAAATGGTGTGTACTGACGTCTTTCCGTGGTTGAAACAACATTTCTTTTAGTGTTCATTCCTATTTATTTCATGCTTATCAATGAACTAGAAGGAAGAGATAATTGGTTCACGAGCAGCTTTAACTGAAGCGATCACGACATATTAAAGAGCCACAAAATGGTATTTATTGTTTAAATTTCTTTAAAAAATTACCATTTCAAAGTTGAGACTTTGCTTCATATCAAAAGTAACTTGCTCTGTCTTGTCTGTCGGTGTGTTGTCAGTGTCCTCTTTGCTCCGCAATGTATTTTCTCTATGTGAGAACGTGTTGTGTGAGAGCTTGTCGGACATAGCAACAGTAACTAAAGGGGGAGGGTCTTTGCGAATGGTCAATTAGAATTAAAACTTACATTTCTACTAAAGAACACTCCAGTGCCTGACATTGATAGAAGAAATGAACTGGAAAAGATTTCCATGTCAAAGAAACCGGAACCCAAGAACACACCTTTACCTGTTTCACGAGTTTGTTTGCCCAAATAATCTATAAGCTAATATGGTTAAGCGCATGTGGCTTGCTGTCCCCAGTGGAGGGGCTCGAGGAAGCAGCTTCAACTCGAGCTTAGATATACCCCCCAGTGGGACTAACAAAATGCCTTAATTATATTGGTGGAATTGGGGAGGTGGAGGGATGCCAAAACAGCTGATGCCAGAGCAAGATGAGCGGCTGTTTATATGCTCCGGCAGTTGATTGAAAGATTAGATGGGCTCACTCCTATCGAAATTACCTTTGTGAACTTCACTATGTAATCGCCACTGACAATGGTAGTTCATAGGTGTTTATCAGTTTCAAGGCGGCTAGACTTTGGCAAGCTGTTTTGAACCCCCGAAAACGAACTCCAAACGAACTTCATTTAGCCATGATTTTGTTCGAAATGATGCCACACCAGTTCCTTCTTTGATTTTTCTTGAAGTATATTGGGGCCTTAAGGTCTTCCTGCTTCCTACCATCATTGCCAAGCCCAGCGGCTAAGTCAGAGGTCAGAGGAGGCCGTGACCTTGAGGTCAAGCCCTCATTAGGCCCCCGCTGATCTGCCATGACTGATTACCTGACAGCCTAATCAGTGAACAGAACAGGTTGATGTATGTATTAGAGCCTGTGGAGTCATGCATAGATGTATGAGCCGAACGCTGATGGCAGCGCACCATCAGGACATCAACACTAGCAGCGGGCGGCTAGACAGATGACTTTAGCACCTACTAGCAAACACACCACTCTACCCTGCCTAAAAAAGCTCTGCTCATTTATTTCTGGCAGCCACAAGAGCGTTTTTCATCCTGAACTTGGTGACAGGTCTATACTAAGAATGCACTCTTCAGAAAGTATCATTAGGAATCTTCTTCTCTGATGTGGTTACAAGAGAGAGTGGTTTGTTTGTCCTATCAGCGGGTCGGGTCAGGTTTGCTCGTACCAGTTGGGACTTTTCATGGATCAGGGTGAACAAGCAGACGGTAGAAATCCTGAAGGCTCTGTGTCCCTTGGCTGTACTCCATTCCTATGTTCCAAAGATTTACACAGAGGTCATCAATCTTGTCTTCATTTTATTTGTCCTTGGGCTGTTAGTATGCTATATATATATATATATATATATATATATATATATATATATATTGCTCTCAGGAGCTCAGTGAATTCAATATCATGGTACCGTGATTGGTAAATATATATACGGTCAACTGTTAGTGGTATTATAAAAGTGGAAGCAATTGGGAACAACATCAACTCATAAAAATCGTAAAAATCACAGGGTGAGCACATGCTGAGGCGCACAATGCTCAGAAGTCACCAATTTTCTGCAGAGTCAACAGCTACAGGCCTCTAAACTTCGTGTGGCCTTCAGATCAGAGTCCTGCACGGGTCCAATTTTGTAAACCCGCACCCGCCCGTACCCGCCCGTACCCGCAGTGCTTAAAACTGCATCCGACCCGTTTTCCAACAACAGCAATAATTAAAATCCACACCCGACCCGACCCGCTGACAATAGAACCGACACCCGACCCGCACCCACAATAAAATCAGTTTAGCACATCACATTATAGACGCACTTACAAACGTGTTTATTGCCAGCATACAGAAGTTATTACACAGCCATTAACACAAGGACAACTTCATCCGAAGCTGTCAAACATGATTATGTGTCCTTATCATCTCTACAGGGCACATTCATCTCTGTCCCCTTTTGAAAAATACTGTTCGATAGAACTCCTTGGTTTGTTACCACAGTTATCTGCGTGCTTCCTCAGTGATGAAGTTCCACATTTGCGGCTATCTTTTCTTCAACTCCTCAGGATCCATCTCGACGACTTCAGTGCAGGCAGATCACGCGCGCGCGGTTGTGATTCTCCTGGGAGGGTGCGAGTGCGGCCACAAATAAACTGATATGGATTTAAAATTATTTTATCAACTTGAAATACAGGCAAGCCATATTTTTGTAGATGTGTTCCTAAAAATATGCATATATTTTTTTTAGCTCAAGAACAGTGCGTAGAGAGCTTCATGGATTGGGTTTCCATGGCCGAGCAGCTGCATCCAAGCCCTACATCACCAAGTGCAATGCAAAGCGTCAGATGCAGTGGTGTAAAGCATCTATTTATGTATCTCTATCTGTCTGTCTGTCCGTCCGTCCGTCCGTCCAGCCTACTTTATTTTTTCAAAGCATTTTCAAAATTTAAATTATATTATTTTCTTTGAATTAGATTTTATTTTAAAAAGTTATTCTTAATTCAGTTCCGAATGGTGTACAGAAATGGTGTTCCCTGTTGGGTTCATAAAGCCTGATAAACAAATTGCATGATGGTCTCTCTGTGGCTAATGTTAACAGGAAAACAAAAACCATTCGGATTAAAACACAGCTGCCTATTCTAAACACAGAACGCAGACTGTAGATTTGGGCCAAGTACACATCTAAACCTCCAACACACAAACTATTTTTACCCAGCTGACAACTGGAAAAGCACTTATCTGTGTAAAAATCGAGCGGTATCGTTTTCCATCATTTAGAGGTGTTTTATGACTACTGTGAGGCTCAAGGGTGCTAATTAAAATGGAATTTGGTGCCTTTTACTATATTTCGCGACAAGGTTCTGCTGTGCGTTTGTCATATGGTGGTAACCGTGTTTTCTCAATTAGACAGTATAAAGCTGTCATTAGCTTTTCACTGAAGGAACAAATACTGTGAACCACCAAATTCCCTCTCTTCTGTGACATGTGCAGTTCTGAAACTGCATGGGTTCCTTGGGTAAGAACGGCATGGAGGATGCTGAGATGGCTAATATCTCACACCCCAATAATGCTGCTCTGTTTTCAGCTATTTTCTCAGAATGAATAGACACTCCTGTCTGTGAGAGCTATGTTTAGGTTGAGGAAACATATAATGGCAAGCAATTGGTCTGGAAGAGATCAAGTGATCAGCTGAAGAAGTATATACTTAAAATGAAATGTCTCCACACCGGAGCACCGGATGTCCTGGTTAATGACCTAGACAGAAAGGACGTTTGTGTCTGAACACCTTGGTATAATGACCCACATCCAACAACTTTTCCAAATTAAAATGATTTTTTCTTTAGTCAAGACATGATTATTAATGTAATAATTTAACTAGGAATTGTACTACATGTCTGTAGGTCATTATGTAGTGGTGGTTAAAGATTAGTTAAATAATTGTGCGTTGACTAGATTTAAAACTAAAAAAACTAAAAAGACAAGCAAACAATATAAAATGTACAGGACAAAATAAAGTGAGATGTAATTACTGGGAACATGTTTATATAATAAAAAATATTCCATTCCAAGAATTGTAATAAATAATATATATGTATTGTTATTTAGAATTATTATATGTATACTTATTTTCTTATTATGGTAAACAGGCAAGAAACAATTTTATACGCATTTGGTGCTTGTTAATTTTGGACCCCAGTTACACTCTATTTGCAACACGTTACATACTTTTACAACAACCATTACAAATTTATATTTAGGCAATATTTCATTTCCAGGTGTCCATGCTGAGATCACAGCTGTGAAGAACATTGCGGAACGTTGCCAATGGCACATCCTATTTTTTTCCCCTTCAAGCCCGCCATCCGCTCCTGCAGGGTACAAAGCTGCCCTGCTATGAGGAGCATTTCCTGTTTCCCGACAGCCGTGATCTCAGGTAAGAGCCCATTACTGGACTGCTGAGTTTGCTGAGACAGAAAGGACGACGGTGGTTTCTCTTCAGGTAGCCTTCGCAGTCTGCAGGTGGTATTGTTAAAGAACAAAACCTAGACAAAGCAAATTCATGACTGTCGTCAACTGTATATTTCCAGGAAGACACTTATGTTTACCAGGGCATCTGAGCAGGGGGTGAGTAAATCTAATGGTTAAAAGAGGAAGCTACTGAATGAGATCTTCTGTTCATCAACTTCATACTAATACGTCTGTAATTAACCATCAGGCATCATCCGTTCTAGTAATTGCGGGTAAGGCAGACATCAATAATAGCATATGGCTGTGATTATTGCAAGATTAAGAGCAGAATACCTTTCAGTTGCAACACAAAGCCAGATTAAAAATATCAAAGGGTTTGTGATATTTATGCAGAGCAGAAAAAAGGAAACTGTCTAGCTCAAATTTGACTCAGATGACCAATAATGGAAAAAAACAAAAAACATAAACATCTGGACCATGTTTGTTGGATACAAACACATCAGTGCTTGTCTGTTTCTTGGCTTTCTTGAAAGTGATGTATCTTTTTAATAACACATTGTATCTCTATCAGACTGCGAGCTGCCATAGACGGTTTGCAGGCCATATGTGTAAACTTAAACCAGCAGTTAAGCTTTCATTTGTGATTTTCTATTTTTCTTCATTTCCTTATACATACCTTTTGTATTTCACTTCTCTCTTGAATTATTCATCTTCCCTTTTATGCAAAAGTGCAACATAAGTAAACTCAATGCAATCATTTATTTTTATCAGACTAACCAGAACAAAAAAAAAAGTGTGAGTGTGCGTGTGGTCTTTCATTTCTTCAATGTTTCACAATTTACTGTGCTTGACCGCCGTTATACAGCTGATTTTAAATGTTCCATGCATCAGGGGAAAAAAAGGATGAGCCCTTACAATAAAACATTTAAGATGGACTGTCCGCTGTCTTTTCTGGTCTGTTTTATTCCTCTTGGTCTGTTCTAGGTCTCATGAGCATCAACAGAGAAGAGTCTAAAGACACATGTGAATCATCAATAAAGATTATTCTACTCTGGTTACCAAATTATGCACTTATTCACCATCAAATGTGTCAAGAATATATATATATATATATATATATATATATATATATATATATATATATATATATATATATATATATATATATATATATATATATATATATACACACACATACGCTCACCTAAAGGATTATTAGGAACACCATACTAATACTGTGTTTGACCCCCTTTCGCCTTCAGAACTGCCTTAATTCTACGTGGCATTGATTCAACAAGGTGCTGAAAGCATTCTTTAGAAATGTTGGCCCATATTGATAGGATAGCATCTTGCAGTTGATGGAGATTTGTGGGATGCACATCCAGGGCACGAAACTCCCGTTCCACCACATCCCAAAGATGCTCTTTTGGGTTGAGATCTGGTGACTGTGGGGGCCATTTTAGTACAGTGAACTCATTGTCAAGTTCAAGAAACCAATTTGAAATGATTCGAGCTTTGTGACATTATCCTGCTGGAAGTAGCCATCAGAGGATGGATACATGGTGGTCATAAAGGGATGGACATGGTCAGAAACAATGCTCAGGTAGGCCGTGGCATTTAAATGATGCCCAATTGACACTAAGGGGCCTAAAGTGTGCCAAGAAAACATCCCCCACACCATTACACCACCACCACCAGCAGCTGCACAGTGGTAACAAGGCATGATGGATCCATGTTCTCATTCTGTTTACGCCAAATTCTGACTCTACCATCTGAATGTCTCAACAGAAATCGAGACTCATCAGACCAGGCAACATTTTTCCAGTCTTCAACTGTCCAATTTTGGTGAGCTCGTGCAAATTGTAGCCTCTTTTTCCTATTTGTTGTGGAGATAAGTGGTACCCGGTGGGGTCTTCTGCTGTTGTAGCCCATCCGCCTCAAGGTTGTGCGTGTTGTGGCTTCACAAATGCTTTGCTGCATACCTTGGTTGTAACGAGTGGTTATTTCAATCAAAGTTGCTCTTCTATCAGCTTGAATCAGTCTGCCCATTCTCCTCTGACCTCTAGCATCAACAAGGCATTTTCGCCCACAGGACTGCCACATACTGGATGTTTTTCCCTTTTCACACCATTCTTTGTAAACCCTAGAAATGGTTGTGAGTGAAAATCCCAGTAACTGAGCAGATTGTGAAATACTCAGACCGGCCCGTCTGGCACCAGCAACCATGCCACGCTCAAAATTGCTTAAATCACCTTTCTTTCCCATTCTGACATTCAGTTTGGAGTTCAGGAGATTGTATTGACCAGGACCACACCCCTAAATGCATTGAAGCAACTGCCATGTGATTGGTTGATTAGATAATTGCATTAATGAGAAATTGAACAGGTGTTCCTAATAATCCTTTAGGTGAGTGTGTATATATATATATATATATATATATATATATATATATATATATATATATATATATATATACCGATCAGGCATAACATTATGATATTGTGCAATATTGTGTTGGTCCCCCTTTCACTGCCAAAACAGCCCTGATCCGTCGAGGCATGGACTCCACTAGACCCCTGAAGGTGTGCTGTGGTATCTGGCACCAAGATGTTAGCAGCAGATTCTTTAAGTCCTGTAAGTTGCGAGGTGGGGCCTCCATGGATCGGACTTCAGCTCAACCCACAGATGCTCGATTGGATTGAGATGTGAGGAATTTGGAGGCCAAGTCAACACCTCAAACTCATTGTTGTGCTCCTCAAGCCATTTCTGAACCATTTTAGCTTTGTGGCAGGACGCATTATCCACAGCCACCAGGGAATACTGTTTCCATGAAAGGCTGTACATGGTCTGCAACAATGCTTAGGTTGGTGGTACGTGTCAAATTAACATCCACATTGATGGCAGGACCCAAGTTTCCCAGCAGAACATTGCCCAAAGCATCACACTGCCTCCGCTGGCTTGCCTTCTTCCCATAGTGCATCCTGGTGTCATGTGTTCAACATGACAACAAACTGCAATCCGCTGTGTATTCTGACACCTTTCTATCAGAACCAGCATTAACACCCCACATGAGCTGCAGTTTTAGAGATGCTCTGACCCATCTAGGCATCAAAATTTGGTCCTTGTCAAACTCGCTCAAATCCTTACAATTGCCCATTTTTCCCGCTTCTAACACATCAACTTTGAGGACAAAATGTTCACTTGCTGCCTAATATATACCATAGAGATAATCAGTGTTATTCACTTCTTAATGTCATAATGTTATGCCTGATCGGTGTATATTTCAATTGTATATTTGGTTTGGCAATATGCATGCCAGTCCCATTTAATCTTCAGGTAACATTTACCAGTTGTCAATGCTTTCATGATTTATCCTTTATCACCTTCAGATCGATCCAGAATCCACCAGAGATTCAAATAAAGTCTGTGCTTTTCACAGTATACACATAAAGCTATTCCCTCGATTGCAAGAGGCCCATAAACTTGTAACTATATGGGTGTTCTTTGGGCAGCTCATGATATTTCTGTAAATCAGTTGACGTGTATTTTTTTTTAGGGCCAATAACTCAAGTGTAACACTCTTGGCTACTTCCTTGGCTTGTCACTTGGAACACATTACAAATGTGAATGTGAAAAGAAACACTTGAAAATTGGAGACCTACAATGGTAATAATTGAGGCAGAAAGACAGAGACAGTGTATAAAATCCAGATCGGACAGCACACAGAGAGCTGTTACTGAGCATGAGATGAAAGCTTATTTGGATTGGCGTGGGTGTCCATAAAACTGTTTTTATTTCTTTTATTCCTCATCAATGCTGTAATGAAAGGCACAGATCATGTGTCTCTGGTCAAAATCACTCTGAATGATTGAATTCATTGGCTGTTCTTCACTGAGTTTTCCTTTACGTCTATATGTTTCTTACAGCAATATACATGACCGGTCTCAGACGTCACACCCACGGACCACCCACAGTCTGGTCGCTGACCATTTGATGGATCCTGCACACAACATTGGAAAGCAGTTGCAATAATCACACGAGCCAGTCAGATTGCCTGAATTAATTTCAGGGCTGTGCATAATTCAGAATTCAGCTGAGAATGCCTTTAAATTCTGAATTTGTTCTTTGAAATTTTTACTTTGGCAAGACAGATTTGGGATACTGGCTTGACAAAGTCTTGATGTATTTTTCTTGACTTGTTCGTCTTACTTACAGAAATTTGTATTTCATTTATATATTTAATCAAACTTACATTTTTGGACCACATTGTACAACCCGTTCTCACTCCCAAAGCGTCGAAAAACGAAGCATGGTCAAGTACTTTCCGCGTCACAATAAAGACGCTAAAGGCATCCCTAGGCGTCACTATATCGACGCGCTGAGTGCTCCATTCATTTCAATGAGAAACCAGACGCGTTGGGCATGGGAACGTTATCGTCATGCTGATCATATATTGGGTTATGATTTTGCCATTATGACATGTTGGAGTGTGATTCTCAATTTAATCAGCCAGCATCATTTTATTTACGCTATCTAGACACGTTTTAACATGTAACCCAACCCCATTCCAACCCTAAACCTACCCATTCGTGTGGTATAAAACGCAGATATAACAGGCAGAGTCGACTGCATGCACAATTTATAAAAAAACTACAAATATTCCGAGGCCAAGCGATTGATTTGTGTGAAGGAAATCCCCAAAAGCGATCAGCGTCTCCATCCGCAGAAGATCACGAACACATACAATTTCAAATATTGCCGCCCGTTACGTCACTTTTAATAGTGACATTTCATTGGCTCTTGTATGTCTCGTGACTAATTGCGTCATTACGTCAGCTTTGATTGTAAAATTTCATTGGTTCTCGTGTGTCTTGTGACCGAATGCGTCATGCTAAAGAGGCGTGTGTATTATTTGAATGAGATATGAATGAGTGCGTTAACGGCGCGGCGGGATCATCATCTCAGCGATTAAAACATTAAGATCAACTCTGTTCTTTACATGAAGACATCGTGTGACTTCAGAAGACTTGGAATGCAACATGAGTTAATACTTTTATACTGTTGTTGGTAAGATTTTGCAATAAATACCTGTGACTGTATACTTGTATTTGCCTGTTGTGTGTTTTATATTGTTTATGAGTGGGAAGGTTTAGGGTAGTTGAGTTAGCTGCTCCAAAATATAAAAGTAACCTTTAAATATGAATAAAATATGAATAAAATCATGTATGCTTTTACAAATGCAAAGAATAAAATGCGTCTTGATCTGACGCATTGGGTAAACAACTGAAATGAATGGAGCACCCAGCGCGTCAAAATACTGACGCCTAGGGGTGCCTTTAGCGTCTTCGTTGCGACGCGAAAGGCACTTGACCATGCGTCGTTTATCGACGCCCTGGGAGTGAGAACGGGTTGCATTGTAAAGAAAAAAAGCTGACCCTAACTTGAAAAAATAAGGCAACCTATCACATTCAACTTGAATAAAACATTTTACCCTGATAGGCAAACAAATTGCAAACAAAAGTAGCAGTGAGAGGCACGTGACCTCAACACAACACAAATCTCAAACATGGTGATGATCAACAAATGTTGATTCAGTAAAAATAGGAACTCTGACTCATTTGACAGCTAAATAACAGTGACAACAACGGCTGCAGTATAAATTTAGCCAGTAAATGCAAAGCAATGCTATTTTTTTTAAATAATAGTTACCACATTTTTTTTTTCAAGCTGCTATGCATGCTGGGAACTGGCACAACATTATTCAGCCTACAATTGTTTGGAAAGTTGGGACACATTTGGACAAGTACTTGAGAATGTAAATAAGGTCAACAAAGCAACTTTTATTAGTAACATGTTTAGAGTATTTTTGTTTAGTTCAATCAACATAAACTAACTCGTCCTACTTAATAATCTTTGTTCAAGCTACTTATTTGTTAGAAAAACATTTTGCAAGTTGGATTTTTTTTTACCATGCAAAACACCATTTCCTAGAATGCATTACCTGTCTTGCCATTTCAACCTCTTGTTGGGCGTGGCCAATTCAATTTAAATTCACGCTCATGAATTGAAACGTAGCCAATTATTCAATTTTGAATTAATTATAAACATTAAAAAATATAAATCATGCAATGATTTTAAAACAAATGTGCATAAGATCAAAAGATTTTATTTTGCATCAACTTTAATTGCATCTTGATTCGATTACCATCCTTGACCTGGCAAACAATCCGCTGCTCCTCTTCATCCTTCATCATCCACGTTCAATTGCTTTACCCAGAGATGTTACAGCTGCCGTGCTGTACAAATGGACTGTCTGAAGGGACTGCTCAGGATGTGGACTAACAGCTCTGGTCTGTTTGAACGGTGCGATAAAAGAAGAGAGGTTAAATGTGCAGGAAAGTAATTCTCATCCGAGTCATTAAGGATTCCAATGGAGAGAGTAGATCCAAAGGGACCATTCTTTAGAATCACTTAGCCCTAGGGCAACATTATATGAGGGCTTCAGTCCAGATACTGTCAGGGGTGAAGATTTGAAAGTGATCTTTCCACTTATGTGATGAGAAAGAGATGAGCTGCTCTACAGAGGGTTGATGCAGAAGCAGCCAAACCAGCAACGACTGAATTGTGCCGAGTGGCTGCTGATGGTAATGTGGAATCTCTGGAAGTTCTCTTGCTAAGTGAACCTGCCCCTAAATGGATGATATACATTATTGAGTATTCTCAATACAAAATACAATTTTTTGTTCACACCAAGGATGTGTTCTTATTCGTTTAAAGGGGTACTTCACTGATGGCTTTTTAAAAAAAACTAAGCTGCCTATGCTGTAGAAAAGTGGATTAATTTTAATTTAATCGGTGCTACCTGACTAGAGAAAACAAAGAAAAAATGCGTCCATGGCCACTCCCACCAGCCTGCTATGAGTAGAGTGGTGCAGGTATGACATCACTTTGTAGGCCAAAACGTGGAAGCGAGTTAGCATTTTAGCATGTCCGGTTCCCTCATCTCGAAGTCAATGGTTTTTTTGAATGGGGTTTTGGTTAAATGGCTGAAATAAGGTTTGTGGTCAACACAAGCTCAAGACACTTTCACATTTTATTCTACAACATAAAATACATCAGTATTACCCCACACGTGAAGCTCGTTTATAACCTACCTTTAGCCTTTTATTTCTGGCGACTGCATTTAGACTTCAAAATTCATAAAAGTTAATCTGTGATAATTATCTTGATGGACAGAATGTGCAAGTATCATAAATGTTTGCTGACAGAGCTTGTTTTTAGTAATAATACAAAAGCCTATGGGAAAATCCTTTGGGTGTTTCTCGAGGGAACCAGAGTGATGCTATCTGCCGGTTGGCCTACAAAGTGATGTCATACCTGCACCACTCTATACCCTTGACCAGAGTCAAATATACCACCAAATTCATAAATGCAATGAATTATGTTTATGCATAATATTCCAAGTAGTCAGAACAAAAATACCATATTTTAACTTAATGCAAAGATAATCATCCTTATCTGCCATAACAATCAAATGTCATTAAAAAAATAAAAAATAAATTTTTTGAAATGTTTACATTTAAGAAAATATTGATAAAACTGCACTATAAAAATTATTTTCAACTTTTAAAAAAAGATGTTTGAAAAATGTTTGTGCTGCCTTAAAATTGTACGTTTAGTCAACTTGATGTGAAGTTGTACTAAATTACAACTTAGATTATTGAGTTGACTAAACTTAAAATTAAGGCAGCACGAACACTTACTTTTTTAAGTTGAAACAACAATTTTCTTTTACAGTGTGTATTGTAACTAAAATGAATAGTTGCTGTACATTTATCTGCCTGTTATTTTTTTCCGATTGTTGATGACCTTAATGCATTTATGAGATTGGGCTGGAATTGGAATGGAATAATTATCTTTATAATGGCGCTGGTGACGAGTTTTCTTTTTTTCTTGAGGTATAACATAAAATCTTTCTCCAGAAGCATCTGGACATACTGAGGGGAGATGGGGGGGGGGGGGGGGGGATGTTGAGATATCTGCTGAAGTGATGGCTTTTTTTCACAGGCAAAAATATCACAGCTCATTTGTCAACCTTGTATTCCCGTGACAATGCATGAAAGGAAAATGGAGGTCTGTTATTCCATTCTGACATGCCAAACGTCATGATATATAGTTGCATGATAACATCCCTCACACAGATCTCACTTCAGAGTTGTGTCCATTGAAAAGCTTCTCAAGAATTCATACAGAACAGAAAATGCTAGTTGACAATCAGGGTTTATTTCTTGCTTTCCAGGAAATATCACCACTACTGTTACTAAGAATTGTTTATTATTATTATTCATTAAATTGAGCTAGAGTGACAGTAAAGACATTCTTAATGTTACAAAAAAGAATTGATTGCGAGTAAATGCTTTTCTTTTGAACTTTCTATTCATCAAAGAATCAAAAGAAGTAAAACATGTTTTCAACATTGATAATATGTTAAGCAGCAAATCTGCATTTCTGAAGGATCATGTGACATTGAAGACTGGCTTAATGATGCTGAAAATTCAGCTTTTTAAATGGCAAACAGTTATTATAAAATGTAATAGTATTTCACAATATTACTGTTTTTACGATCTCTTTGATCAAATAAATGCAGGCTTGGTGAGCAAAAGAGACTTTAAGTCTTGAACTTAATTTCTTTTTTCTTAAATAAATGATGCTCCGACGTCATGATCCAAAGATGTTTTCAGCTCATTTTGACGTTAAAAAGTCGCAAGTCTGGTCTTTTGTCTGTATAGTAGTCAAGCATTTCACATCAAAAACTGTGGAAAGCTTTAAGTACGTTGTGTGTTAGCATGCAATGTTAATGTAATGGAATAAACATTCAACTTCACTCCACTATCCATCACTCCCAGTTTATTTCTAGACAACTTTGGAAGAGGATGCAGGGGTCTGTGAATGACGTTACACCACAAACAGGAAGAGGGTGGAATGATGATGACTTTTAAGAGAGTTGGACGTGTTGAAACGTCTAGCTATCTTGCTATCTATCTCAGAAACATAACCAGCACTCTCCCTTTTGCATGTTCATAAAGACTTTCGCCGTCGGAATCCATCTCATTCAAACCATTGGGATAAACATTGAATTAGAAAGTTCTGCCAAAACTGCCATTGGGGAAAATGAGATGTCATAATTCACGTGAATTTATAACAAAGCCATGTCAGGCGTGAATGAATGATGCTGAATGTATTCATACACATCATTTGTGGATTAGTAACTGGTCTTAATTGAAACCATCTCATGCAAGTCGGCCCATCGCGTGTTGGGTATAGTGAAAAAGGGCCTGATGCGTTCCAGTCCCATAATGTTCAGTGAAATATGAAGAGCACTGGCACTTTCAAAGGGGGAATTATGGGTCTTTATTTTTCCTTGAGGAACCTGGATGGTAGGTTTTGCGGTATGCGGCAGAGCAGGAGGTTTTGATGGAGATTGGGCATGCTGGTTTTGCACCTCCTTTGCATTTTGGCGGTTTTGCTGCATTTGTGCTTGTGGAGACTAGTTTCTTGCTGGACCTTATTACACAATACAGTTCTTTAAAATCTCAATTGTTTCTCCTACAACTCAATTATAATAAATAGAAAGAAAATTGAGTGTTTTTCCCTCCAAGAGTTTCATAAGAGATCTTAGCAATGTGTTAAGATGGTTTGCAATCAAACATTCTATTTCAATGTGAACAACTTGTGTCTATTTTGTATCTACTTTTAGGAGAAACATCTGAGACAACATGGAATCTAATGAGAGCTAAAATCCTGAGATTATGAATTATTAATTGTGACATTATTAATGACCAATGTGCTGCTGGTCATTTATTGCTCTAGGAAAATAAAATAATATGGTTGTAAACGTACAACCACAAATCGATTTTTGACTCCACTCATAAAATGTATAATGAAATCAAAATAGATTTCGATAGCTTCTGTATTTTTATTTATCTTTAGGATAACTTTAGGACAAACAACAGAGACAAAATTGTTACCTTAAAGAAAAAAAAACTTGATTTAATCCATAAACATTTATTTTGTTGGTATAAATGAATGTATATTGGTTGATTCAGAAATATTAAATTATATTTTTGACTTGAATAAAACCAGTTCATTTAGATTTAGGCTACCATTTTTCTAGTGAACATTAATAATCGTGACCCATGTGCTACTGGTAATTTATTCTATAGGCAAATAAAAATAATAATATTTTTTATATATATATATATAACATAAATATAAATAATAATAATAAAATACTACTGTTGCGAACCTACAACCACAAATCGATTTTTGACTACACTCATAAAATGTAATGAAAATCGATTTCAATAAGAGCTTGTGCATTTAGAAACATCTGAGACAAAGTTACCGTAGAGCTGCTTTTTTTAAAACTTGATTTAACACATAAAAATGTATTTTGTTGGTATACATTTATGTATTTTGGTTGATTCAGCGATATTAAATTATATTTTTGACTTGAATAAAACCAGTTAACTTAGATGTTATCATTTTTAGGTCACCATTTATTTTTTCAGTGTAGTTCAATGAAACCAAACTGAGAGCCGATATAAAAATATTGTGACATTATTAATTGTGACCCATGTGCTGCTGGTAATTTATTCTATAGGCAAATAAAATAAAATAAAATAATATTGTTTTGAACGTACAACCAAATCGATTTTTTGACTCAACTCATAAAACCTCAAAAATCTAAACACAAGAGTCGTGCATCAACTTCTTCCAGCTGTCTTGCTTTGTTTCTCTCTCTCTCTCTTTAACACATACACACGGGACGTCCATGTCTGCTTTTCGACCCAGTGTACATGCCTATCAATCTCTATGATATATTCAAGCAGGAGACAAATTGCCCTATGCCTAGCCTGCACCCAGTTAGCCTGTCTGGCGCGAGCTCATTGGTGGCCTGCTCTCTCGTTTGTCTTTGACAGCCGCCTGTTGTTCGCCACCAGCGCTATTCATCTCAGTGTCAGTCACTAAATAGGAAGTCCCACGGTGAAGACCTGCTCATTAATATAGATCTGATCATGGCCAGACAAAAGACAGAGTGTGTGGATGCCTTTTCCACTCGTGGCCCAGGTGAGGAACTGTCTCGCATCACAGAATTGTCTAACAGACAAAACACAGCTGGCTGAATTTCAGAAATGAAAAAAATATGTAAATTTGTCAATGTGCCATTTAGAATGAACAAACACACAGACGGGGCAAACCTTTACAGACTAAACCAAGTAAAACCAAGAAAAACGCCTTTGAAATAATAGATAAATGTACAATTCTATGAAATTTTCATACAACAAATACTTTTCTGGCCGTGACATAATAGACTTAACAACTTAACTGTTGAAATATCACCATGACAACCATTTTGTATTAGAAAAAAAAGCTAATGTAATGTAATGTTGATGTAATGTAAATTACAGAAACTAAATAACTATCAAGCGGACAGTGTTGAAAAAGAGACTGGAAGCAGACCTTTTCATGTAGTATAGGAAAGGGAAAAAAACATACTTTTTCCAATAAAAACATGTTTTTAATGATGACCTTTAAACAGAGAAAAGGAAAATAAAAACTTTCTCCACCAATACAATCAGTCCAACTAATACTTCTGATACTTTATCCTGCTTTTCAGTGTAAATTTTAGTCACTAACTACTCAATCTTAAAGGGATAGTTTACCCAAAAATGAAAATTCTGTCATCATTTACTCACCATGACATTTTCTTCTTCTGCAGAACACAAAAGAAGATATTCAAAAGAATATACATCATTAAATTATGATAATTTAAATATATTTTTATACATTATTTAATTCAACAGTTCGTAGTAAATTAAAGGTCCCGTTCTTCGTGATCCCATTGTTCAAACTTTAGTTAGTGTGTAATGTTGCTGTTAGAGCATAAATAATACCTGTAAAATTATAAAGCTCAAAGTTCAATGCCAAGCGAGATATTTTATTTAACAGAAGTTCCCTTTCAAAGCCTACAGCGAATGGCCAGCTTGGACTACATCCTGGTACAGCCTGCTTTAATTACGTCAGTAGAACAGTAGAACAGACTAACCTCCGCCCACAAGAATACGCAAAAAAGGGGGCGTGGTCTTGTTGCTGTCCCACGTGGAGAAGAGGACGTGTTGCGTGGAGAAGAGGAAGTGTTGCGTTTGAGTGTGTTTGTCGCCATGTCGTCGAGACGCTGTTATTTTCATCCCGGAGTCAAATCACCTTTGTTTGGCTTTCCCAGGGACGCTGTAGAGATCATTGAGCGCATACATCTCCCGTTAAGAGGCGTGACCTTTCCGTGCAACGTGCGCTAAGCTGCTGTCGAATCACAACACAGGAACCGTGCAACGTGCGCTAAGCTGCGGTCAAATCACAACACGGGAACCGCTGGCACAATCAGAACTTGTTACGTATTTCTGAAGGAGGGACTTCATAGAACAAGGAACTCATCAGCCGTTTTTAGGACAGTGAAAACAGCGGTATACAGATAAGTAAATTGTGTGAAAAATACTGTGTTTTTTTACACGCGAAACATGAACACGTTATATTGCACACTGTAAACACTGTAATCAAAGCTTCAAAAAAACACGAAAAACGGGACCTTTAAGTAATTTTTATATATATTATACAAAAATGTTGATATAAATGTATTAATAAGTCATTATTTATTATATACTTTTTACATATTATTTACATACTTTAAATATAAATTATTTCACACACACACAGTAACTTTTGTGAATAAACACCAGAAACGGCTGACTGCTTTAAGATTTGAATTTTGAGATGTTGTCCCAGATTTTTATGGAGTCATTGCTTTCAGACCGAAAATAAAATCTGGTTCATTTGAGGTACAGTTGAGAGCTGAAGTGACCATTCATAAGTCACTTGGTGGTTTGATAATGTTTGGTTTTCAAATTGATTTTTGATGGATCTACATTTAAATACCCTTAAGAGACCTGCTTATTACATTCACCATGCAAATCCACCACCAAAGGGCCAAGACATACAACAGGCCTGTAAGGTTGGAAGCCTACATAGTAATTTACACCTTTATTAAAAACATGCCTTCGCTTTGCTACCAGTGATCCCCTCTCCATCCCTCTTTCTGTATACCGAAGATATCAACACAGCCATCTCCAGCACTTTTCTTATCTATTGCTCTATGCATCAGGCAATGTGAAGTGTATTCATTAAAACTCACTGTTTGGCTCCTCTGCTTATCAAAGCTGTGTTATCCGTCCTCACTCTCTGTCCCCGTTCACCCTGTGATCACAGCACTTCTTTTCTGGATCGCGGCCAAACAGGCCAGCCTTAAAAGGTTTCCTGCTTAGCGGCATGGATGCTGAAAAAAAAGGGTGAAGTTTGAAGTGCTCATCTTGTTATCTCTTTTAAGCCAGCAACAGTCTGGTGGCTTCAACACTATTATCACTTGTCTGACCATGTATGAGTAAGCTGCATGGGGAAATATTGCGCTTGGCAGTGCACCAGGTATTTTACTATGGCCAGGAAAAGCGCCTCATGCGGCCATGCCTGTTTACTTTCTTTTTCAAAGGCTGTGTGAGTGTGTGTGTGTGTGTGTGTGTGTGTGTGTGTGTGTGTGTGTGTGTGTGTGTGTGTGTGTGTGTGTGTGTGTGTGTGTGTGTGTGTGTGTGTGTGAGAGAGAGAGAGAGAGAGAGAGAGAGAGAGAGAGAGAGAGAGAGAGAGAGAGAGCGACGAAGAAGAGTCAGACAGTGTTTTTCCTAATCTTCCATCATCTAACAATCTCTAGCGTTGAAAAGTTTGAGCTCTGCAAGATTTTTTATGTTTTTGAAAAGGAAAGTCTCTTTAAGTCTCAGATGCCACTAACCATTTGGTCAGAGACAAACTTCCAATACACAAGGACATTGACTCCATTTTTACTCACAATCAATCTGTCCCAACTGAATATAGTATTTCTCTTGCATTCTCCATGCATGTCCTTATTTTATATTAGCCTAGTTATGATTATTTATGTTTATATCCAAAGATGATGTATAAGTGATTTAATGTCTTCAAATCCCTTGCTTGGTATCAAAGGAAACCTATTTTCATTTCAGAATCAATGGTGTATATGTTTTGATTAAATGTATCATAATATTTTAGCCATACCTTTATGCAAAAACTGCACAAATACTCCATGCCCCCATAAACATGCAAATAGGGATAGAACAAAGACTTTCTCCTGGTCATCTTTGATTGGTCACCTCACCAAATGGGTGTGAACTGATAGGATAAGACTGATAAGAGAACTGATAAGAGTTTCCTGATTAGGCACATCTTTGCTCAATCTCTTTTGAGTCACCTCATTTCCTCCTTCCGGCAACTATCTTCAAGTTAACTTTGTGGGAATCAATGTGGACCATCCAAAAAAACCTAACGGACGCTTCAGCGCACTCCTAATGAAAACATCAAGAAACTCTGGACTCTATTGCATCTGGACTTGTTCAGCAACCGAAATCAATGCAAGTACCCGTTCGCAACCTTTAGATGTGTTTCTAAGTCATTGTGCCCCTTTTAAGGTGAACCTGATTCTTTGATGTTTCTCATAGGTTGTGGTTAACTGATTGTACTCTTGCCATTCTATTCTCTCTCTCCTTTTGTGTTTTTTTTCTTCACTTTCTTTATTTTGTATATAATCTTTGCTTAGTTGTGTGTGTAGCCTACCCATAGTATCGTTTATTAAACCATTATATCCACGCTTTATTGCCTCTGTGTTTGCCGCTCACAAAATCAAAGTTACTTAAACGTCTTGATCTAGCTGCATGCTATTACCCTGCTAGTACTTCATACAGTAGGAAAAGGTTATTTTTTTCTTGGCCAGGAAGATAATTTATTTCCTAGAATTGATAACGGATTATGCTGTCGGTGTCACGGTTCATCTATTCACTGACTCATTCTGTCTCTGTGTGTGTTTGGTTGTGTTGGAGGCGTGGTCATTGATTACTGCCAATTTTATCACCACCAGCTGCACCTTATTTCACCTGCCTATTTAATGTCTCCTCACCCACACTCTGTTGTCAGAAAGCCCTGTGTGTTCCTCGTGTGTGAGTCTCTGGTATTTGCTTCCCTGGAAGTTTGTGTTTCGGTTCCCGGTCCTGGCTTCACCCTTCGTGGAGGTTTGCCCATTGCGTCCCTGCGTCGCCAGTCACCCGTCTCCGAGATCAGATCGTCTGCCTGACTATGCCTGCTCTGGACTCTAGTTAATTTCCCAGCGTGAAGGACTTGATGTGCGAACTAACTTGCTATTCTGAGAATAAACTGTCATTCACTCGCTATTGGATCTTCTTGCACTTATTTCTGAGTTACCCTTGTGACAGAACGAACTGACCATTTATGGATCCAGCGAGAATGGCCGACCTACAGGATTACTTATCCAGCAGTAATCAGTGAATGGACAGACAGGACGAACAGTTTCATGCTACAGCTCAGGCGATTCAGGCACTGGTGGCGCAGGTGTCCGAGCTTTCTACCCACTGCGCCAGATCCGCCGCCGTTTCCCCGCAATCCTATTAACATCACCAGCCATCACGAGCCGCGCATTCCAACGCCGGAGAGATATGCGGGTGAGCCGGATCTATGTAGACCTTTCCTGACGAAGTGTTCAATGTTCTTCTCTACAGCTATTGACGTTTTCCACAGAAGAGTCACGAGTGGCGTTGGTGCTCACCCTGCTCTCGGGACGCGGGGCTCTGTGGAGAACGGCAGTGTGGGAGAATCAAAATCCTTGCTGTTCCTCGTTCCCTGCACTCACTCAAGAAATGAGACTGGTCTTTGACCGCGCCATCGTGGGCCGCGAGGCGGCCCGCAAATTGGCGGAGCTTCATCAGGGAGAAAGATCTGTCTCCGATTACGTCATCGAATTTTGAACATTGGCAGCTGAGTGCAAGTGGAACGAGGAGGCGCAGTGGGACATTTTCCTGCATGGGCTGGCTGACCGTGTTCAAAAGGAGGTTTACACCCTGGAGTTACCCAAGAGCCTCGACGGACTGATGGATCTGGCCATATGCGTGGATGCGCGCCTACAACAACGCGATCAGCATTTCTGCCCCAGACAGGCTCCGGAGTTCCGCGAGTGGTCCAGGGCGAACATGGTCAGTCAACCAGTCGATCATGAGCCCATGCAGGTGGGTAGAACTCAGCTTTCCCTGGAGGAGAGAGAACGTCGGCATTCAGGAGGGCTCTGCCTGTACTGTGGATCAGCTGGACACTTCCGGGACAACTGCCCCAGCAAAAGATCCAGCCCGGCGGTAGATAGGAGGTTACTGTCAGGTGGGTCTTTGCTGGGTAAATCCTCCTCAGCCACTCTCCTCCCGGTAAGACTGCAATGGGCGGACTGGACTCACCATTGCCAGGCCTTATTGGACTCGGGAGCCGAAGGTAATTTTCTGGACAGGACATTTGCACGCCACCATCACATTCCCATCACTCACAAGATTTCCCGTGCACTTAATGGACAAGAACTTCCTGACATTTCATTCACCACTGGCCTCATCACCCTCGTCACTTCAGGAAATCACACAGAGAAACTGGAATTCATGATCACTGACTCTCCACTGGTTCCAGTCGTCCTCGGTCATCCCTGGTTGATGAAGCATAACCCCAGGGTTGACTGGGGCCACAATTCCATTTCGGTCTGGAGTAATCAGTGCTATGCCTCTTGTCTTGTGTCTGCCTGTTCGACTATGTCTAGTTCTGTGTTACAGGATGAGCCGGTGAATTTATCAAACGTGCCCGGGGAGTACCTCGACCTGAAGGAATTGTTCAGTAAGTCCAGGGCTGCTTCTCTTCCTCCACATCGTCCCTATGACTGTGCTATAGATCTATTGCCAGGTACGTCTCCGCCTAAGGGCAAGTTATACTCACTTTCCCCCCCGGAGAGGGAAACCATGGAGAAATATATTTCTGATTCTCTAGCGGCCGGGTTCATCCGCCCTTCCTCTTCTCCAGCAGGGGCGGGGTTCTTTTTTGTAGGTAAGAAGGATGGATCCCTGCGACCTTGCATTGACTACCGAGGGCTGAATAACATCATGGTAAAGAATACTTATCCTTTGCCGTTGATGTCTTCAGCCTTCGAGAGGTTGCAGGGAGTATCTGTATTCACAAAATTGGATTTAATTAATGCATATCATTTGGTTCACATAAAGGAGGGGGATGAGTGGAAGACTGCGTTTAATACCCCTAGGGGCCATTTTTAATATTTGGTCATGCCCTTCGGGCTGTCCAACTCCCCAGCGGTCTTCCAAGCATTCGTCAATGACGTGCTGAGAGACATGGTGGATCAGTTCATTTATGTCTACCTGGATGACATATTGATTTTTTCTTCCTCTCTCCAGGAACATGTTCAGCATGTCAGATGAGTGCTCCAGAGGTTGTTAGAGAATGGGCTTTTTGTCAAGGTGGAGAAGTGCGCGTTTCATGCACAGTCTGTTCCGTTCCTGGGACACATCGTCTCATCCAAGTGAATGCGCATGAATCCCGATAAGGTTAAGGCTGTGGTAGATTGGCCAAGTCCAGATTCCAGCAAGGCCCTGCAGAGGTTTCTTGGATTCTCCAATTTTTACAGGCATTTTATTCGTAATTTCAGCCAACTAGCCGCTCCTCTGACTGCGTTGACCTCCCCCAAGACGACTTTCAGGTGGTCTGGTGTAGCCGAAGCTACATTTACCAAACTTAAGAGCCGCTTTGTTTCGGCTCCCATTCTGATTGCCCCTGATCCTTCACGCCAGTTTGTGGTGGAGGTCGATGCATCAGAGGTGGGGGTAGGTGCAGTTCTTTCCCAGCGCTCTTCCTTGGATGACAGGATGCACCCTTGCGCGTTTTTTTCCCATCGTTTATCACCAGCCGAGCGTAACTATGACATTGGTAACAGAGTTGTTGGCAGTCAAGTTAGCATTGGAGGAGTGGCGTCATTGGTTAGAGGGGTCAGGGGTACCTTTTATCGTTTGGACCGATCATAAGAACTTGGAATATATCAGATCCGCTAAAAAACTCCAGGCAGGCTCGGTGGGCTCTGTTTTTCAGACGTTTTGACTTTACTCTTTCGTACCGCCCGGGTTCTAAAAACATCAAACCCGATGCTTTATCTCGTATTTTTGACCACTCCGAACACCCGTCCACTCCCGAGTGTATTTTTCCTGAGAGACTCATTGTTTCCACACTCACATGGGAGATCGAGTCGAAGGTCAAATCGGCCTTAGAAGGGGTAACACCTCCGCCCGACGGCCCACTGAGTCGTTTATTCGTGCCTGAGAGACTTCGGTCCGACGTCATTCGATGGGGTCATTGTTCGAATGTGGCCAGTCATCCAGGAGTTAACCGGACCAGTTTTTTGGTTAAGCAACGATTCTGGTGGCCAGGTATGGCTCGTGACATTCGGGAATTTGTTGGCCTGTTTGCCGGTTTGTGCTTGTGGTAAGACTTCCAATCGTTCTCCAGATGGGTTGCTCCAACCGCTGTCAGTCCCTTCGAGACCCTGGTCCCATATAGCGCTAGATTTTTTTACCGCCCTCCCAGGGCAAGACGGTCGTTTTGATTTCATTTTATTCCCTTGCCCAAATTAGCCTCTGCCAAGGAGATAGCGGTGGCTGTTGTGGATCACGTCTTTCATATACATGGTCTCTCGAAGGATGTGGTCTCTGACAGGGGGCCCAAAGTTATATCCAAATTCTGGAGGGAGTTTTGTAGATTACTGGGAGCAAGTGTAAGTCTGTCTTCGGGTTTCCATCCCCAAAGCAATGGTCAGACCGAGCGAGCCAACCAAGATCTTGAGAGAGTGTTGCGATGTTTGGTGTCCAAGAATCCTTCCTCCTGGAGCCAGTACGTTGAGTATGCGCATAACTCGTTTCCAGTGTCGTCCACGGGCCTCTTTCATTTTGAGTGTAGCTTAGGTTACCAGCCACATATTTTTCCCAGTATGGAATCCGAAGTCGCGGTCCCCTCTGCCCACGCCTTCGTCCAGAGGTGACGCCGCACATGGAGTAGAGCCCGTGAGACTCTGCTCCAGGTGGGAGCGCGCACCAAGGCCCAAGCCGTTCGCCACCAGTCTAAGCCTCCCGTATATGTCGTAGGTCAAAAAGTGAGGCTTTCATCCAAGAATATTCCTCTACGTTCTGTATGTAACAAACTTGCTCCTAAATTCATAAGCCCGTTTCCTGTCACCAAAATCCTTAGTCCGGTGGCAGTCCGCCTCAAACTGCCTCCCGCGTACGGGAGGATTCATCCCGTGTTCCATGTCTCCAAATTAAAACCTGTTTTTCATTTCCATATTAATCCGCCTTCTTCGGTCCCCCCCCCTTGGCCGATATCGGGTCATGCAATAGAACAATTATCCCAAAAACACCAGCAAATCTACAAAAAAAAGAAAAAGAAAGCTGAAAAAGAAAGGGATCAAGGTGTTGCAATGGCCCAGTCAAAGTCCAGACCTCAACCCAACTGAAATGTTGCGGTGGGACCTTAAGAGACCTTTGCATAAGCAAATGCCCACAAACCTCAATGAACTGAAGCAATGTTGTAAAGAAGAGCAGGCCAAAATTCCTCAGAACGATGTGAAAGACTGATACCACTATACAGAAAACGATTCCTTCAACTTATTACTGCTAAAAGTGGCTCTGTAACAGATCCTTTTATGACTTGACTTGACTTGACTTGAGACAAAACTCACCATACAGCTGGTTCACAAACATTCAACACTAGACAAGGAAACATGGCAAACATGAGGGCTTAAATACACAAGGACTAATGAGTAAGACAAGGGACACCTGTGAACAAACAAAATAATGAACCAATGACAGAACAGAACTAAGAACCCACAAGACTAAATGAACCGATGAAAACATGACACAGACAAGATCACAAGAGGGCATTGGAATCACATGACAACCAGGAAACATGACAGTGAACATGACAAAATAAGAACATGAAACATGAACATGAAACAAACCATGACACACTGTGACACAGGTTGTACTTAGTTTGTCACCCATGGCTTTTCCATTTTGGCTTTATTTTTGGTAACCATTCAATTCTAATGGGTGCACTTTCTTTTTCACATGACTATATGTTAAATAGGCACAGAACTAAAACTACAGTACAACTCTACACCCCTTCAGCAAATAGCTGTGTAAGAGGCTGTAAAGGTTCATGAAAGCCACACATATGAAAATACCTTAATTAGCTTTCCTTTTCTTCTCAATGATCTCAGGCACTCACAAAGGTACCCAGCATCACCTGAATAATGGGCTGCTCACTGAGAAGAACAGAACGGAACAAAAAGCTTTTGGATATTAATGATATCATCAGCCCTCTAAAGCAGAACCAAAAAACAGACACCCTGAAATTTCCATGTCGGCAGGAGGATGTGGAAAAGTGTGTGATATTTCACACTCTCCTACTAATCACATCGCAAACTAATACGAAGGACCCCTTCACGGTCATCTGAGAGTGCTGCAACTGATGGAAGGAGGATGGCACGCTACTCTGAACCGCATCTGCACAGGATTCAGGAATATCTTGATGGGACGCAGTGCACCAGAAATTCCTTTTGGAAATCTGTGGGTAATTAGCCATTTCAGACAGACCTATGGTGGGTTTAAGTTAAGCCTATAAGGTTTATGGGTTATACCTGTTATTCAGAATTCCTCGAAATCTGCCAGAATTCTCTCCTCATTATTTAGAATAGGCATTATTCCCTTTGCCAAGATTCCCAGATGCTGCAGATGCACAGCTGGAAAAAATGAGCTCATAGTTCTGTCTGGGAGAGACTCATCCACCGGAAAAATATCTCACTCTATGAATGAATGAATAATAGTGCTGTCCTTCTGCTCAAATACAGGGCAAATGCACCCTCGCATCATTTAAACAGTATAATTTAGATCAGGGGTTTTCAAACTTTTGACGCTATATGGACCCCTAAATATGACGAGTCCCTTGCAAAGATTAAATACAGGCAGCTACACTATAATGTTCAAAAGTTTGGGGTCAGTAAAATAAAAAAAAAGACAGCAATGACGCATTAAATTGATCAAAAAGACATATCTTTTTTTTTCTTTTTAAATGCTCTTCTTTTGAACATTGTATTCATCCAAGAATCCTGAAAAAAATATCATGATTTCCACCAAAATATTAAGCAGCACAACTGTTTTCAACATTGATAATAATATTTATTGAGCAGCAAATCAGCATATTAGAATGATTTCTGAAGGATCATGACGCTGAAGACTGGAGTAATGATGCTGAAAATTCAGCTTTGCCATCACAGGAATAAAAATAAAAGGCATTTTAAAATAAAATAATATTTCACATTATTACTGTTTTTAGTGTATTTTTAATCAAATAAATGCAATCCTGGTGAGACATCAAAAACGTACAGTTTAAAAAAAAAACGTTCAGACCCCATATATATCCAAATATCGATTTTATTTATAAATTTGCAATTATAGTTATATTATTTGTGAATAGAATATAATTACATTTCATGTCACGATTAAGCGCCTTATTTATTTACTTACATTTTATCTTTAGTTTTCCATGGACCCTTTGAGATCCTCTTGCAATCCCAGACCTGAGACAACAAACCCTTAGTTTAGATGTTAAGTTGTAACTTCTAGTGTATCTTCAAGTCAATCTGATCGTATTGCACATCACTGCGAACAAAAGCAGCACATATTTATTTCATCGGAGCTTACAGTATTCACAAGCATTCGCAGGAGCATAGGTGTAAGTAGAGTCAAATGAATGAATTATAAAAACAAAGAAAAACATGATGAAAGAAAACTATAGACAGACCCAATTTCAAGACCCCCCTCCTCTGGCAGAAAGATAAATCGTTTGAACCGGTCCTGAACCTTATCACTGTATGAACTTAAAGAGAATCACTTCATTAAGATTCCCAGCTCGTCTATCCCACTCTTCTCCTGCTGTTTATTAAGTCTAGCTCTATTGGCATGGCACTTATCTCTGTTTTCATGTCTGCAGAATGTTTATTGTCATTTCAAGCTTGTTTTCTGTGACTACAGGGAGATTGTATTCCTCTTGCTGTCATTATTAATCATGAGAGGAGGAATGCCTGTGGAATTAGATCCACCAACACAATCACAGCAGCCATCCGTTCACAGGTCTTTCCAAAAGTGTATTTTAGAGTGTACTTTTGCTTTTGTAATCAGACTTGCTCATGAAACGCTCGACTTGCATGTGATTATTAACATGCTGTTCAGAAAACTATGATGTAGCACCTTTGATAGGAATTTCACACATGAGTGAAACTGGCTCCGAACAATCAAATTTTTCGACGTTTCTCACTGTTTATCCGTGTCAGGTTTATTTTCCAGATCCATACACTGTGTGAAACCAATAATGAACTGACAAAACTGATGTCAACAGTTACACAATGCTGAACGCCTCACCTGTAGCTTACACTATGAGTATGAGACCTCATGCTAAACCCAAATATTAGGGTTGAATATTTCCCCGCCTTTCCCATGATATTATAGCCAGTGCTAACACCCTTTCCATCATTCTAGGCATGTTTGCATGTGCTATAGCAACAAGATCATCCAAAATCAGTGTGTGCATGTCAAAAAATGAAAGCTTAAATCTTGTTTAAAGCAAAAAAACATTTTTCTCCATAGTTTTTTATGTTTAAATTTATATACCTTTTCAGGCAGACCTATCGGATTAAGCGGTGATACATCAGTGGAACACAAGTGAGTTATTAAACATTGTTTTAATATCCAATAATTGTGGGCAGGGCTTGATATTAACTTTTTTGCTCACCAGCCACTGTGGCTAGTGGTTTTCCAAAGTTACTAATAGATACTATATGCCATATAGATATTTTTAATATTATCTCATAATTTGGCAGCAGGTATATTAGGCTGTTGTCGCATTAAGACCTGACGCACAGAACCATTATACAGTTACACATGCGTTTTCTTTCTAACGGAGCCCCGCACATGACATGCAGAAAAAAACTAGTAGGCTAAATCGTGCACACGATTTATAAATCGAGGGAACTAAATAGTCAATTGTGCGCATGATTGATAAATCAAGGGAACGAATGAGTAAATAGTGCGCAGATTTTCTTTTTTTTTTCTTGTACGTCATGTGCGGGGCTCTGTACTTTCTCTACTCTTTACGCTCACTTAAAACATAACTGACTGTGTTTATGTGAATACTCGCCACGACCAGCATTATGACATTATTTTGTGTGTATTTGACTGTTTAAGCGTAATAAGAAATTAAAAAGAACTCAATTTAGTACTGAGAGGCGGCTTTATGCGCGCACACTTTGGGTGTGAGCATAAAATCTGCAGGGAATGAGTAAAATTATGCACAGTACATGCAATCCAATGCCAAAATTCAAGCCCTGAAACACCAACAATATTCATCCGGATAGAAAGCGCACAGGGTATTGTGTATCTATTCTGTGGGAAATGATATCAGGCTTGTGCACAATTCAGAATTGAATTGAGAATGACTCCTGAATTCCAATTAAATTCTTGAATTTTAATTGAATTTCAAAAACAGGATCTAGAATTACAATTCGAATTTGAATTAAAGGAAGCAGAATTAAAATTCAATAAAAATTCAAAGAAATTCATATACATATTTTAAGTGAACACAATATTTTATATATATTAAGGGGACACAATATTGGTCATAATGTTATGCCTGATCAGTGTGTGTGTATATATATATATATATATATATATATATATATATATATATATATAATTTATATCCTAAATTAAATAATCTATAAGCAGACAAATTGCGAAGAGCATTTTGGGTAATAAACAATGGGATCTTTCCACAGCGCAACTTTGTTCTGTCCATGAAACATTCTGATAAAACCGTAATCACCAGTGTGTCGGTATGGCTCTCTGCAGGTGAATGTCTATAAAATGTCTGCTATGTTGATCGTGGAATGGATAGAGGATATTGGCAGCCACTACAATTCCTTCCCAAAAGCTGTGTAAATAAATGCAGACCTCTAGCTAATGTCAGCAGATATGAGAGGAAGTAGGCCTGGCAGGACATTCTGACACTTGTGGGGCATAAACAGAGAACGAGCCTGAAAGGGGACTTTAGACATGCTAACCGCTAGCCCATGGTATGTTATTGTTGCCGTGGGAGAAAAGGGCGTTAAAAAGGTATGCAGAGATATTTCACTTTCCCGACCAAGAAAAACAAGCATGGTTAGACCTTTACAGCTCCTGAGCGTTGGGGTATTGTTATACTTTAACAGTACTGCAATGGGTCAGATACGTTAAAGCTACCATTGCCAAGAAACATGGATTTTGATAGATATTCTCTAGCCTGGGCTCATTTACCCAACCGGAACCATTGCAATATGAATATGGAACATTAAAGGAAAGACAAGCGGATAGAGGAACAGCCCTTGTGAGTTCAGTTCAACTGCATCAGCTCAAATCTCTCTGGCAATGCCAGATGAGCCAGTCATGTGGAAATATGTCTTTTTGAAAGGCTCTGGATTCATTCAAACAGCATTTGCAGCTCTCTTACTGGAAAAGACCATTATTTAGAGCCCACTGACATGGCACAATATCATCTGAGAAGGATCGGGTGAGAGTTTCCTTTTAAAGCTCACCGCTTGCCCTTGATGATGACAGATTTAATACGGGCCCGAGGTAGATCTGATATCAAACGCATCTCTTTATTTTATTTGCCTCCTTTGGTGTTATTTTCAGCCACCAATTGCAGTCGCACAGGTCGCAAAATATCATTTAAATAGCTGAAGGCAGACCTCGAAAGGCCTGGGCGGGCAAAACCACATTGTTTTTAAGTTATTGCTACCAGAGGAGACCTGAATTGGGACGGCGAGTTGGAGCTGATTAGCCATGGAGATTATTCCCAGTTGGTTTTCATTTTCTCACCTTGTTTATAAAACATTACATTCCCCTAGAGTCCCAAAACAGCAGCTGAGGTTTCAGTAAGATTACACAGTACACTCACTGTACACGGAGGGCCGGGGTATTTGTTACTTTAGACGAGGCTTTAGAGTACAATTGGGTAAGTCAAACATCCAATTAGTTTTACTGAAACATTTGCGGCCAGCCCATACTGCAATGTTTTAATTGCGCAGTCTGTTGCCGACCGTTTTATTCCCAAGCAGGAGTCGGCCCTCTCTGTGCTTTTACTTGCTGACAATGGCCAACGAGAGAAGGTGATAAATTATAATGTAAACATGTCAGCATAAAAACGGCTCCTCTCTCTCTTGTCTGTGTTCTAATGTTTTCCAATTTGATCGTGATGTACTGATTTCATTAGTGCGCTTGGTCTAAAGCACAGCTTGAAAGGTTAGTTTTGGCCCCTGGTGATGTCATTATGCACACAAGGTCTGTATTGGAAGATCTCTCTGTTATATTCTGTCTGCTAAAGGTTATGTTAACATTTCCTTAATGAGCAAAATCAAATTCATTTAACATATAACATTTTTTGAGGGTGACACATTTCTGGGAAACACATGGCGATCAGAAAAATGGTGAGATTATACCATTATTATGTATCTAGTGCTTATAGTGTTGGGGGTAACGCATTATAAGTAATGCGAGTTAAGTAATCAGATTAATTTTTCAAGTATGTGAAGTAATGCATTACTTTTAAATCTGAGTTACTTGTTCAAATAAGTAACACAAGTGACTTTCTTTTCCCATTTATTGACTGACATCTCTTCCGCCTCGTGTTGAGAGAATTTGAGAGAAAGACGCATTGTGTGCGCTCTGTAAACATGATGGTTATTGTAGTTCTGGACTAAATGTTACAACCTACAATAATGTTAAATGATGTTAAATATACTTTACGTATTTAATCTCACTTTATTAAGCAATATCTTTGTTGCTGAGCTTTGATGATCCTATTCAATTTAGGCAGCAACTATTTGCACAAAGTGCAACAGCATTTTCTTGGCGATATGCTATTTACACTATTTTTTTAACACTATATAAAAGTAGTAGTTCTTTGCAATAAGTGCGAATAAATGTTAGATGCTATTTATACTTATAAATTGAGGCAGATACTATTTGCACCTGTACATTAACAGGATGCAATAATAACATAGGGCCTCATTCATGTTCGTAAATATGTAATCGTAATTTGCGTGTAAAATGGACCGCCCATGAGTTACAACTGCAAATGACGTGTCCAGGTACGCTGTGGAATCTTCTGGACTTCTTTCTCAGGTTTGGCTCCAGGATATTGCATAAATGCTAAAGAGACTAATTGGCCATATGTCTGGCAATACATATTAAATTATCATGTCTCCATCAAAGCACTTTTAGCCAGCTAAAAATGCTCGGTGCTCTTCTGAAAATGGCCAGCTGGTGGCATTTGAAAGGGCTTTGCAGGAGCAGCGTTTTTCCATCTGAGATACTTTGATTGCTATGAATATGATACAGAATATCCATGCAGTAATGTGTTACTAGTATCTCATTTTGAAGAATATTACTGAATATAAAAAATGCAGTAAAAAGCAGTATTAACTTCTCCATTATTGTTGTTCAGTCGGTGTACAAGTGGGATGATTGGTCGGTGTAGTTTTTATCCTGCCCCTCCTCCACTGCGATTGGACAGTCTGGTAAAAAGTGACAGTGACGAGCGCTGCCTATTACCCAACACTCGTGGTAGGGAGCAGGTGTAAATTTCTTTCATACCAACTAACATTTTGAAAATACGAACATTTTCGTGAATCCGAAAACTTATGTCAGAACAAATGAGGCCCATTGAGTGTAAATGATTGTATTTATTAAAATTATTAAATTAATGATGACTTATTGGGACAATATGCCCTCCCTACACCTACCCTAAACCATTATTATTAAACACTTGTTAGGCGCTTTATTTCTACTTTTCAAATATTTTCTTAATTTTTATTGAAAATAAACGCCTTTCTGATCTGATATGTGATGGGAAAAGGGAGAAGATCAAGTTTGGCAAAAGGCAGATTCGAACTTGGGTCGATCGTTCAAAAGCTACTTTCACGTGCCATACTCCTTATAGCCTAAGCCACAGCAGACGTTGAATAGTGCACATCTTTTTTTAATCTTGTGTAGCAAAACCAGTCATTGGTGGGCGGAGTTAGTGTAAATAGCCTTTGCCAACAAGAAAGGCTACTCCATTCAAGGCATTGCTTCTCCTGCATCTAGAATGGCAGCACAGCTGAAAGTTTTGTTTGAGCTGCGCCCTGTACTGTACAGGTGTGCATTTCCTTCAGCCTGAGGCTTATTCATTTTACATTTGGTATAAAGGAGCCTTTACATTTGCCAAAAGAAATAGAACTTTTACTCGTTTTTTATTAAAAAACAAACAAGCAAGCACAACCCAGATGAGATAAAGTAATGCAAAAGTAAAACATTTTTAGTAAAAACACATTACTAAAAGTAAATAAGCATTTTAGGGAATAATGCAATATTGTAATGCATTACTTTTAAAAGTAATTTTCCCCAACACTAAGTACTACATTACTGCAGTAATATATATAGAGTGATACCCAGTTTCACTTGAAGGCATAAAAAGCTAAAATATCAAGGTGCAATCTTACAGTCTAAGTTACAGAGCATTGGCACAGGATCTAAGGCACCTCAACAGGATGTGTTTTTATGATGCATCTTTAAATGTCTAACCAACTGGAGCTGTGGGTGATGGCCAGCAGTGTGCGTCATACTGTAGCCACCGGCGGTTGGACGCTTTGCACTTTTTCCCCTTAAAAGGGACATTTGCAAGGACCCGTAGCCCATTTGCTAACACTGTCCCCTTATACTTCTCTCTCATTCTGATTTCCATTTTTACAACTTGAAGAACTTGATGGTGTGGTAAAGGTTTGCTCCCAGCAAACAATCTCATAAAACAAGAGATGATATCATTATGGCTTGACACATTTATGTAGTGTGGAAGCAGAGATATTGCCTGTTTGTGATGCCATTAATATTTAAAACAAAATTGAAAAGAAGAACACAGACGGGGTATATACATTTCAACTTGTAAAAATGCAAACCAGTTTTGAAATGCAAGATAGCATATCTATGTACAATGCATCTTATTTAGATATGTAGTGGGGGGAAAAAAATCATGTTTTAAACTGCCCTTACACAATCATTTTTTTTAATGTATATATGTATACACTCACCTAAAGGATTATTAGGAACACCATACTAATACTGTGTTTGACCCCCTTTCGCCTTCAGAACTGCCTTAATTCTATGTGGCATTGATTCAACAAGGTGCTGAAAGCATTCTTTAGAAATGTTGGCCCATATTGATAGGATAGCATCTTGCAGTTGATGGAGATTTGTGGGATGCACATCCAAGGCACGAAGCTCCCGTCCCACCACATCCCAAAGATGCTCTATTTGGGTTGAGATCTGGTGACTGTGGGGGCCATTTTAGTACAGTGAACTCATTGTCATGTTCAAGAAACCAATTTGAAATGATTCCAGCTTTGTGACATGGTGCATTATCCTGCTGGAAGTAGCCATCAGAGGATGGGTACATGGTGGTCATAAAGGGATGGACATGGTCAGAAACAATGCTCAGGTAGGCCGTGGTATTTAAACAATGCCCAATTGACACTAAGGGGCCTAAAGTGTGCCAAGAAAACATCCCCCACACCATTACACCACCACCACCAGCCTGCACAGTGGTAACAAGGCATGATGGATCCATGTTCTCATTCTGTTTACGCCAAATTCTGACTCTACCATCTGAATTTCTCAACAGAAATCGAGACTCATCAGACCAGGCAACATTTTTCCAGTCTTCAACTGTCCAATTTTGGTGAGCTCGTGCAAATTGTAGCCTCTTTTTCCTATTTGTAGTGGAGATGAGTGGTACCCGGTGGGGTCTTCTGCTGTTTTAGCCCATCCGCCTCAAGGTTGTGCGTGTTGTGGCTTCACAAATGCTTTGCTGCATACCTCGGTTGTAACGAGTGGTTATTTCAGTCAAAGTTGCTCTTCTATCAGCTTGAATCAGTCTGCCCATTCTCCTCTGACCTCTAGCATCAACAAGGCATTTTCGCCCACAGGACTGCCGCATACTGGATGTTTTTCCCTTTTCACACCATTCTTTGTAAACCCTAGAAATGGTTGTGCGTGAAAATCCCAGTAACTGAGCAGATTGTGAAATACTCAGAACGACCCGTCTGGCACCAACAACCATGCCATGCTCAAAATTGCTTAAATGACCTTTCTTTCCCATTCTGACATTCAGTTTGGAGTTCAGGAGATTGTCTTGACCAGGACCACACCCCTAAATGCATTGAAGCAATTGCCATGTGATTGGTTGATTAGATAATTGCATTGAGAAATTGAACAGGTGTTCCTAATAATCCTTTAGGTAAGTGTAAATATATATATACACTGTATAAATATATGTGTAACTAAAGGAGTAGCCAAATGTATATATTAAAGATATGTTTGGCTACTCTCTCTCAAACGTCAAAGTTTGGGCAGTTAATGAATCCAAAATGCAGATCTGAAATGACATTCAAATTCTGTTATTCATAGAGAAAAAAATATCACTTTTAACTCATGAGAACATTCTGACTATGCAGAATTGGTCAGAAAATGTGGTTACTCTACCGAGACTGTCATTACTTGCAGAGTTCAATGGAATTCAAACGGAAAACATAAATATAATATTTAGGTATATTTTCCAAGATAAAGATGCAAAACCCATATATCTTATTTCACAGTTCTGGTTTGAAATCAAAGTCTTCATTTTTACTTAGGAAACTGGTTTAAGTTGTCATCTTAATACTCTCACTCTTTCAAAAACACTTGCCATTCAAAGCCAACCAGACCAATCAGACCATCAAACCACTCTTTAAAAAAATAAGATGTAATCATCCCTCGATATGCACAAATCCCAAGATATCCACTCACTTGGATGAATTCTCCTGATATGGAATATATTGTCTTGGGCAGAAAATGAATTTCCAAAGATCATTTCTGACTTCTCCACATCACATGTGCCAGCACACAAACCCCGACACATGTGGAAGCCTGACATATCTGACTTATCAAATCAGATCAGATTACCGCTTCGGGGCACATTTTCTCAGGCTTCAACCGCACTGGGCTCTTAGCAGAATTGTCAAGATCGAGGACCCGAGCCCCCCATTACCAGCCCACTCAGCAGATTGCAACTGATATTATTCAGCCGCTGTCGCTTTGCCCTCTATAATGTTCCACTGGCAGAACTCAGCTATTTGCACTAGTTAACTTGTAGATAGTCTCTCTGTCCGTCTGGCAGAAAGTACTCAGACTAATGCCAAAAAGAGTTTGGTTAACACTCCAGCAACCCATTTACATGCCGACCCGAACGCGGTCAAGATGCTGAGGGATCAATTACTTTCCAATCTTGTGCAATTGTGGCTGCATAAACACTCCAAACAAAGCTGTTTATATGAGCGTAAGGTGGCCAACAATATTGTTTTATTATCTAGGTTTTTTTTACTCACTTCAGCCTCTTAATTAATTTCGGTGCAGCTGTTAACAGATGTTGCAAGGTGAAACTCTGAAATATGTTTCATTAGAATCGTTATAGGCGACCGGGGAGAGTCCAATAAAACAGGCACGTCAGTGCAAAACTGACAGCCAAATGGACGAAGCCGCGAAAACATTTGCTCAGAGCGAAGAAAATTGAGGAAAAAGTCACCAGTGACTTGTGGGTCTTGCCCACTTCATCCCTTCAAAACCAAGATAAACAATGTTAAAAGAGATATGAATCTGTGAACAAGCTTTTAAATGCATCAAGGGAGAAAATAGTGGTTTTTGTGTAAAAATACTGTATATCACTTCAGGTCAAAATTGTCACTGAAATGATGTGCTATTAAATACACTATATTGCCAAAAGTATTGGGACACCATAAATCATTGAATTCAGGCATTCCAATCACTTCCATGGCCACAGGTGTATAAAATCAAGCACTAAGCATGCAGACGCTTCTACAAACATTTGTGAAAGAATGGGTCGCTCTCAGGAGCTCAGTGAATTCAAGGGTGGTACTGTGATAGGTTGCCAACTGTGCAATAACTCCATTCTAGAAATTCTCCCTACTAAATAATCCAAAGTCAACTGTTAGTGGTACTATAACAAAGAAATTGGGAACAACAGCAACTCAGCCACAAAGTGGTAGGCCACGTAAAATCACAGAGCGGGGTCAGCACATGCTGAGGCGCACAGTGAGCAGAAGTCGCCAACTTTCTGCAGTCAATAGCTACAGACCTCCAAACTTCATGTGACCTTCAGATTAGCTCAAGAACAGTGCGTAGAGAGCTTCATGGAATGGGTTTCCATGGCCGAGCAGCTGCATCCAAGCCTTACATCACCAAGTGCAATGCAAAGCGTCTTCTCCAACTCTCCAACTCTCCAAGATTCGCTGCATTCAGAGTCAGAACTATCTAGGTTTGGTGAGAAAGCCAGATGTCCTGAACTCCTTCGAGTGTATACAGCTGCATGAGTCTTCAGCTGCAACTTTCAAAGATGTCTGAACTTATCCCTTCATCCATGTTTTTTTGAATATATTAGCTGCTAATGCCCTCATACAGATCTAGTCCATATCAAAGCAGAAGACAAGTACATAACAGAGACTAGAATATGAGTTTGTCTCTGTACACACAGCAGGGGACAAGGCAGTGGAGAGTAAAGAGAGTTCACTGATGCACAGTATGTCCCAGACACCAGCACAAACTCTCTACGAATCTGCATTCTAACTGCATCACATTAGTCTAATTCAGCCACCTTGTACAAACACAACGAGTTATTGGAGAAATGTCACAGAATGAAGTGTCACACTCCCAGTCTCCACCAGAATACTGCAAACTATTGATGAAACATTCTTAAAGGGTTAGTTCACCGAGAAATGAAAATCAGCCCATGATTTACTCACCCTTAAGTCATTCTAGGTGTATATGACAGTCAAATGATTGTTCTTTCAGTCAAATAAAATCGTAGTGTCGTGGCAAAATTTCAAACTAACGCCGCATTACTGAATAAGAGACAAAACCTGCCCAATTGTCTTTATAAAGATTTAATTTCTTGCAAGAAATGAGTCACAGTCATACAGCCATCTTCAATGTCTGCAGAGTGCACACTAACTAGACATAACAGCACCCAGCTTTTTATCAGTTTCCCAAACAAAGTCACTCCTCCTGTAAATTTCCACACATGACAAGAAAAGCAGCACTTGCTCAAATCTATACATGACCTTTTACCTAGTAAGCTGGTTCTGTATGAAAATATGCAAATCAATAAACATTTCGTGCGCAATGTTTAATGTATAGCTATGATTAAATTTTCCCATAACAATCCCCTCTTTTTATCACATCATTGATAAACCATAATGAAAAATTTTATCATTGTATATATATATATTTATGACTGAAAACTCAAAAATAAGTAAACATAATAGTAAGGTTAAAAAGGCTAAATATGAAAAATGAATAAATGTAATAGTAAAGTTTTAAATGATTAAAACGAAAATCTAAACTGAATGAAAAATTATAGTAATAATCCAATTCAATAATCTATTCTCATCACTTGAATTTGTGAAGAAAGAAAATATGCATAGGCTGATTTTTGTGGTTAAAGCCCCCCTTTCACTGCAAATAAAAACATGGTTATAATATTTAGATATCTGAGGCCTCCAAAGGCCGCCCAGATTTAAATCAACGAAAACATAATCCCCTAATTTGTTTCATTCTTCTCTTTGCTAGTCACTATCTCCTATCACTAAATGTGTTCATCCATTCGTCGTACTCGTCATAAATGTCTAATTTGACCATCTGTTGTGATACACTGGACTTCACTACTCGTTGAACCATCCTGGAAATGCGTTGAAAATACATTGTGAACACATACAAATCAGTACAACAATTTCAAAAACCTGCAATACAGTAAAACATAATCAATATCCCCATCCCTTCAGATTTGTCATCCAACCAAATCATCAGTCATCAGCTTTTTCCCTCTCCAGTTTTCTTACAGCCTGTCTCATGTAGGGTACTCAATTATATTGGTTACATTGTCACTATAATCTGGAATATGAAAGCAAAACGATACCCTAAGCATTTTCCAAACTCTCTCCTCCTCAGCTGTTATCATGTCTAAAACTAGTCTGTTTTGGATATCTGCATCTCGGATTTGCTTCATTTCCTCATCTACCATTGTTAAAGTGTGCTCCGTGCTATTAGCTATAGCTAGTACAGTCCATGCTAACCCATTTTTCTTGTTTATCGATTCTGCTGTACCCACCCCCAGGAAAATAGACCAACCCACATTTGCTCTATCTGGTAAAGTCCCTATCACAGAATTAACTTTCTCTTCTGTCCATCCTTTTTCTTGTTTTCATTACCCGGTAAATACACAGATGTCCCCACGTTCATCAAAGCTGGGTAACAGCAACCTGCCAACACTCGACATAAAATGATGAGCTTAACCATAAACCCAAACTGTCGCAGGTGAAGTGTAATTTGGTCTTCTAAACTGGCAGGTAAAATTAGTCACTACCGCTGTACAATTCTCGGTTGTTTCATTATTCGTGTCAATTCTGACTCAGACTTCAGTCCTCTCGCAGTCAGATGTTGGATGTTTTGTTGGGATTTTCCCGTGCTCAATGTCCTTCGCAGCTCTCACTATCTCAGTCATTTGCTGCGGGATCAAACAGTCAGTTTCATTCAGTGTTACAACAGTCAGTGGTACTGCTTTGCAGGCATGGGACATTTGCAGACAAAGCCAGCAGCTCGTCTTTATCTCTAGCTGTTGTTTTTGCAGCCGTGCCAAAGTACAGGCTTTGTTCCCCTGGCACCTCGTCATGGCTTTCTTCACTTCCGGTTTCGCTCCTCCCCATCCTGCTGGTGGAAAACTTTCTGCAGTGGCTTGCGTGTACCCACGTCGCCCTCTCCGTCCCTTTTACGGCAGTATGCGTTGTTAGGAGGATTTGGTAAGGCCCCAGCCACCTTTTCGCCTTCCAGCTCCTCCTCCCGTTGCCCTCTATCAACCCGAAATCACCTGGTTTGATGTCATGTAAAGGAGTCCCAGCTGATTTTCCCCAAATTTTACCTGCACACAGACCTTAGACAACAGAAAAGACATCTCTTTGCAATAATTCACAATTCTATTGATGTAAGCTATTGTTTACCCCCTTCCATTCCCATGAATGGTGGTCTCAAACGGGCTCTGATTTACTCAAGGCCTTTTCTCGTTTTCGTGTATATCAATATGCATCAAGATGCGAAAATTTTCAGCAAATATTAAAACCTCCTCATAAACCTCCATCATTTGAGTATCATTCCCCCTTTGGCTGCGTGATCGCCCACGCAGCCATTAATCATAATCATCGAAAATATTTTTGGGGTAAACAAGGCTTGACATCACTACTCGTCCAGACGCCATTTTGCACAGTGCGGTCGCACTGCTCCCATCGCTGCTTTTCTCTGGCCCTGAGTTGAAAGACTGCATAGTCTATAAGGAAGGCAAAACATTCGTGGTTATTTCAGATAATAAAAACATTCTGGCTGTGTCGTCTGTTGCACTTCCACGGCCTCCGCATCTGCGTCTGCTGTCATGGTTTCCTGTTGAAATAAACTCTTTGTTGTTAGTTTCGCTGCGCATTCTACAGATAGCAACCTAGCCAGTCAAGAAAATTGTGTCTAGCAGATTAGACACAAAAGCAGCATTCATAATTGTGCGCCCATCAGACTTTAACATTTTCTTGCGTTTCCACAGCGCCCCAAAATCGTGCTCAACTCCGAACGCATAACGCTAGTCTGTGTACATCGTTACACTCTTACCCTCCAGCAGCTTGCATGCTTCCGTCAAGCTACGAACTGCAGTCTTGACCAGAAGGGTTTCCCCAAAACATACTGAAAATATTCTATAAAACGAAAGACAAATCCATATTTCATCTCTGGAAGCCGGGCTAAGTGAGCAAGCACTGTTACTGCACTTCCGGCATGTTAGGGGTGTGTGATACCTACAAAATCCAAACACACGACACCTTATTGCTATCAAGCGTTTAGTGACACATCACACATCCCTAGGCCAGACCCTCAGTCACTCCTCAGAGACCCAATACACACTTTAGAAAACACCTATGAAGAAACAAACAATCAGTTGCTCTCTTAATTAATCAAAATCATAACAGACCTTTTTGGGGTCCAAAACATAATAGTGGTCCAACTCAAACTAAACGATAAAAATAAGTAAGATAGATAATAATCCATCTTAGCACTTCAAGTCTCTACATAAAACATCCTTCAGTCCTTCAGTCTACATTCTTTCATCCTTCAGTCTATATTTTGTGCTTTGCTCACAGTTCAGATGACACCTCTGTCCATGCAGGACACAGTTCCAAAGCACAAATGTCTATCATGCACTGATTCTCTTTTGTGTGTCTGCCAATGGGGTCACTTCGCTCTCTACCTCGATTTCATGCTACATTCTTATCTACATGCCCACAGTTTCTCACTGTTCTTCACAATCAACCTTCCTCTAGTCAGTTGTTTCAACATCATTCTTCAAACCACCCTGTTTTTGTTAAACATACTATTTCCAGCAGACCCATTCTCACAAATCATAGCGCACACCATATTTAACCATCCATGAACATAAACAAATTTAGATTTATGTTAAATACACTTCATCAAAATGACATAGTTATCAATTCATATTACATTCAATCAGCTCGTTCACTCATCTTTATCTCGTGACATCATACTTAATCATACTCAATATCCAATTTTTATCAAAATCTTTTCAGTTCCTGTTATCAGTAAACCATTCAACATCAATTCATCAGGGCTCTTTTTCAAAGTACCCTTTTCTCCATTCCCTGTCCATTAAAACTCTTTAGACGTACGCTCCAACTGGCCCAAAATCTTAAACCTCTTAATTCATGTCATTTGGCAGTGGCACTTATCATCAAATCCTCACCTTGCCACTTAAACCCAAAATTGTCATAACTTTACCAAGAACGTGCAAATTTTCATAATCTCCCATATCACTTTATAAAGTATTCAAATTTGTTCTATAAGTCATCATCCATTTCTTTAAAGCCGTTTCAAAATGATTTTTCAATTCATATATGTCTATTAACACTTAGTGTTAGGGTGTTCATAACTCGTTCATAAATAAATGTTCCACCAAAAAATCAATCTTTTTGGGCTATTTCTCTCTTGTTTTAACTTGTCACATTATTCCTCTATCAAAACGATGCACCATATGCTCATTATTGTTTCTTATCTCTACTGCTCTGCAGAAACCAAAATATTATATTCCTCTTATCTCAATCCCAGTCACACAGAAAGACATAAAGTCACTTGCTTCTTTAACATTAATTGTGGTTCTCTATATACATAAATAGTAGTTTTCATAGACATCTAATGTCATGCCTCCATTCAGAGGAAACATAAAATAAAACTCTTTCTTTCTTAGAATTTCTCCCTTTGTTTGCCCTCTGACCTTTCATAAATACTAGGGAGTCTCTGGATAATTTAGTCTAGTTGATTTGTCTCCTTGTCTCTGCCGTCCAGTCTATAAAATTTACCCTCTGTTGAATTTATACAAGGGTGTTAAACCCATGATGGACGGCAATCTTTAACTATTCCGCTTTAACATATGCACTAATCCATAGATTAATTCAAAACAACATCATAAATGACAAAGTAGTCATAATTACCATTAACAGACTGAGCTGGATACCAATCCATTTACAGCTCGTCCATGTTCTGGATCATCTTTTCACCAGATTCGCTCAGAATAATCAGCTTCTCTAGCGTTTGTCGTTTCACTTAACTAACCCATCTGTGATGATAAAACACTCATTCCAGAGGTTAATGGCACACTACACTCAATCAGAACACATAAATATGAACTGCTCATTCTCAAAATGTGCTTTTACATGGTTTCTTAACCAGTTTCAAATCTGTTCATTACTAATCTATTCTTAGAAAAGTCAGTTGGGTTGTTTTGTTCTGATATCAGTGTTTTTGTTTTGTCTCAGTCGCAGGCAGAGTACAATCCCTGGTTCCACTCAAGCAGCCTCTCTCTCCCTCTCTCACCCAGATTTATCTTTTCAACAGTCTTCTAAGACTTTTACTATAATGTTAAATTCACTAACCCTTAATTCATTAATCCTTCACAAAGTTTAGAAATGTAACTTTTGAACTTTCAAATTAGAACATCTCCAATAAGTTATACTGTGAAATTGTTTCAAGTTATCTTTAGTTTAGATACCTCTGTTATCCAGAACTTCTCTTTAAACTTCAAAAGCCGTCCTCTTAAAGCCATCACCATGTCTCCAAATTATCCTCTGCCATCCTAATGACCTGCAGGATTAAGACTATGATAAAGACATATTAGTTCAATATCATACAGCTTTACTGATACTAATACATTTTGTTCTGTTCCAAACAGTTATCAATCACAATCACAGTATGGTCTCCACTGGCTCTTAAATGCCAATCATTGCTCTTTTCTTCAGGGTGTTTCCTGACTCTCAATTTATGCGGTATTTGGTGAGCGGTATAGAGGGGCCATTATTAGGGCAGGGGCTGCTGTGTCCAGTCTTGACCTTGGCCCCTACGAAACACAGCTTTCCCCCCCAACAGAGATGCTGCTGGCCTCACAGACATCTGCCTCACCTCTCATACACACCTCACATAAAACCCCCTCCTCCATATTTTTTTTTGTTTTTGTTTTTGTTTTTTTTTGGTAGGGGGTCCAAGGCGACTTATCGTGATTTCCCTGGCTTGGGTTGCTAACCTGTCAGGCCGTAGGAAGTCTTACCCGTCATCGGTGAAACCACATCGTGCTCAACCTCGTCATCGCTTTGAGATCTTTGACCCTAAACAGGATCAGATATTTTCTGGAGCCTTTTGGAAAGTGCATTCAAGAGTCACCAGAGCCATCTGGTCTGCTTTCAAATTAGTTAAAAACATGGAGACAGGTTAATTATAACACAACTTAATCACTAAAATCCATCATACTTCTTCAAAGCTGCTCCATAGCAGTGCTTAGATTATTTTCAGTGAATTTAGTCAAAACACCTGTCCATTCAATTTAATGTTCTGCTACATCTGTGACCAAGGCCATCAGTTCTGTACATGGTGAAGGCTAAGAGCAGACAGAAGTTACTGGTCATATCATACATTCGTCAAACGCTTCAGTTCATTAAAAGTCTGTATTTTTAAAACATGTCTTATTGCCCTCTTGATGGCACCTTTTTTATATCTCAACAAATAACTGTCTATTATGTTCACATGATGCCTTGTGCCTTTACTCATCAATATCTTCTATCATCTGTGGCACAGGCTCAGATATCAGCTTTGAGCTGGTCTGGGATGAGAGAGAGACTCTGAGGCCTTCAGGGCTGGTACACTGCACTTTCATAAACTTTTCACTCCTCACACTAGCTCAGTGTAAGATCTGGCTAGAAATTTAAATTGTTTTCAAATAAACATCAAACATTTTCCTTTTAACTCTATCCTTTGCCAGAATTGACATTTTCAAATGATCAGAATTTCATATTTGTATTTTTCCCCCACAATGAATTCAGAAGCTATAATTTCCACTCCGATTGAGTCTCTGTTACTCAAGTTAGGCCACGTGGTGGCCGGATTGAGATTACAAATTGTTTATTTCAGCTCAGCACAAGCTTATCTTTTGAAACCAAAACATCAGCTTCTAGGGTTTTCAACATTTTAACACCTATAGTTATTTCAACAACCCAATATTCAGTCAAATCATCATTATCAGAGTTTTGCAAAAGTGAGAAGAGCAAGAACATATTTATTCTATATTTTTCATTTAAAACTCGGTTAATCAGGAGTTATATATCTTTGCAGCATGTTTTATCATCTTCATTTTTAATTTTAACCTCATATTAAATCAAATCCTTCCTTCAAAAATAATCACTAAAGACTTTGTTAATCTTATTATCTCATTTTCATAGACAGAGTGTAAATCTCTGTTACTTTCTTTTTACTGGGTTTCGTTTACAGAATTTAGTCTGGTGGCCTGATTTGCCAAACTTTCTACACCTTATGGGTGTTCGGACACAATTACGTCCAAAATGGCCCCGCTGACCACAATTAAACACTCTCATCTTTAGCTTATGAAGCAATGCAACCTGTGTGCTCCAAAAGTGGCAGTCTGTCTGAGGACAGAGTTCGCTCGCGGTCCAATAAAAAAGACAATGTCTTGCATTTTATGGTGCTATCTGCTTTTTCATCAACATTACTTTTAGTTTCTCAATTGTACATCTCAGTCACTTCTGGGATTTTCCCTTCAGGTATAACGGCACCTCACCCATTTTTACAAATTAATGAATATGCACAAACATCTAGAAATTTGAATTTTCTTGTTCTCTCTTTGTTTGTAGCCAGTCAACTTGCTGATCAACTTTCCAATTACAATAAAAACATTTCTGCCCATTCCCTTCATCAGTCCAACAAATTTCTTTGAAGTCAGGGCTTCAGAGCGGAGCTGCTTACAGCGTTTGCTCTTGTCCATCTCAAAATCTTTATACCGACTAATCAAATTACCGATCATATCACTCAAAATGTTAGCCAGAATTTAGTCAACGTTCATACTCACCGGCGATCTCTAAACAGCTGTGACTTCTGCCTGATAAGACAACATTTTCCTTTCTCTCTTATCTGCCTCTTTCCCCCAACATTTCATTGTTTGTTCTCATTTCTCACACACATTTCCCACAACAGCTTTTCAGTTTATCTCCCCTCTTCAACTGACTCATTCACCACTTTCAGTCTGGTGTTCCCTCGTTTGGGAAATCATTAATTAACTTCTCTGCCTTGCATTCATTTTTCCCATATAATTCTCATTTGACAAAATACCGGTGTATCATATTCAGCTAGCTTGCTTTGGGACTTCCCCATACTGGCTGTCTGTCTCTGTGGCTTTTTCCCCTCTAGCGTACGCTAATGAATCTGTCGGACGTCTCCGTTCAGATCTGATCTCTTCACCCAAGACCAGACGGGCGGACACTCCCAATAGTGTCCTATCTTATTGGCTCCCAATAGCCCAAAACCGGCTTACAGCACGGTCTCCTCGCCCACGTGAGATCTCAAAATTCTCTAAATTTTAATCACGTTGCATTCGCCCACATGGTTTCAGTTTCTATCCCATAAACGAATCAACCACGTTGCATTTGCCACAGAGTCAGACCCCACTATGGTTTATCCACCCCAATTTCAATTTTCAATTTACTCAATTTTCAATTTCAAAAATTCTTCCCCGAATTTTAAGTTTGTCTCTTACCAGAAGCGTCCCGTTGCCACCTCGGGTTCGTTTGTTCCAGTGGTCGGACCCTCCAGACCCCCTGAGCGGTTGGCCTCTCTCCCTCAATATGTCGGGGTAGAGCTGTGACTCTAAAGTCCAGGATGATCAGTCACCATCCGCTCCCAGGGTCCGGAAGGCACATCCATGGAATCTCCGCTTCTGACACCAACTGTCGTGGCAAAATTTCAAACTAACGCCGCATTACTGAATAAGAGACAAAACCTGCCCAATTGTCTTTATAAAGATTTAATTTCTTGCAAGAAATGAGTCACAGTCATACAGCCATCTTCAATGTCTGCAGAGTGCACACTAACTAGACATAACAGCACCCAGCTTTTTATCAGTTTCCCAAACAAAGTCACTCCTCCTGTAAATTTCCACACATGACAAGAAAAGCAGCACTTGCTCAAATCTATACATGACCTTTTACCTAGTAAGCTGGTTCTGTATGAAAATATGCAAATCAATAAACATTTCGTGCGCAATGTTTAATGTATAGCTATGATTAAATTTTCCCATAACAGTAGTTATATTAAAAAATGTCCTGGTTAATCCAAGCTTTATAACGGCAGTGACTTGTTTCACTTTTGAAGTCCATAAAAGTGCATCTATCCATCATATAACTGCTCCACACGGCTCCAGGGCGTTAATAAAGGCCTTCTGAAGCGAAGTGATGCGTTTGTGTAAGAAAAATATCCATATTTAACACTTTGACTAAAATAACTAACTTCCGGCAGACCGCCGTACGCATCGATTTACGGTGAAAGAGTAACCTTTGGCGCATGCGTATTGACGAACGCAGAAGGGCACACTTTAAAGGGTAGTTCACTCAAAATTTGGTCATTATTTACTCAGCCTCCTGTCATTTCAAACCTGACTTTCTTTCTTCTTTGGAAAAAAAAGAGAGAAATTGTCAATCATATAGTGGTTGTGTTGCAATTACAATGATTGAGGACAGGAGCTAGCAAGCTTCAAAAATGATGCAAAGCATCAAGTACAATAAAAGTAAATTTTTCAACGTCAATTTTAAAAGTGCACAACTGAAAACTTGAGTGCACGAACATGAACCCCCTCTTTCTCGTACACTCTAAAAAAAAAGGTTCTATATGGCACCAAAAATGGTTCTTTGTCGTAAACATAGAGGAACCACTTTTGGTGCTATATAGCACCATATCTTAAAGGTCCCGTTCTTCGTGATCCCATTGTTCAAACTTTAGTTAGTGTGTAATGTTGCTGTTAGAGCATAAATAATACCTGTAAAATTAAAAAGCTCAAAGTTCAATCCAAGCAAGATTTTATTTAACAGAAGTTCCATTTCAAAGCCTACAGCGAACGGCTGGCTTGTACTACATCCTGGTACAGCCTGCTTTAATTACGTCAGTAGAACAGTAGAACAGACTAACCTCCGCCCACAAGAATACGTGAAAAAAGGGGGCGTGGTCTTGTTGCTGTCCCACGTGGAGAAGAGGACGTGTCGCGTGGAGAAAAGGAAGTGTTGCGTTTGAGTGTGTTTGTCGCCATGTCGTCGAGACGCTGTTATTTTCATCCTGGAGTCAAATCACCTTTGTTTGGCTTTCCCAGGGACGCTGTAGAGCACATACATCTCCCGTTAAGAGGCATGACCTTTCCGTGCAAGTTACGTGTGCTAAGCTGCTGTCGAATCACAACACAGGAACCGTGCCAGTTCGCTAAGCTGCGGTCAAATCACAACACGGGAACCGCTGGCACAATCAGAACTCGTTACGTATTTCTGAAGGAGGGACTTCATAGAACAAGGAACTCATCAGCCCGTTTTTAGAACAGTGAAAACAGCGGTATACAGATAAGTAAATTGTGTGAAAAATACTGTGTTTTTTACACGCGAAACATGAACACGTGTTATATTGCACACTGTAAACACAATCAAAGCTTCAAAAAAACATGAAGAACGGGACCTTTAACATGTTCTGTACATGGTAGCGGTGCTATATAGCACCATAGTTAGTAGTGCTATATAGCACCTTAGTCAAAGAACCGGTGAAGAACCTCTGAAGAACCGCTGAAGAACCACTGATACCCCTTTTCCACCAAAGCAGAGCCAGAGCTAGATTGGAGCCAGAGCCTAGTTCCAAATCGGTTCTTTGTGTTTCCACACCCAAAGCTCCAGCTCCGAGCCAGGAAAAGTGGTTCTTAAGTAGCACCAAAACATTGCTGGGCTAGAACAGGGCTAGAAGTAAGAACCGATTACGTCAGGCGCTGGGGGCGGGGTCAACAAGACCAACACAGACTTGAGATCCGCCATTGTTGAAATAGCAGCTAATAGAGCTAACAGCTGCTGCTTGTTTGTAATCTCCGTCTATACAAATTACAGCGAACTGCATGAATGCGTTGGATTCGCTGTTTTCGTTGTGTTTTGATGCCGATGTAGGATCGTAAAGCCATGTGACTCAATAGTAACGCAACGTTTGCACTGTTGATGGAAGGCTTGTTGTCAGCGGTGCTGTGCAGAGACCGATCGCCGTATGATAACGAGTCCAGCGAGAGCAAACGACTCCTTGTGCTTTTGATTCACTCATGCGTTTTTTTAAATATTATACGTGGATCGGTCTGCGCAGCGCCGATGCATCTCAAACAAGCCTGGTGTGTGTGTGTTTCCCGCTAGCGTTGCTGAGAAAGATGAGACGTATACAGTGACGTAAGACCTGGCTCTGTTGTGGCTCTACTAGCCTGTGGAAACGCAAACGGTTCTTAGCAGGCTCCTCAGTTGAACCAACTATGAACTGGGACTAGCTCTGGCTCCGATCTAGCTCTAGCACTGCCTTGGTGGAAAAGGGGTATGAAACACCAAAATTGGTGCTATGTTGCACTTAAAAAGGTTCCCCTATGATTACGAGCCAAGAACCGTTTTTGGTGCCATATAGAACCTTTTTTTTTTTTTAGAGTGTAGCTATAAACTAATGCCTTTTTGCTGTTCCAGAATACAAAAAGTCCTTTCACGGACCATTTTAAATCTAAGAGGAGCCAACATAGCAAATGACCTCCAAACTATTTGGTTAGCACTAAGAAAATCAAAGCAACCTACATTCCATGTTTACCTTCCCACAGACTCCATTAAAAGTGCATGGCACAAACACCCAAACATACTGACATGGGTAACACGTACAAGCTTCAGAATGAAGTGGATCTGGACGTTACCACATCAAAGGCAGCTGGTTAAAAAGGCTCCTCAGATGGTCAGAGATGAGTGGACTAAAGCACATTTTTATAGGAAGTCAAAAGAATAAGATGGCTGAGTGTGTGTGTTTGCAGCTGTGCAGAGTTGCGTTGAAAGTCTGGTCGGGCTCTGTTGTATGGACAACATGACAAATGCTAGTTGTTGTGTGTGGGAACATCATTCTGGTTTCGGCCAGCTTTTAGTACAGTTTATGTTTTTTTTTTTTTATGACAATGGAGACCAGTTTTCTGGATCAGGAGAATGGAATGCTCGTGAACATCCAACAATCTCTTTGAATGATCCATCAAACCAAATCCCACCCGTAAGGCTCAGTCTTAAAACTTAAAGTAGTCAATGTTTATTACTAATTTCAAGTATCTAATTGAGAAGCAAATTAAAATGGATGAGCACAAGGGTTTATTCTTGTTTTTACAAATATATATATATATATATATATATATATATATATATATATATATATATATATATATTTTTTTTTTTTTTTTTTTTTTTTTTTTTTAGAAGAATCTATATATATATAGTCATTTAGGAGACGCTTTTATCAGCAGCTACAGTAAATAATTCATAATTAATTTATTCTACCTCTTTGTTATATTTAACATTTTCATTTCTATAAAATCTACTGCTTATATAATGTTTAGAAGGTCTTCCAGGTTCGTGGAATTGCACACACAGACAAGCCACTACATACATGAGCCGATCACTGAAAACTGAGACCCACACAGCATTTGATCACTGGATTTACAGAAATCATTTCACTTTTAAGTGTTTTCCCAGCTCATGATAAACACATGAACTATTATTTGAATTATCACTCAGTGAGTCATTTAATCATGTATTACTGGAAGGCTTTTGTCTTTCTTAAACATTAAAATGTACAAACTCACGTCATTTTATAACTTCTTGTCCTAATATATTTACTTGAAGTAAGCCCTTAGATTTTAAGTAAGTAATTTAGATTAAGAAAATGTAATCAATAATAATAATACAATGAAGTTCACAGTTCTCTTATGTTGGTTAATGGTCACATGATATGCCATGACATTTAAATATTCTTTTAGTAAATGTTTTATTTTGATTGTGTTTATTTTAAAAGTATTAAAATGTTTATGATTTGACTACTTTTTCATTCAATTCACAAACCCCAGTCTGGGAAACCCTGACGTAATGTATTATTTAATGCACTTCATGTTATTGACAACTAGGATTGGAATATATTTTCTTTCTTTTTGTATTTGTATATCAATATGGTACAAGATTATCCTGTTCAAATCAATGTGATAAATGAGGTCAAAAGTAATAAAAAAAGTAGGTAGAATACATGACCTAAAATGAGTAATCTAGATGACATTACTAAGTTTTTGTAAATTACTAAATGTAATTTGGAATCAGTAACCGACTTTGTAAGTAATCTACCGAGCACTATATACAGTGAGGAAAATAAGTATTTGAACACCCTGCTATTTTGCAAGTTCTCCCACTTGGAAATCATGGAGAGGTCTGAAATTGTTATCGTAGGTGCATGTCCACTGTGAGAGACATAATCTAAAAAATATATATCACAATATATGATTTTTTAACTATTTATTTGTATGATACAGCTGCAAATAAGTATTTTAACACCTGCCTATCAGCTAGAATTCTGACCCTCAAAGACCTGTTAGTCTGCCTTTAAAATGTCCACCTCCACTCCATTTATTATCCTAAATTAGATGCACCTGTTTGAGGTCGTTAGCTGCATAAAGACACCTGTCCACCCCATACAATCAGTAAGAATCCAACTACTAACATGGCCAAGACCAAAGAGCTGTCCAAAGACACTAGAGACAAAATTGTACACCTCCACAAGGCTGGAAAGGGCTACGGGGAAATTGCCAAGCAGCTTGGTGAAAAAAGGTCCACTGTTGCAGCAATCATTATAAAATGGAAGAAGCTAAACATGACTGTCAATCTCCCTCGGACTGGGGATCCATGCAAGATCTCACCTCGTGGGGTCTCAATGATCCTAAGAAAAGTGAGAAATCAGCCCAGAACTACATGGAAGGAGCTGGTCAATGACCTGAAAAGAGCTGGGACCACCGTTTCCAAGGTTACTGTTGGTAATACACTAAGACGTCATGGTTTGAAATCATGCATGGCACGGAAGGTTCCCCTGCTTAAACCAGCACATGTCAAGGCCTGTCTTAAGTTTGCCAATGACCATTTGGATGATCCAGAGGAGTCATGGGGTCACATGAGACCAAAATAGAACTTTTTGGTCATAATTCCACTAAACGTGTTTGGAGGAAGAAGAATGATGAGTACCATCCTAAGAACACCATCCCTACTGTGAAGCATGGGGGTGGTAGCATCATGCTTTGGGGGTGCTTTTCTGCACATGGGACAGGGCGACTGCACTGTATTAAGGAGAGGATGACCGGGGCCATGTATTGCGAGATTTTGGGGAACAACCTCCTTCACTCAGTTAGAGCATTGAAGGTGGGTCGAGGCTGGGTCTTCCAACGTGACAATGACCCGAATCACACAGCCAGGATAACCAAGGAGTGGCTCTGTAAGAAGCATATCAAGGTTCTGGCATGGCCTAGCTAGTCTCCAGATCTAAACCCAATAGAGAATCTTTGGAGGGAGCTCAAACTCTGTGTTTCTCAGCGACAGGCCAGAAACCTGACTGATCTAGAGAAGATCTGTGTGGAGGAGTGGGCCAAAATCCTCCCTGCAGTGTGTGCAAACCTGGTGAAAAACTACAGGAAACGTTTGACCTCTGTAATTGCAAACAAAGGCTACTGTACCAAATATTAACATTGATTTTCTCAGGTGTTCAAATACTTATTTGCAGCTGTATCATACAAATAAATAGTTAAAAAAATCATACATTGGGATTTCTGGATTTTTTTTTTTAGATTATGTCTCTCACAGTGGACATGCACCTACGATGACAATTTCAGACCCCTCCATGATTTCTAAGTGGGAGAACTTGCAAAATAGCAGGGTGTTCAAATACTTATTTTCCTCACTGTATAATGACTTAATATATAATACCAATAATATTCAATAATACCTGGGCCCAGAAAATAATTTCTAATGAATTTATGATAATTACAAGACAAAAGAAGATCAAAATAAGAGTCTATGAAAACAGAGACAATCATGACTGGTAGAGAAATCACTATTTTATTTCTTCTTTTTTTGTAAAATAAAATAGTAATGCTTTCAAACTACTCAGAACCTCTCCCATTTTCAACAAAAATGAGATAACGCTACTTTGGTGACATTTACACAACTAACGAATGTATACGTTTGATAGGCATAAAAACACGTTATCACATTTTAGCAATTCAACATAGCTTGGTAACAAGGCAAAGGCCATGGGTTTGATTTTCAGAAAATGCTATGTCGCTCTATGAATAAAAGTGTCCTCATCATTGAGCCCTGCTCTATTCTTTCCTATACTGCTCATCAAGCCCACATTCTTGAACGAAATGGAAGGTTTATTCAATACCTATTCTGTCATCCACAAATCTCTACTTCGTTAAGTTTTTACAAGACAGAGTGTTTACATTTTTCACACAGCTGCCACAAACTGTTTCAATGTGTTTCATGTAGTCACTATTGAAGAATTTTCCAGAATTTCAGTAGATGCATCTCACAGCCCCAGCACCTAACAGAGCTATTTTCACCCTCCCCAGTGGAGGTGTCCATTACACATCACTGGGGATGAATTAAAAACACCTGATGAACAGGGAGGATTATTACAGTGAAGGTTGTGAATACCGCAGTGGAGAGGAATGTCAGTAGTCGAAGAAATCCATGCCATTCACCGCAGCTCCCTAACAGGCCTGACTCATTCCGCTTGGCACCTTTAGACCACCAGCCCCACACGGAAACAATCATTGGCGTAATTTCGAGTGTTTTAACAGCTGACATTTTGAGTGCATCTGTATGTGTGCGCTTAAAGGGGTGTTTGTGACTGGGAAGATGACAAGCACAATACCCATCATGCCACATGTCGGTGCACAGCTTTCTGAGCTGTCGACTCAGGGTCATTGCTCAGCGAACATTGCTGGAGTTCATTTTCTCACACTTTAGCCCTAATAGTGGGTTCAGCGTAACTGTGTGTGTGTCCAGCAGTTTAGTCCTGGGAAAATAAAACCTTTTGCAAACCGCATGTTTCTATCCACAATGTGAATGCCAATGGATGTTAAAAACTTGAAAACCTACTGCATTAAATATATTCATAAACGTGTAGTAATGAAAAAAAATTATTTATATGGTTCTGCGTCTCAAGCCACATAACTAATGGACTTCATAGTGAGTTAGTAAAGCAGGAAAACCTCAGATAGCATCTTGAAAACAAGGCAACAGAAACATTAACAATCACTCAAATCAGGTGTTTAATAGTGATGAGAAGTCAGATTCTTTTCCACAAACTGGACAGTTTGTTCCAAAGAAAAAAATAATAAAAAATTCACCTGTTTAAGTAATCACGCAATGACGTCATGTATTGACGTCACAATACTATTATTAAAGCACTCCATAATGATGTGAAATGCAGATGTTTTATATTCCTAAAGCATATCAAGTGAAAAAACTAGTCTTAATCAACTGACTTTTTTTTACAAAAACCATGAGAAACATTAAAAAACCCTTTCATTTCGCTCCCTCATTCAAGTCAACTCGGTTTACGCATGCTTGTAACATCAGCTCATCGGTTCTCCAACTGCTATCAGTGTACTGCTGTTGACCCAAAAACTACTTCCATCTGATCACTGTTATATTTCCAACACGTTTTATTTGTTACTTAATGCTTTTAAGCAAAAGACATCAGAATCATACATTGTATGAAACCTTCAGCAGACGGTTCTCAGCTTGTCAGACATGTGCCTACTGTTCTACGTGGACTAACTGGAGTGGTAAATGTGCTGCAAAAACCGGCATCATAGGATCATATACTCCAGGATATCGGATACCGAGTTGGAGTGACTGTCAGGTACGTCCATAAATATTTTTTGATTGAGTAACTTGTAGATCTGTGCTGACTCGAGCCGCAAAGTGTTTCAGACAGTTCAATCTTAAAAAGAACAGGTTTTAAAAGAAAGATTTGTTCAAGAACTGGACATCACTATGTGTAACTACCTCAGGGACAATCACATTGGCACTCAAGCTCACCCAATCACAGTGCGATATCCATAGAATATGAAAAAAGCTCTTTATTTTTGTTGCAATTGACCCTTTGCTCCTTAGAATCATTTCTGACCAATCCTACTTTAGTAACGGTTGATACTGTCCGCTGCCATAACTGTCCGCTATTTTCTCAAACAAGCTTTTGTGTGCTAGTCTATAAAATCCTGTTCTTAGGTATTATTGTCTAATTTTCCAGTTAAAATATCTTTAGATATATCTTGAGAAGTTTTTCTTTTCTTTTCAAAATGTGTATCAAGCATTCCCAAACATTAATAAGAGCACCATTATTGTTTAAAGGTTTGGGGTCTGTGTGTGTGTGTCTGTGTGTGTGTGATTGAAAGTCTCTTATGCTCCCCAAGGCTGCATTCATGTGATCGTAAAAACAGAATTTGTGTTATATAATATTATTATTACATATTTAACTGCTTTCTACTTGAATAAATGTTTAAATGTAATTTATTCCTGCGATGGCAAAGCTGAATTTTCAGCATCATTACTCCTCCAGTCTTCAGTGTCATTCTAATATGCTAATATGCTTAATATTTTTGTGGAAACTTTGATGAATAGGATCAAAAAACAGCATTTATTTGAAATATAAATCTTTTGTAACATTATAAACTGTCACCTTTGATGAATTAAATATGTCCTTTTTGAATAAAACTATTAATAAAATGATTAAAAAAATATCTTACTGTTCAAAAATAAAAGACTAGAACAAAAGACAAAAAACTAGAGAACTAGACTTACTAGAAAAAAAACAAATGTAATTTCTACCTGAATGAGATTCAGGCAAGAATATACAAAAAAAAAAAAGTAAATTCTACTCAATTTAAACTTGTAGAAAGTAAATTGTAAATATCAAAGTTATAAAATAAAGTAAAACCTACTCAACTATCTGATACAGTTGTTCCCATCATGCACTGGGCCATGAATAATTATACAGTTGCATTTTTCACAGTTTTCCAGTTTTATTTACACTGTTTTTTCATTGTTTTTGTTGTTATAGGTTTAGTAACTTGCTGTTTTGTGACATCGGGAGTTCATTTTCTACTCAAAATGACACATTTATACTCAAAAACGATCCAACGAATGATACTGTTATTGTGTATTTATTGTGTTCGGGTGGGTACCACACTACTTCTATTGTGTAGATATGTTGTCTACCCAATATTTACTGTATTATTTATTTAGAGGTTCAAATTAAAGCACACTTTAAAAGTATGGCTTAATTTAGTGCTATGTTTTTAGAGTAAAATGTACTAGAAACAGAGTATTCCAAAGGAAACATCAACTAAGTAGAATTTAGTCAACAAACTTTGACTGGCCAGGTTAATAGTACTTATTTTCTTTGTTAAAGTTTTTCTCAGTTGCTTTGGTACATTTCTCGAATCATCCTCGACATTTGCAAAACAATAAGTGCATTTCTCAAAACAATTCGTACAAATAGCAAAACACAATGGATTACCTGCAAAAGCCAGTCTCTCGCTCAAAATCCTTAGTTCATCTCTCAAAAGTAAATATCTGTGTCAATGAACATGTCACTGCCATCAGAATGACAAGTCCTTGTGTCATTGTGTACGGATAAGACGGTCAAATTGCTTTGTCATGTTGTCAATATACCCCGAACCCGGACACTGCTGAACCCGAGCGGTGTTCTGTTATTGGATTTCTGTGCTAGCCACGGTTTGTCCATAACGAACACCATGTTCAAGCATAAGGGTGTCCATCAGTGCACGTGGCACCAGGACAACCTAGACCGGAGGTCGATGATCGACTTTGTGGTTGTGTCATCAGTCCTTCGGCCATATGTCTTGGACACTCGGGTGAAGAGAGGGGCAGAGCTGTCAACTGATCACCACCTGGTGGTGAGTTGGATCCGATGGCGGGGGAGGAAGCTGGACAGACTCGGCAGACCCAAACGTACTGTGAGGGTCTGTTGGGAACGTTTGACCAAGCCCCCTGTCAGAGAGATCTTCAACTCCCACCTCCGGCAGAGCCTCGAATAGATTCTGGCAAACCGTTCAATGCCTCAGAAGGGGGAAACAGTGCCCTACCAACACTGTTTACAGTGGAGATGGGCACCTGTTGACCTCAACTGGGGATATCGTCGGGCGGTGGAAGGAATACTTCGAGGATCTCCTCAATCCCACCGACATGCCTTCCATTGAGGAAGCAGTGGCTGGGGACTCGGAGATGGACTCGTCCATCACCCGGGCTGAAGTCATTTAGGTGGTTAAAAAGCTCCTCGGTGGCAAGGCACCAGGGGTGGATGAGATCCGCCCTGAGTACCTCAAGTCTCTGGATGTTGTGGGGCTGTCTTGACTGACACGCCTCTGCAACATCAGATGGCGGTTGGGGACAGTACCTCTGGACTGGCAGACCGGGGTGGTAGTCCCTCTTTTCAAGAAGGAGGACCAGAGAGTGTGTTCCAACTATAGGGGTATCACACTTCTCAGCCTCCCCGGGAAAGTCTATGCCAGGGTACTGGAGAGGAGAATTCGGCCGATAGTGGGACCTCGGATTCAGGAGGAACAGTGTGGTTTTCGTCGTGGAACACTGGACCAGCTCTCTACACTTTCCAGGGTGCTGGAGGGTTCATGGGAGTTTGCCAAACCAGTCCACATGTGTTTTGTGGATTTGGAGAAGGCTCTGGAGGGTGGAGGGTGTGGAGGGTGCTCGGGGAGTATGGGGTCGGGCCCTGCTTAGGGCTGTTTGGTCCCTGTATGACCAGAGCAAGAGCTTGGTTCGCATTGCCGGCAATAAGTCAGACCTGTTCCCGGTGCATGTTGGACTCCGGCAGGGCTGCCCTTTGTCACCGGTTCTGTTCATAATTTTTATGGACAGAATTTCTAGGCACAGCCAAGGGCCGGAGAGTGTCCGGTTTGGGGACCATATGATTTCGTTGCTGCTTTTTGCGGATGATGTTGTCGTGTTGGCCTCCTCAGACCAGGACCTTCAGCGTGCACTGGGGCGGTTTGCAGCCGAGTGTGAAGCGGCTGGGATGAGAATCAGCACCTCCAAGTCCGAGGCCATGGTTCTCAGTCGGAAAAGGGTGGATTGCCCACTTCAGGTTGGTGGAGAGTTCCTGCCTCAAGTGGAGGAGTTCAGGTATCTTGGGGTCTTGTTCACGAGTGAGGGAAGGATGGAACGGGAGATTGACAGACGGATCTGTGCAGCTTCTGCAGTAATGTGGTCGCTGTACCGGTCTGTCATGGTAAAGAAGGAGCTGAGCTGTAAGGCAAAGCTCTCGATTTAGCAGTCGATCTACGTTCCTACTCTCACCTATGGTCATGAGCTGTGGGTCATGACCGAAAGGACAAGATCCCGGATACAGGCGGCCGAAATGAGCTTTCTCCGTAGGGTGGCTGGGCGCTCCCTTAGAGATAGGGTGAGAAGCTCGGTCACTCGGGAGGAGCTCAGAGTAGAGCCGTTGCTCCTCCACATTGAGAGGAGCCAGCTGAGGTGGCTCGGGCATCTATTTCGGATGCCTCCTGGACGCCTTCCCAGGGAGGTGTTCCAGGCACGTCCCACCGGGAGGAGGCCCCGGGGAAGACCTAGGACACGCTGGAGGGATTATGTCTCCCGGCTGGCCTGGGAACGCCTCGGGGTTCCCCCGGTGGAGCTGGAGGAAGTGGCTAGGGAGAGGGAAGTCTGGGCATCTCTGCTTAGACTGTTGCCCCCGCGACCCGGCCCCGGATAAACGGAAGATGATGGATGGATGGATGGATGTTGTCAATATAACAGTGTACTCTGGAGGGATGTTCTAATGTAAACTATGGCTAAAGTTTTGATGACAATTATTGTAAATTGTAGGTTACACCTACAATACAGTAAGTGTATGTGGGAGTTTGATTGCAAGAGACTGGACAAGAATCACATTTATGCTTTTACTGTTTGTACTGTAATTTGTTGACAGACCATGTCATTGCAATACAGAAAATAAAAAGACAGCACTGCATAGCACAAACAAAAACAAAAACAAAAGTAGAAATGTGAACACAGGACAATCTCCTTAGGGAAAACTGTACATGCAGAGCTGTAGGAATTACAGTGCAGTCTTCCTGACATTCCTGTCTGTAGGGCCACAAATTCTCATCCACATCACAATGAATATCTTTAGAAAAAAAGTCTAATGGAAATGTATAGAAATATGCTTGACATATTATGACAACTTGTTCAACCATTTTGCATGCAAAGACTTATGCCATGAACTAATGCCTAAATGTTGTGGGGGGCGAGACTATTCAACAGAGACCCATAATAATACATTTTGATCAACATGACATAAGCAATTGATAATGTAGGTAACAGCAGAGAATTGTACAGTAGAAACTTGTTCAAAGAAATTAGAAACTGCTTTTTTGATGTGCACATGTGATACAATGATGTGAAGATTGCACAGGCAGTTTTAAGAATTTCAATTCTGATCTGAGAAAAGTACCAAAATGTAAAAAGTTAATTTCATGTTTTCTTATATGGGCAAATTCCGCTTATGTCCAGTGCTAAAAATGTTTGGAAATGTTACAATTTCTATGTATTGGCTTACTTGAACGCATTCTCAACGGAAGCAACATCACCCTCTTCTTGAACTGCAACACCTTCAAGTCTTCACTCCGATTGGTGGAGGTGATCACAAAACAGGGCTTTCGAACATCTGGTCCTGGCGCATAAGTTGTATCCTACATTGCAACAATCGACAATAGAGCTCTTGTAATAACTTAATTCAAAACACAAATCATTCTCATGGTCCATTTTTGATGTGGCACTCGAGTTTATGTGAAAAGGATCACTGGTGAACAGTGAAGTCAGTCAAAGAGAACAATGGGCCACTGTGTGGAGAGGCCATTGAAGTTGTGACTTAACATTAAACAGTGTCACTCTGTCACATCAGGGGAGGGCGTCACAGATAGGGTAACCGGTTCTGAACAACAAGTTAACTGACATTTAGATTAAACGATGAAATCATTCATCAATGACTTCCTAGATCCAGTCAGAACATTAATAACCCCAACATAATTGATCTTCTGAACCATGAAACATATTTGAGTAATGGAAAGAAACGTAATTGATATCGCCATTACAGTGTGTTGAAGTTTGACTCAATGTTTATATGAAACTAAAATGATATATCTATCCATTTTAAGTTTGTTCTTGAAGCTGATTGCGTTTTAATGGGGTTAAGTTGCAGATTTTATCACTTAATATATTTTAGCATTGTCTATAGCTCTACTGATCTCAAGCCAAATCTTACAGCCTGCAATCCCTCTTGTACCAGGTTAAATCCAGTTTAAACTCACAGCTTGAATTTAAATCTGATAGCCCTAGACAATAGTGAGGCAATGTAACTTGCTCTCCTGATAACAATCATTAAAAGTAGCTAAAATGTTCATAGTTCAATGCGTTGATGTGTGTGCGCATGTCAATGTGTATCTTTGTGTGTCTTTCTAAACTACTTTGTGCATCTTTCTAAATTACATATCACATGTTGTCCTTTAAGGACCAAGGAAGAGTAACAGTGCAGTAATGGCAAATTGCTTGTTAAAGCAAGACGAAGTTCTGGAGTCGGGCCCTTAGGACGTCTCTAATAGCACTCTTCATTAACTGTTCTGCTCAGTGACCGCTTTGTCTGTGTTAGCGGACTAATCCCACCGATTACCATGACTTAAAAAACAGCCCTGATAGAGTAACAGGGCAGAAAGAATTCAGTGCAACCTCTTGTTCTTAAGGTGCTAAATAGATTTTTTGTGGTGATAAAGGAAAACTTGCACATAATATGTATTGTTCCTTCAGTAAGTCCAACAGGCTTATTCACAACAAGTCAGAATTTTGTGAAAGAAACACAAGCTTTCTTTAAAGTCTCAATTGTTTCTCCTACACAGCAATGAGATAAACAACTGTTTAAAAAATTGTGGAGATTTTTTTATGTTATTGAAAGAAGTCTCTTATGCTCACAAAGGCTGCATTTATTTGATAAATACAGTATAACATTAATATTGTAATATATTACTAGTGTAATTCAAAATAACTGGTTTCTATTTTAATATATTTTAAAATGTAATATATTCCTGTAATGTCAAAGCTGAATTTTCAGCATCATTACTCCAGTCTTTAGAGTCATGATCCTTCAGAAATCATTCTAATATGCCGATTCGTTGCTCAATAAACATTTATTATTATTATCATTTATTATATATTATATTGAAAACAGTTGTGTACCATTTTTTTTCCAGGATTATTTAATGAATAGAAAGTTCAAAAGAGCAGCATTTATCTGAAATATAAAGCTTTTGCAACTTTATAAATGTCCATACTGTCACTTGATCAATTTAATGCATCCTTGCAGAATAAATGTATTAACTTACAGACCCAAAACTTTTGAATGGCAGCACAATGTTACAAACGCTTTCTATTTCAGATAAATACTGTTTTTTTTACTTTCTATTCATCAAATAATCCTAAAAAAATGTTTTACAAAACTGCTTTCAACATTGATAATAATCATAAATGTTACTTGAGCAGCAAATCAGCAAATTAGAATGATTTCTGAAGGATCATGTGACACTGAAGACTGGAGTAGTGATGCTCAAAATTCAGCTTTGTCATCACAGGAATACATTTTAAAATATATTCAAATAGAAAACAGTTATTTTACATTTTAATAATATTTTTTTTTTTTATTAACATACTGTTTGTATACAGTGAGGAAAATAAGTATTTGAACACCCTGCTATTTTGCAAGTTCTCCCACTTGGAAATCATGGAGGGGTCTGAAATTGTCATCGTAGGTGCATGTCCACTGTGAGAGACATAATCTAAAAAAAAAAATCCAGAAATCACAATATATGATTTTTTAACTATTTATTTGTATGATACAGCTGCAAATAAGTATTTGAACACCTGTCTATCAGCTAGAATTATGACCCTCAAAGACCTGTTAGTCTGCCTTTAAAATGTCCACCTCCACACCATTTATTATCCTAAATTAGATGCACCTGTTTGAGGTCGTTAGCTGCATAAAGACACCTGTCCACCCCATACAATCAGTAAGAATCCAACTACTAAAATGGCCAAGACCAAAGAGCTGTCCAAATACACTAGAGACAAAACTGTACACCTCCACAAGGCTGGAAAGGGCTACGGGGAAATTGCCAAGCAGCTTGGTGAAAAAAGGTCCACTGTTAGAGCAATCATTAGAAAATGGAAGAAGCTAAACATGACTGTCAATCTCCCTCGGACTGGGGCTCCATGCAAAATCTCACCTCGTGGGGTCTCAATGATCCTAAGAAAGGTGAGAAATCAGCCCAGAACTACACGGGAGGAGCTGGACAATGACCTGAAAAGAGCTGGGACCACCGTTTCCAAGGTTACTGTTGGTAATACACTAAGACGTCATGGTTTGAAATCATGCATGGCACGGAAGGTTCCCCTGCTTAAACCAGCACATGTCAAGGCCCGTCTTAAGTTTGCCAATGACCATTTGGATGATCCAGAGGAGTCATGGGAGAAAGTCATGTGGTCAGATGAGATCAAAATAGACATTTTGACTACATCTGACTGTAGGCCTACGTGAATCTAAAAATCACTGGTCATAGGTGATTTTGGTTAGACATGTACACATAATCTGTACATATCAGACGGATCTGTAACAAAGCAACAGTGACACAGTTGCAACTTTTTTACTCACATAAGTGTGTTGCGCCGTTCCTGTCGGATCCAATATAGAAGGTACAGCATCATTTTTTCATTTCAGTCTCTCTGCAAATCCAATGCAGCTACTGTGTTTTTCCACAACCTGGCACTGCACAACATTTTGCACTCTTCAAAGGCATGTTTATCGCTTAGTTGTTCGATCCAGTGATACCGTGATGTCTGTTATTTACATACTACTACTTGTCGTGCTCGAATCAGTGGGCGGGGCTACTGAACTTTAGGGTTTGTGATGTCACCAACCCAGGAAGAAGCTCGTTGTAGTCCCTACCAGTCATTAATTGTAGTCCTTTTCCGATTTCCGTAAAAGAAAATATCTCCCTTTGCATTGAACTTTGAGCGTTGTAACTTTGCAGATGTTGTTTATGCTCAAACAGCTACATTATACACTAACTAAAGTTAAAAAAAGTGAAATCATAATCAAGGACCCCTTTGAATCTGAAATTTCACGTGTTTCCTCTATAGTTACAGGAAGGATCTCAATGTCTGAAACTGTGCGCGGATTTACCAAGTCAGATTTCATAATGATCGCATCAAATTCTTTTTTTTTTTTTTTTAAACAATTGGACCCGTTTGTACTGGATCTGTTTCTAATTTGTCCTACAGGAATGTAGAGAAACATCTGAGACAACGTTGATAGTAAAATAAAATATAGTCAAGAACTCATTGCTGAGCACAGACCACATGATCACCCAAAATCAACTCCACACAACAATAAACAATATAAAATAAATTAAACGAACAGAGCAAGATCGTATAAACAGACAAAGCAATCCTGAGCTATGATAGAGCAATACAATTTTCCTCGGAGTTGCTGTGAACAGGCCTTTATTTGTCAGCTATACCTAAATTCACGAAAAGTAGTGCAAAAAACTCTGCGGCACTATTTGACTAAACATTTGGTAAATAACTGGAAATGTCCTGAATACACAAATTCCAGAACACTCATCAACTAACCTGTAGCTTAGACTGACAGACGGAGCCTGCTCAAATTAGACTGCCATTCATTTCAGCTCTGCGTTAAAAGTCGGAAAAAATAGTAAAGCTTGCTTATGGAAATCTTTCCTGTGTGAATTGGCTGCTTGTTTGAGGCTGCCTCCCTCCATTGCCCCCCTCTGATCAGGAAGTTTTATGCAGTTCACCTTTGACTTTCGCGTCTCCGTATTTATGCCTTTGAAAACAGGCAAATTATAACAATCATCACTTTCGGCTCTACACGTCTGGGTCACTATGGTCCACCAGAACTGAGAGCCTTTTAAAACACCAAAGTCTCCTTCGAGAATAAGACCAATAATATTATCTTCTTGAATAGGGTGCTTGTCTTAAACACATGGGTTGCTACAACATTGTCTTAATATCTGCAGCTGCCATGAAATCTATTGCCTAAAACGGAGCATTTTTAAGATTTATTTAATAAAATAAATATGCAACTGTCAAACTTTTATAGGGCAACCCAAACAATTACCAAAACAACCAAAGAATCACAGACTTAAACACATTAAAAAAAGAAAAGAAAAGAAAATAATCAGCTCATGAGAAACAAATGTCTGCCATGTCCCTGTTTAAGAGGAAATCTGGATTCAGATGGTAGAATAAATGTCAGGCTGTATGGTAGAGGTACTAAAGTGACAGGGAGCTGACAAAGTAAAACGCCGTATTTATGTGGAAATAATGACATGCTGTTGCATGAGACTGGTAAAGCATTTCTAAGCGGCAGCAGAAAAGAGACATTTTCATTGGGTATGTGTGGATCAAGGGCGCCACCTACAGCCGATTCCTTGCTTCCTTACAACCAACAAACTCTCAGTTCTGTCATAAATTGGTAACCTAAGCCCTTCAGGGAGGCATCACCGAAAACAAAGACTGACACTTGAAAATAACAATCTGTCGAGTAGAAATAAATCAGCACCCCATCCACCAGCACTCCATACTTTGATCCACACTTTTCTTTCCACCAGGCTGACCTAATCAAGGGCTCTTTGAACAAGTAAAAGTTACCAAAACCACACAATGTCTGCCATTGATAAGAACAAATCAATGAGCAATCAGGTTAACTATATGAATGAAATGGGAGATAATTCCAATTGTACAGCTCTGGAATTAAAGATAATTACCCACCCAAGTTCAGCTTACGTCTTCAGTCCTTATCAGCAAGGCTAATTGATCCAGCTTCTTCTAGAAATGTGACCTTAGTGAGAGTTCCTAGTTAGGTTGCTTCAGATAATGCACAGATCTTCAGATATTATTGTTGATGCTGCAGTTTTCTCAGCTACATTAAAGCTACACTGTGTGATATTTTCCCCCATCTAGCGGTGAAAAGGTATATGACCATCCAGTAAATATTAGGTTCTGTTCCTCCCAATTCCGATTTCGTTTTAACTCATACGGTGGCCGTTTTAGTCCAAGATTAACATGGCTTCCAGTTCAATCCAGACATGGTGCCATCGAGTGTTAAAACGCGAAAGGCGAAGCTTGAATTTATGGGTATGTCCCTCTTTGGATAATGTACTTTCAAGATGGAGGGGCAACATGGCGACCCCCATTCGAACCCCTTACCCGTATGTATTTTCAATGGCATATTATAAACTTACGAGAATACTTTATAACTTGAAATAAGTAAATATACATTAATGAGCACTTATATTTTTGAAAGAACTAAGTGTTTTTAGCTAAGAATAAACTAAAAAAGTTACACAGTGTAGCTTTAAGGCTCTTTTTCAAAACCTAGTGAGCTTTGTAGGCAGAATTTGAAGCATTATAGGGTCTATAATTAGGCAGCTTTTAAGATACATTGCATATATTAAAAAAAAAAAAAAGGCTATCCCATAATGCATTGAACAATTTAAACCTGAATAAGTTGGCAAAATGTAAAGTAATCAGTTAGAAGAAATTCAAAGTTTAAGTAAGCAGAACTGGCAGAATTGTATTTTGTACTCACATATTTTAATTGCTCCTAACTCATTTTTGAGTAAGATAATTCATACATTCAATGTATTCTCAACCTAAATATTGGAAACTTGGTTAGCTTTAACTAGTTCTAATTTAACTATTTACTTATTCAGTAAATGCTACCTTGCTCATTGTTAACAATGCTTTGATAGCATTGGCAGTTGCAGAATGAGTAGGGCCAACCCATAATGGTAACCCCTTTAACCCCACATAACAGAAACTCTTCTAAATTAGTATAGCAAAACATCTCAACACCATCTCCCCCTTAACATTAATCTTGCACACACACACACACACACACACACACACACACACACACACACACACACACACACACACACACACACACACACACACACACACACACACACACACACACACACACACACACACACAAAAACATTATATAACACTTAATTTTAGCATTTACTCTACCTTTAGAGTGTCATGACAAAGCATACTGGGAAACAGAAGTCCCACCCCAATTTCAGTTAAATTTAGTTTGTCTAAATGAAAAGAAACAAGTTCATAAAACTCAAAATAATGAAACAATTCCGATTATATAATATGTGTCTGTTTGTTTTGTGACGTCCAAAGTAAATTAAAGTTCTAAATACTCATAAAAGTTAGTTTGGCTAACTAATTTGTTTAATTTAAGTTTACCCTCCTTAAACCAATTCATTATTTAGAGCATTAAGGTTTACAGTACAAATGTAACAAATGCATTTAAGAGTGCTGTAGTGAAAATGTATTTTTGTAGGCCAACTCAAGTTAGCATCACCCTGGTTTCCTCAACAAATAATTATACTGGCTTTTGAATTATTGCAGAAATCTCAGTGCTCAGTGACAGTGTTATTTTAGTATTTATTAGTTAGTTTTAATACTTTCCCCTTTTTTTAAAAAAGTTTATTATTGAGCTTTATTTTTATTTCCGTTTTAGTCATTTCAGTACTTCAACACATTTTTTCTTTTATTTGTCATTTTTAAGATTTTTAAGCTTTCAACAAATATTTATATTTTATATGATTTCAGCTATATTTCATTTAATGAAAATGCTTAGTTCAAGTTTTAGTTAAATTTAAAACACTGCTCTAAAAGTTCTGATTCTTAAACGTTTCCTTTTTTTTCATCAAGAAGAGGATCTTCGGAATGAAGACTAAATACAATCACTAGAAGTAAAAAGCAAAAGTTAGGCTAACCTTGTTAGCAACCACCTTCTTTTAGACCTATAGAAGCCTATAAAAAAATCTAGTGGGGTATTACTGATACATTTTATGTATTGTAGAACAAAGTTTGTGCTAATCACAGACCTTATTTCAGATATTTAAAATGGAATTTTTGTTTGAAAAAAAAAAAAGCTAATTTATTTGGAGGTTTTAGAACTCATTCCTGCAGCACTTTTGCAATATGAAATAGAAATCAATTGACAATAGAAAACAATTGTCCAGTCAAATCTCTTGTGCACTTTGTGCTCATGTAAATGTCCCAAATCAGCCACTTCATAGACGGCAGCTGTATATACAGGCAGTAGACAGCAAGGCAGTTCGCTAGGTTTTGCAGTCTTGGAGAAGAAAAGCTGTGGCTTCTATGGTCCACTGTTTTTGTATTTAAGTGATGTCATTAGGTTTAGATATAGTTACACATCATACTCCTCAGGATATTTAGTCAATGACTGAAGTATTTACTTCAGCCACTGGATATTTAGCTTCAGATTTCTCTCCATAGAAAATATTATTAGGAAATAAAGAGAAACATGGTTTTGACAAAGAAAACCAAACCATCTGTTTCTACTGTGTTTCCTTTCACATCATATCCTGGTTGAGAATTACACACACTCACTATAATGGTGATTGTTGTGACAATGTGGCACAATGACACAAGCACTTCTGGATGGAGAACTAACACTGGACTCCAGTATTTCAAACTTTTCAAACTTCATGTCAATCTTCTTGGTAGAAATGTTATTACCAAAAAAAAAAAAAAAAAGCATTTTGAGTAGCTAGCGGGACATATAAGCAGGCCCACACAGAATCTGCGGTCACAGAACCTTCCACGTTTCGGCAGAAGTGAAACCCCATCATGCACTACACTTCCCCTGACCTTTTCATATTCATATTTTGCCTAATGACAACACTTTCATCTGCTACCAGTGTCGGCAGTGTAAAGGCTGATTTATACTTCTGCGTCGGACCTGCGCCCTTGCCTCTATGCCGTGGGCAACGTGCTGATTTTCATTTATACTTCCGTGTCCTTGTCCGTGTTGACGTGCAGTTACACATGCACATGTACCCCCATGTGTACATCACTGCGCTTGCGGTCTGTGTAGAATTGGCGCGTTGTTACATTTTTGGAGAGTTGCACGTCAGGATACGACGTAGCTATGGCATACACTCAACGCACAAGTATAAATTGGGCTTAAACAGTACAGCATGGTGCTAACAACAACATCATGGACTTGGTTGAAAAAACTTGGTCGTTTTGGATGACAGCATTTCAATCATAACTCTTGGAAATAGTTTTAGTATGTTATTGATTATGTCAATGTTAATGTATTTGGTATTGGCGCACTAGATCTGCTATGCTGCTGCTGTTTGATTATTGCTACTGCTGCAGAGCAAGTATAGACTTGCTACTGCTAACAGATACACAAACACGCTGCTGTGAGCATGTAAAATGTGCTGTTGCAGCATACATTAACATGCATAAATCCAGGTGGAGCTGGGGGAGGTGGAGGATTTCAGAGCAACTCTGATAGCGTGCTGCAGGACTAGCCTACAGCAACAGAATGATGAAGAGGCGAATCAGCTTGCGCCATTCGGTAATGATGTGATTGCTTGCAGATTTCATGTAAAGCACCTAGTAGTCTGTGTCTAAACTAGATATACAGTCAAACCAAAAATTATTCAGACACCAGATATAATTTTTTACTAGTTGGGTACAGGACACTATAGTTAATTTATGTAAGTGAGAATAGCAAAATAAAGCAAACCCAGATAGCATGTAGTAATCGGCCCGAGCTCGGCTGCCCTGCGGTGCCTGCGGCTCTGACTCGGCATCGGCGTGTGTTATCCGGGCCGATTCTGGACCACAGCTCGCACATGCAGTTTTGTTACGGCTGTAAAGCACTGGCCCGATTCCTGTTCACTGTAACTGGCCCGATTCTGGCTATAGAGATCTGGGCTTATGTTCAATCACTGATGGTTACATAATGAAGCAATAATTAACATAAATTTTTTTTAAAATTGACTTAATTTCATGACAGTATCTGATAATGCGTTAGCTACTCATTTAATGTCATGAATTTGTACAAATCAAAATATCTAAGGTAAAACTTAATCAAAATGATAATAACAGTGATCGTTTTACACAGAACATTCTTTAATATTTATAACAATAGCAAATCTATTTAGTTGTAATAAAGCATGCAGGTCATTCTATACGGTGTAATGCTTTTTAAACATGCTAAATTATGCACGTGATCTCAGGTGACGTGTTCATCGTCACTTACAGTAGTGGGAGGGGTCTCATGTAACTGTGGTGATTGTGGTTGTGTTTGGACGAAAACAAAACAATGGATTATATACCACAAAATACGAATATGGTAAGAAAAAATTGGAAAACATCGATGCGCTTTTATTTCCGAGTATTCTATGAAGCAGACACTCTGAAAAGGACTAATGTTACAGATGTTAACAGCACGTGTGGGACTGCAGCTAACCCCATAACTGTTGCAGCTGCTAGCACGACTTTCTTGCATGGATGACCACGACCTAAATCGACCTAAAAAGTGATAGCAGTGCTCATTAATTAAAAAAGTTATTTTAAAATTTGTTTTGAAAATTGTTCCGATGGGCCATATGGAGATAAAACGGTTGCCATTCAGCGATTTTTTTTTTTTTCAATGACGGCTTTAAAACAAACTCGGTAAGTGCCATATTATGTTCTAACAGCTTGTGTTATTACCCATTTATTTAATATAAATATTTATTCAAGTTATAGTATAGGCCTACAGCATTTAGCTGAGCTTCGGCAAATTCAAATCTTGCGTAACAATGACGCATTTCCGTAGCCGTAGCTGATTGGATGACGGTCACTGAATGGACAATAAAAGGTGATGCTAAGAGATTCGGTTTCACAAGTTTGACGTTGGATTTCAATCGCAAAGGTAAGGTTTTTGCTACTTGATATACTGTTGATACTGACTTGCTATTTTATAACTGACTTGCTATTTTAAAGCATGTTTAAAACATTCAACTAAAGTGAATGCTAACTTTAGTTTAGTTTAAGTCAAGTATATATTATAAGAAACCATGCTGAACAAATTCTTTGAAGTAATAAAATAGTCCATATACTATAAGGCTCTGTTAACAACACTAGTAAAAGCCGTAAATGTTGTATTTCTGAGCTAACTTAAAGGAAATACGATAGAGTGTTGACACTATGATTCTTGCTATTTTAAAACATTATTCACACTGTTAAATTGTAACTGTGTTTAGTAACTTAAAAGTATTTTAGGTCGTTATTTGGTAACACTTTACAATAAGGTTCATTTGTTAACATTACTTAATATATTAACTAACAATGAGCAATACATTGTTAACCTTTGCTAAGGTTATAATGAAAATACAGCTGTTCATTATTTGTTCATGTTACTTCACATTGCATTAACTGATATTAACAAAACTTTTGTTTTGAGCAATGCTTTAGTAAATGTTGAAATTATTACATTAACTAAGATTAATAAATGCTGTACAAGTGCAGTTCATTATTAGTATACAGTAGAATTTTGACTCTGTTAATAATGTTTTAAAATAGTAAGTCATAATAATGTTAAACAGTAACATTATAATTTTCATTGTATGTTGTACAGACTGTTTTTAATGGGTTCCAAACACTTATCCACCTACATGCAAATGTAAAGAAAACAAAAGTACACATTTTGGGCAATTTACAGCACATCAGTTGATCTGCACAAAGACAAAAGAGTAATGACAGTGTTTTATAATGAAAATGTGAATAGGAATGATATTGTCTGAGGTGTTAATGGGCTATTGCAAGCCATGAACTGCTGGTACTGATCTTTCTTCTGGCTCTTTAAGTGTAAAAAGTGTAAGTCTGTAAAGATGTAATTTAGTTGATTTCTGGTGTTTCCTGATCTCTATAAATGTATCTGCAGTATATTGATTTTAACAAAATTAAACATTGTTTGTGTGCTTTTTTTTTTGACAGACCACAACAAGATCAGTGAAGTTGTCAAGCAAAAATTCTGTTTAAGTCATGTCTGAAAACTATGAGTTTTATACTGTGAATTCTAACATTCAAAAAAAGGCGAGGGCAAGAGTTGCTCAGATTCTAAAGTCTTTACAAACTAACTCTAAGGCTAGTGATGACACTCCTCATAATCAACAGATGTACACTAGCAAAAATGAAGCCCCTGAAGATAATGACTTTGACAATATTGATGTGGTGGTGTCAGAAGGCTCAGATGATTATGATGCAGTGATGTCGGAAGACTCTGAAAGAAACCACTCTAGTGAGGATGATGAAGATAATTACTTTGCAAGCAAGAGACTGGAAAAAACTGTCAGAATAGAGGATCATTCAGAAGTTTTTGCAGCACCCCAAATACCGTCATCACCACGGACTATGGTAGAACCTCTGAGAACTCCATCCAGACACACAGATGGTATTGCAAGTCCTACCACCTCTAGGAATAATTTACGTCCATGTACCAGTGCAGCTGGAGATGGAGACAGAACATGTTGCAGTTCATCGTGTGTTTGTAAGTATGAACTTCATTTTTTTAAAGGCCTAATTCAACTAGGGATTTAAGATTTAACTGACTACCTACCAAAATACTATACAAAAAAAAGCTTCAAGTGCATGTACGCTTATTTATGTTTTTTGTTTGTTTGCAGCCCTACTGACTGAAGTTTTAAAAGCACAAGAGGTCATCAAGCAACAACTTGCCATCATTCTGAAGAATCAGCAGAAACTATACAGTGCTCAGTCGCAGAGTGATGAACTTCCAGACATCACCACATTCAACCTTCCTTTGTCAGATTTATCTGATCTGGAAAGGCTTGAAAATCAAATAAAGGATCAGCCAGAACAAATTAAGAAGTTGGTAAGTTGAAGTCCTTGAATTTTTCACACAATTTGTCTTGTATGTATTATAATTACATTGATACTCAGTTACTGTTGTATAGTTATTTTGCCTGTAATACCGTTTCATTTTTTTTTTCTTTTCTTCAAAGGTAACCTATTTAGGAACAATTGGTGGGTTTTCCACTAAAGAAGCTGTGTGGCGTATCCTGGGAAAGCTTTTGGCGAATTCCTTTGCTAAAAGAATTAACTGGAGTGGTGCAAACCAAAAAGTGGCATTTCGTGCATTGGCCCTCAGGACTATTGTAGTCAGTAAGTTGATTTTATATACATTCCAGTACATATAGGCTGCTATACATCTGTCGTGTATGATTACTTTCATATAATTGTTAATGGTGTATTTTTTGTTTGTGTGTTTTTTTTTTTACCAACATCTGTTCTTTGTTGTGCAAAATTGTGTAACTGTATAACTAACTATTTTTGAATATTGTTTGCCATTTACAGATGCAGTGAGGACAAATGAAAATACCAAGAGCTCCACTGATAAAGAGGTGGAAAGGTATATAACAAGATGGCTACAACTTGCTCCTGACAGAGATGGAGGAAGGAAGGAAAGAGCGAAGACTAACGTGTTTAATGTTTAAATTACTTTGATCAATCCTTTTCATTTTTTATATTTGTAATGACAGGTATAAAAATAGGTGTTTAAGTATTTCGTATTTTTTTTCTTTTTGCACTATTTTATTTATATGGGTGTTTTTTTGTTTTTTATTAGTATTATTGTGGGTTTTTTTTTTTTTTTAGATTAAACTTTCTATATATATATATATATATATATATATATATATATACTTTTTTTTTTTTTTTTAGTTAATTTAAAATGTGTGCATTTTTTACAAAAGTTTTGTATTCAAGTTTCTACTTGTGCACTTCAATATTTTTTTTGGTTGTGTTTTAAGTTGTTTCTTGATAAATGTGCAATTTTCTAAATAAATATAGTTTCTTCATATTTCTGGCCTTTGTTTTTATATCATTTGCAACAATATTTGGATTAAAAATATGTTTTAAGTTATGTTTGCATTTTCTTCAAAAGTTTTATTATAGCCTAAACGTTTTGTATCACATTATCCATTTGCTGTCATATCAACACAAAAGTGGTATATAGGTTATTCAATTAACATTAATAAAGGTAGACATTTCATAATAACATGGCAAGAATGAATCGGGCCAGCTTTGGCGGGCAGTGCATTAGTGACGGCCCGATTCCGGCTTGATTGCGGCAGCGTCGGCAAGTTAATGGCTGCCGCATCTGGCCCGAAGGGCAGTGAGTAAACATGCATACGGCCCGAGTGCGGCAGACGGAAACGGCCCGAGTGCGGCAGACGGAAGCGGGCCGACGGGTAAGTCTCCTGCAGGCGAGAATCAAACCGGAACTGGCCCGAGTGTATTTTGCTATCTGGGAACTGTGACATATTATACCCAAAAAATATTTGTACAGTGACTACCAGTAAAATTGATACAAATTTGGGACCAAAATTATTCAGACACTTTGACCTGACCATAAGTGTTTTTTCTTTAATTGCTAATGCGACCTTTTACACCACAGACTGAACAAAATGAAGCATTGCTTGGTAATTGGTTGATCTAAATTGGTATTATCTAATTGTACACTTAAATTTAACAGCTGACAGCTGATTGGTTGATTGTAATCCATTACATATCTTTCTATCAAAGTTATCTGACATTATCAAGATTAATTTGTTCTGACACAGTTTAACTCTGAGTTCTTGTCATATTTTATTACCCTTTTCTAAAATATAGCGAATAAATTGTGATAATGTGAGAAAATGTTGAAGGTGTCTGAATACATTTTGGTTTCACTGTATATACACTAATGTTTAAAAGTCTGAGGTCAGATTTAAAAATAATAAATCAATACTTTTATTCTGCATGAACGCATTGAATTGATCAAAGTGACAGTACTGTATAATATTACGGAATATTTATATTTCAAATAAATGCTGTTCTTTTAAAATCATGTAAAAAGTATCACCGTTTCCACAAAAAATATTAAGCAGTAATAACTGTTTTCAACATTACTAATAAGAAATGTTTCTTGAGGACCAAAGGATCATGTCAGACTGAAGATTGAAGTAATGGCTGTTGAAAATTCAGCTTTAAATAAAATTTGAATTGCCTTTTAAATAATATTAAAATAGGAAAAAGTTATAATACATTGTAATATTTCATGAAATTAAACACACAGATAAATATATAAATATATTCATGGGTTTTGATTTGCTCAAAAGCTAAGCATAAACTAGTCCTTTACCTCCCCAAAAATGAGACCTAATTAATGTGGTTGCACTGCATACCCTCATTCTGTCATGTCTATCCAGCCTGTGGACAGTTCTGTCAAATGTCAGCATGCCATGCAAATAAACTGTGGTTTAGGAGTTAAAATATGATCCACCAGGACCTCTGAGCAACAGCCTGTCATGTGCTTTCACTGCCACCTCCATCTATGCAGCACATCTGCAACAATGTGATTTGACAGACCATCATGACTAAATCCCTCTGCTCTCAGTCAAATGGAGATCACAAGCCCTTCTGGTCATTCATATGCACCGGTTCCGCCTTATTGTTCAGCTTTTCAACTAACATCTGAGCTGTTTTATGGAAAGCAGAGGCTTTTTTTCCCCAGGAACCTTATTTCCTGCGTGCATCCACCCCCCTCACCCCGGCGAACAGCCTCAATACGTCCTACCCCAGGTCTCAGAGAGGAACAGGAGGCTTGTGCGCACTCCTGCATGAAGCCTGTCTGTTGTTCACCTTTGCTTTGATTTCATGCTCGTTATCTCACCATGGAGCCGGTGACCCTGGATAACAAGGCCGCTACCTGGGGGAACAATGCTGGGTTTTCAGGATTTCGGTCTCTGCTGAGAAGGCTTTTAGGAGTGCATTCTCCGCCCCCGATTTCAGACACAGTCACTGGATGGAGAGAAAAGAGGGATACGGTGAAGCCTAATTTTCTGCAGATTAAATCAAATTAGCACAAGAGAGCTCCTGAGAGAGGGGACTTCAGGGGTGAGGGGTGATTGCTCTTACTTATAGCCCACCCCTTACTCTCCACTGCTTTCACTTGCCGTTTGCTTCCTCCGCTACACTGCTGCACAGCTGTTGAATGGGCAAACAAATCTTATCTGGAACGGAACCTCATCCACACCCTTCAGTAATGCCCTGAAGGCAACGGTAGAAAGCAGGTGGCAAGTAGAAAGAACTGGTCAGGATGGCCACCAACAGCTGCTGGACACAAAACCATTGGCATCAAAGGTCCAACTTTGAAAAGTATCATATAACTAATTTCTGCTCCAAAACTCTTTGTAGTCAGACATTAGCCTAACACATTTGCTTTGAATAAGTGAATCAAAGAAAAAGACACTCACCAGGAAGTATTGTGCCCCAAAAGTATCCAAAACGTATGTTCCATGCTTGATTGATGAAGGCTTACCAGAGAACACACTGCGTTGCGGTGGTGGCTAAACATATTTTATAGGCAGTATTTATTTGAAACACATACACTACAGAACTTCCAGATAAATAGAAGTTGATCTCCATGTTGGAGATGTTCTAAATTCATTTTCATTGGGAAAAAGAGAGCTTAACAGAGATGCCAATACAGAAGCAGCACTGAAAGCAGCAAAAGTTAACGGCACATATTGTGCAAGATAAAACTTCATGGCTGCTGGGTTTTTATTGACAAATCAGAAGTGATTTTATTCATATCCAATTACATTGGCATTAGGCTTTTACGTTAAAGTGGCAATGAAAGGGAAGTAGCAACAGATCTTTTCTTCCATATTGTGACACACCCAAATGAAATAAACAATCAAAAAATAAAATAATTAAGAGAGGGAACTTAGTTCTATTTGGTTGTTGATTGGATGGAGGCAGTTGACTGAATGCGAGAGTGCAGACGATTGTAAGGATGGGATGGGACTTAAGAAGAAAAAAAAATGATTGGAGGAGTCCGGCATACAGTACGTCGCCAGGGAGAATTCTTCACAATAAGATGCATTTAGAAAATAGCAAGAATTTTCATTTGAAGTTGACTTTAAGACATGCTTCATTATTTGACTGGATTGTCATTTTGCATTGTTACAAAGGCAAAATAAAGATAACTGGATGCAACTCGCATTAAACTCAGCACTAAAATACTATGTACTTATCTTTAGAGTTAGAGAATCTCAACAGATGATGTTCATTTGATGAACATCATTTGTTTGAAGCAGGCAGCTTTACATTGCCTGCCACCTCAACTCTACTTTCAACAACAAACCCCATCTCACAATTATTAGTTTCAATCTTTAAATTAGAACAACTCCCTAATAAGAATCAGACATAAAACAACAGTTTGATGTGTAACAGTTTGAGTTGAGTTCTGACAGAGATATAAACAGTTTTTTCCCCCAAAGATCTCTTTACTCACAGTGTGAGTCTAACTTCAGCAAAATATGTTTACACTTCTTGTCGGCATCTCTCATTAATAAGGTAAAAGTCAGAGTGTTTGTATATGCATGCAGAACTGTGAAGAACAGCCTGAAATAACACTCTTAAACAGGCACTTTAAAATATCGTATAAAGATTATAATGTAATGTATAAATATGCTTTAAAAAATGTTAGATTCATAACTATTTTTTTTTTAATTCATAACGTTCTGTCCTGAGGATCACTGATTTATGATTTCCGTTGGACAGTTTAGCTTGTAGTTTGCTGCCCCCTAGCATCAAAACGTGTTTGAACATACAAAATAAAGCCACAAAAGGAAGACCTACTAATAATCTCAAACTGCATTGATATAATGCAACATCTATCCATCAAATTATATGCAAGGTCAAATAATATAACATAAAAATATAATATAAGTATGAAACACAAATGGGGCTGAGATCTCCTTACAAACATTCAAGAACCCCGTGGGAAAATCCAGATTAAGCTGATATCTGTTTTGGAACATGGTTTGGAACATATATATCTATATGTTTTAGAAAATGGTTTCATTACCTGGTTATTAATTAGTTGAACAGCCACCATGTTCCAAAAAACAGCTTGTAAAGAGGAAGAATTGTGCGCACATCCAATGAAACTTTTACAGGTGCCAGATTCAATAAAGAATAAATCAAAGTAAACAAAAATCTGCACACTGTTAATACTGCTCCCAAAGATTTCTTAAAATATGCAACGTTTCAACCCAAAAGGGTCTTCGTCAGGCAAACAACAAGCACAAACAGGTATAATTTGTATCTGTGTGTATCCAAAAACCAGCTTGACCACAGTAGCTGGTTCAAGATGGTAATTACCAGCAACTTGGACCAGCTGTGATGTACTAAACAACTAGATTTCCCCCCAGGAAATGCCAATTTATCAAATTCAAAATAACATTTAAAATATAGAGTTCAAAATATTAAAGTGAGAATTCAGTTGTGTCTGGTTAGTTGTAACAAAAGTGTGTCATGCCTTTAGATTTCAGTACCTTCTCATAGGTCAGGTGCACACACCTAGTTTCCTTTACTGATGACAATGGTTGTGCTTCCAAACTGTTTTACTTTGGACACTCCTGCCATGTTTGAGACTCTGCTGCTGTCTGGTACACTCCTGAATGAAAGCCTCCAGTTGTGTGTCCGTCCTCAGCTGAAAGACTCCATGCTCTCTGAAGGGGTCTAGCGGGATGTGATATCTGGACTTGTTAGTCATTTCCAAATCTTTATGGTAATGTGTGGGATTGGAAGTTGGCCTCATAAACAATCGCAGTGGAGCCTTGCCATCTTCTGGGGAAGTCGTATTCAGTGGGTCATTTTTGTTTGTGCCAGACTTTGAAGGATCTTTGAAGGATCTCTGGGATTGTTTGGGAGGAGAGTGAGGTGTCAAGCAGGTCTGCCTGGACTGTAAGGAGCTCTGAGGTTTGAGGTCAACGCTGTGGGCAGTGAATGGGGCATGGATTTCAGACGTTCTTTTGGTGGTGGTTTGAATTGATGGCTCTCTGGATGAATCAGGTCCCCTGGCATCTCGTACCCTGGCATTCAGCTCCATGTTGGACCTGGCTAGGCCACTATAACAGCTCTGCTGGGAGCTGCTGGCTCTTAGTAGAATTCGGTCAGGGGTCACAGGGTGGTGAGGACCTCGTTTTCTCACCCTTTCTCGGGCTGCCTTCTCACTCTGGCTGAGTACTGAGTGTTTGGTGCCAAAAGTCTTCTTATCTTTAAATAAAGAATTCATTCTCATATTTAATGCATGAACTTTCATCTAAAACTATAATGTTCTAATTATGTTCTAGAAAACACTCGCATATTGAATCATTTGTGTTAATCTCTTACCCAAGTTGATGGTGGAAGTGCTTGGTGTGTGGCTGACTCGGTTTTGAAAGTCCTTGTGTCCACTGACAGGCCTGCATGCTGAGAGAACAGTTCGGGGCCTGGTGTGGCACTCAGAGTGCAGGTTGATGGAGGCCCTGCTGTGACGATAAGCCTGGAGGTGACTCCATGTCGCCACACTTGTGGACTCCTGCTGAGCATCTATAGGTACAAAAAACAGCATTGTTAAAGTCATCATGAAATGAAAATTCTAATCTCTAAAGGTCTTATTGTGAATGATTCATCCATGTGTTTCTTTTTTTTAAATGTTACAATCGATAGCAAGCTCTCATTCAGATACACCTCCATGTTGGGTGGTTTTACATTCAAACATCATAATGAATAAGTGATAGGCTATTTTCTGCCTTGGTTTTGAGCCTCTCTGAAAAACACTCGCATTTGATGGGCGTGCCGCACTGAACACTTGGAAGTAAACGCCCATGGCTAGGATTGGATAAGATTTGCATATTTAATGAGCTTCAGCTACCGTCAGTCCATATGGGCATAGTCTGAGGAAATGCTCAGAGAACTTGCAAAATATCAAACAAACACAATGATTAAATCACACACACACTCTCGCGGACACACTCACTCACTCGCTTGCGCGGACACACACACACACACACACACACACACACACACTCACTCACTTACGCGGATGGACGGACACACACACACACACACTCACGCGGAGACACATAGACACACACGCTCACTCGCATGGGCGGACACACACGGACACACTCGCGCGGACACACTCACTCACTCACTCGCGCGGACACACACACACTCACTCACTCACTCACTCACTCACTCACTCACTCACTCACTCACTCGCGCGGGAGCAGAGACACACACACTCGTGCCCATAACGTTGCAAGTACGATCACGAGTGAACCAATAACACCTTCTCCACCCTGTGACCGCGTGCTAAGATATGTAATCAATAGACTTCAAACGATCTGTAATGTTATGCAAAACTAACACATATAAAAAAAACATGTTTTAGCCTACTCACATAAGTGTGTGTTCAGAAGGAAGCTTATGCAGGGACTGCAACACCATGTTTATAGCTTGGTAGCGATCCTTAGCTCACGAGTCGGTGGGCGGGGCTACAGAAGCATATTTATCTGTAGAGGCGGCGTCTAGGTCCTATTACGTAAGAGATCTGCATATTCTGAGAGCTCTCGTTGTCTGGGCCTGGTGTCAATAAAGGCTTTTCTTTGACTAACATGGAAGTTTTCAGCTCTGAAACTTACAGGATAATCTTATATTGGGGCGGCAGTGGCTCAGTGGTTCATGTAGGTTGTCTACAAACCGGAAGGTTGGTGGTTCGATCCCCGGTTCCACCTGAGCAAGTGTCGAGGTGTCCATGAGCAAGACACCTAACCCCAGCTGCTCCTGACGAGCTGGCTGGCTCCTTGCATGGCTGACACCGCCGTCGGTGTGTGAATGAGTGAATGTGAGGCAATGTGTAAAGCGCTTTGGATGGCCATTGGTCTGTTAAAAGCGCTATATAAATGCAGTCCATATTACCATGACCTTTTATATATCAATTTCTCAGTTCATCACCCCTTTAATAAACAATGCGTTTGTTCAAATACTTCTTTAAATAGTATAAAATCATACTTATTGTTAATCAAAATCCACTGTGAGTCAAGATTACAAAATACATTCTGTATATAAATTTGACTATAGTCTATAGGGCATTTGAAAGGTGGTACCTCGTTCATGCTGCATACTGGAGGTTGAGAGGCTCTTGAAGCGGTGGAAACGACTTTTTGGGCTGGGTGAATGCCCCTGAGTCCTCCGTTCAGTTCTCTGAGGCACATTCTCAAGGGAGATCTGGGATCGCTCAAAAAAAGCACTGGCAGAGTAGTCCCAGTGAACCTCAGCAAACTGGAGCATCAGAATACTTCCTTTGGTGTTTACAACCATACTGACAGCATAACAGAAATCTTTTTCAGATAATATAACTTGACAAGGAAGAACAGCATCATTGAATTTTGCTTACAAAATGTAGTAGTAATATGTCCGGACACAGAGTAAACTCACGTGTTGCGGTGTATGTGTAGAGAAAGGACAGGGCATTGCTTCATGTTTGTCCTTATAACTCTCAGGCAGTCTCCATTTAAGAAGTTGAAGATCCGGATCTTTCCGTCCATGCAGCCGGTAATGATCCGCAGCAATAGGAAAGACATGGTTAACACCTCTCTAAAGATTATAATAGAAAATAGGCAAGAGGTCAGATCATTTATGAAAGCGCACAATCATGCTATTAAAAGTTATTGATCAGAATGACCAGTTGAACGGTCACTGATTGGTTTTGTCACTTTGGATGCTGGAAGGTCCTCAGGCATTTTTTGAAGTTAGAGTTGGTACTCCATGCCTTGACCTCCCCGTCTGAACCCCCAGAGAGGATATGCCACTGATCGAAGCACAAACACAGCACTGCACCCTGGTGACCACTGATTTGCTGTAACAAGGAGAGAGTATTAAGTATATTTTTTCTACAATTGCTAAACACATTTCTCAATATTAAGGTCACATTTTCTCTTCAGCGAAAGTTTATGTGGAGGTAAACTGTGGATCATTTATCATTGCTTTTGGACAAAATGCATTTAATGGCCACTTCTTTCAAATATCTAATTATTTATTTACTCAGACACAAACACTACCATATATTAGGAGTGTGACGAGACACTTATCTCATGAGATGAGACGAGACACGAGATTGGGTTCACGAGAGCGAGACAAGATTTTTACATAGTATTTTTAAGAAATCCTCAATGATGAAATACATGACTAGAAAAATTGTTTGCAGGTGCATTTGAAATGTTTTAACTGATGATGATCTTGTAATGAATGTCATTTCAGTTCTACTTTCTGAGTATGAACTATCATATGCAGTAAAAGACAACAAGAACTGTACAGGTTTTGCCAAAAACTCAACTGACTGGCTTCTCTCCTGTATGATTGTCTCTTCAGACCTTAGAACTGCACATGAGCTTCTTTTGACCACCTAACTGAACTCCTTCCCACAAATTGATCAGATATTATGTGCAAACAATAACCATAATCAAAGTACTCAATATTCAAAGTAGCCTGGGAAAACCCAGACAACTTCCGGCAAATTTAGATTCGCTCTGCAAGTAGTCTGGCAAAGAGCCCATTCAAACCCATTTCTAATCCCTCGAAATCGCAGCACCAATAAGAAACGTTGGGGCCGGCTTTACACAATGACGACAGCTGGCCCCTTTTGTGGCTAAACAAATGGGTCTTAGCGAGAACCCTCTGGTAGTGTTAATGTTTCACAAAATATCGTTTTTAAGTCCTTTTCAGGCGAGAATGTAGTTGTTTAAAGCTCAAATATGTGGTTTATTTATAAAGAGAGCGCCTTTTTTAAAATTTGATCTGCCGTTTTCGGAGTTGTGAGCTCCAGTGGATCAGCGGCACTTAGTGCTCATTAACCCCACCGAGAGGCGCCTTTCCTCGGCCAGTCCTTCTGCCGTCTGCCGCTGGCTCTTATGTCTCTATAGTGGTTAAACATAAGATATGATTTGTCTGGTGTAGATCTAACGGCTGATCTTTGCTCTCATTAATCTATAATTTGTTCCCTGACAGATCGTTTTGTCTGAGGGCAAAAGTGAAGTTTCATTATATTTGTAAGCTATTAAAGGTCCCGTTCTTCGTGTTTTTTGGAAGCTTTGATTGTGTTTACAGTGTGCAATATAACGTGTTCATGTTTCGTGTGTAAAAAAACACAGTATTTTTCACACAATTTACTTATCTGTATACCGCTGTTTTCACTGTCCTAAAAACGGCTGATGACTTCCTTGTTCTATGAAGTCCCTCCTTCAGAAATACGTAACGAGTTCTGATTGTGCCAGCGGTTCCCGTGTTGTGATTTGACAGCAGCTTAGCGCACATGGCACGGTTCCCGTGTTGTGATTTGACAGCAGGTTAGCGCACATGGCCCGGTTCCTGTGTTGTGATTCGACAGCAGCTTAGCACACGTAACTTGCATGGAAAGGTCACGCCTCTTAACGGGAGATATATGCGCTTAATGATCTCTACAGCGTCCCTGGGAAAGCCTAACAAAGGTGATTTGACTCCGGGATGAAAATAACAGCGTCTCGACAACATGGCAACAAACACACTCAAACACACCACTTCCTTTTCTCCACGAGACCGTCCTCTTCACCACGTGGGACAGCAACAAGACCACGCCCCCTTTTTCGCTTGTGGGTGGAGGTTAGTCTGTTCTACTGTTCTACTGACGTCATTTATGAAGGAAGTACCAGGATGTAGTCCAAACCGGCCGTTCGCTGTAGGCTTTGAAAGGGAACTTCTGTTAAATAAAATATCTCGCTTGGCATTGAACTTTGAGCTTTATAATTTTACAGGTATTATTTATGCTCTAACAGCAACATCACACACTAACTAAAGTTTGAACAATGGGATCACGAAGAACGGGACCTTTAAACTTTACCGTTGTAGTCTCCTAGCGCTAACTTTGTTTGAATGAATTGCTTTATTTATTGTATAGCTTTTTTTACCTTTTACTTATACTTTTATAATGGCTATTGATCACACATAAACTAACATTTAACAAAAAGAGACTGGGTTGTGTTTTATGTCATATCTCATTTTATTACAGTGATAATCATAGCCTATATATGCACACATATTATTATTATTATTTAAATTTTTATGTAAACGAAAAGAGGTCTGGTTTTTTTAATATTTCGTTTTGTTATATACATGCATTGAAGATAATATGCATTGCCTGCACTACATTTGTGTGGCTATAATATGTTTAATATTTAAAATATCATTATTTTGTTTTATTGTGTCCTCCCATCCTCGGGAGTTCGTTCTCCGGAGTCAAACTTGGGGTGCGTCTCAATCAGCTTCCTAGTTCAGTAGTCAGTGCACTGATGCACTGATGATAAGGACATAAGTCAATGAGCTGACTCCCTGATCAGTGCCCTGACTACTGAACTAGGGAGCTGATTGAGACGCACCCTTGGTAAGTCACCAGAGCCGGCCCAAGGCATAAGCGAACTAAGCGGCTGCTTAGGGCCCCTTGGCCACCAGGGGGCCCCCAAGAGCACATTAAATGACTTTTTGCTGTATGTTATTTTATGTTTATTGAAATCGCAAAATGGCCTTAAACAATTACTAAATAAACTGCAAAGTGTTAAGTTTTCTAATATATGCAGAGCTAAGAGATGGTTACAACGAGATAGCCTTTATATTGGGAGATATTCACGTGTCTCAGGGATCCGCTTTCAAACAGCGACAACGTATTAAAATCGCGCTTGAATGCGCCCTCCTGTTTATTTTTCACTTTCAATTTTGCGATCGTGTGTACTCTGTGAATATTTCTATAAAAAGCAAAACTACAGTGGAGGCATAATGTAAATGTAGCGTTGGCATATTCTATCCGAACTTCACTCTCACGCTTCCTCATGACCAGGTCAAGACAGCTTTTCACCTCAACGAGAAATCTCGTCACATTTTAGTCTCGTGTTTGTACTTCAATGTAAACAAGGATGATGTAACATATTGCAGTGAATTCTAAACAGTAGAGAGAGTCGTTCAATTTTACAAAAGAAAACATTGTAATGCTTTCTGTTGTTAGTGTTTTTAGGTTGTGTGTTTGTTTGCAACCTTTGCTAGTGTTATGGAAGAATGGCTTGACTTAAAGTGTATGGAGTGTTTTGTTAGTTTTAGTGCATTTTGAATATGAGAATAATAGCTGTGCCAAGTTGAAAGTTGGGGTAACACTTTATTTTACAGTGTCCTAGTTACTGTAGTAATAACTATAAATTATGCATAATTACATACAGCTAATCCTAACACTAACCCCATAGTAAGTACATGTAGTTAATTATTACACAGTACCTAAAAGAATAACTACACTGTAACACATACACCTTAAAATAAAGTGTAACCAAAGTTGGTTATGAGAACTGTGAATAGTGACCAAAAGTGACCTAAGCGATTGCAAAAACACTGTAAACACATGCTTGTGTTCTGGACAAGATCACTAAGCATCTCTCTCACCCTTGTCAATGATGCCGTCTCCACGCTCCATATCCTGATCTGACCTCCAGCACAGCTACTGACCACCAGAGTTTCATTAATCTTCACACACATGATTGGTTTGAGGTGTTTAAACTTCAGATTCTCAACACACTTCCCAGTCTGTAGGTTCCACACTATGATCAATACACACATAGACAAATACTTTTAGTATACACTGTTGGTGTATTTATACACCTTATTTATATACAAGATGCAAGATACAAGATTTATATAATAACCGCACATTTGTCTCTGGTTGATCCTGCCAGAGTGGCAATTGTGCATTATTTCCAGGACAACACACATTCACTAATGGGAGTGTAGGGATGTACCAGCACTCAGAAAAAATACACACCCCTGTTCAACAGATTGGGGTCAGTAAGATTTTTTTTTTTTTTTTAAGTTTGTCTTAATCAAACAATCCTGAAATTTTTTTTTATCATGATTTCTCAAAAAATGTTAAGCAGCAAAAACATTTAAAATTTTGATAATAATAAGTAATGTTTTTTTTAGCAGCATATCAGCATATTACAATGATTTCTGATTGATCATGTGACTGAAGACAGGAATAAATTAGCTTTTAAAATGAATTAAAATATAATTATGTATATTTGTAAAAACATTTCACAGTATTACCATTTAGTGTATTTTGATCAAATAAATCCAGCATAAGAGAGTTCTATCAAAAACATTTTTAAAAATCTTACCGACCCCAAATTTTTGAACGGTAGTCTATGTTAAGATGACGCATATTTTTCAGAAGTTTTCAATGTATATATATATATATCATTTTTTTTTTTTTTTTTTTGTCTGTACATAAATAAGTAATTGTCTATTTGCCTTCTTTCAAATATCTTTTCAGGCCTCAGAAATAAATATATATTGGCGTTAGTTTTAGTTAAAATTGCAGACTCAAGATGGAAATGTATAGATCCAGACCCTTATAAAGGCCTGTTCACACCTTTAGAACCATCATTATAAAGATAATAACTATAGCTGTGACTAGTCATTACAGTTGTATCCTCTGTTATTGTTATAGTTGTGGTGTGTACTTTCCTATTCTCATTATAACAATTATTAACAATTTTTTATTCATTTATAGCTATAGTTATCATCCTTAGTGTGAATGTGCCTTGTCACAACCTCCTACCTCTAACTCTACAGTCTTTGGCACCAGACACCAGTCTATCTCCATACAAATCCAGGCAGTTTATAGTGTCAAAATGTCCATGAAAAATCATTGTACATACGCCTGTCTTCAGGTTCCAGCACCTTTGAAAGGAGTACAGAAATAAAGCACAGCATTCTTTACTGCGGTCTATGATTTTAGTTTGTTAAACGACAATAGTAATGTCTGACTAACCTGATGCTGAGGTCATAGCTGGCGCTGATAACCAGGTCTCTCTCTTTACAAACCAGAACTGCTCTTACACTACCTGCATGTCCTTGGATCACTAAAGGAGCCTCTTTGGGTGACGCAACATGCAGTAACCTGACGGTACGGTCCTTGGAGCCAACCGCCACAAACTGGCCCCCAGCATAATGTATCACTCTACTGGGGTCTTCTCTATATGAAGAAAATGACAGAAAGTTCTAAAACTATGATATAATATATAAGAGTTATATTTATATAATTATATATATTTAATAAATGTATCATAGAGTATATTCCAACATGTTTTCTACAGAAAATCTACCTTTCCAAAAGGACCAAGATGTTATATACTCCACAGTACACGTTGCGTTCTTCCATTCTGACAGTCTGAGTTTTAAAGCCTTTGTAGACAGAATCCAAATCCTGTGTTTGTGTCTAAAAACACATAAATAGTCAAATCTATGAAAAGTTTATAACGGAGATTAAAAATTGATATTTCTGTCATGACAACTCTCGGAGTGTTTGGCATGGTAATGGATATGACGATGTTAATATGTTTGGTGTTGGCGGTATAGATCTGCAATGCTGCTGTTGCTGTTATTGCAGCTGCAGAGCATTTGCTCCTGCTAACAGTATACATGCATGACATGCTGCTGCTATTCAATATATAGCATACATGAATTACCAGTAGCAGATCTATACAGCTGGGGGAAGTGGAGGGTTTCTGAAAGTGTGCTGCAAACTGCTACAGCAAATGCTGATCAAGTATTTGAAAGCAGTAAGCTCATTGGCTGCTGATACAGCAGGAACCAATAAGCTGTGCCCTATAGAAAATGATGTGATTGCAAGCAGATTGAGTTAAGGACCTAACAGCCAGCACCATTTAGAGTTTTATGACAGAACTTTGTGTGTATGTATATATATATATATATATATATATATATATATATATATATATATATATATATATATATATATATATATATATATATATATATATATATATATATATGTGTGTGTGTTTTTTTTTGTACCAGCTTATATTTGGGGAAGGATTCTCTGTGCTGAAAGTGCTTGTGTCCTTCACTGATGGGCACTAGAACCTCACAGATCTTTGCATAAACAGGGTTGGCATTAGATGTTGAGTTACCCTGAAAATGCATACAAATGATCACTGTAACATTTAGAAGTTATATGAACTACTTTCATGTGACAAAAGCACATGAATAACAAACTAACCAAATGAGCACACTCACAATATTAGTATGTTTTATCCTAAGCAATTTTATAGTGCATTGAAGGTATACAAATTATCAGGACACTGTGTGTTCCCTGGGAAACAAATCCATGCATTTCCCATTGCTAACACCATGTTCTACCCGCTGAACTGCAGCTGTTATACTGTGACATATTTTATATCTTTGAGATAACAAAATAAACTATATATATATGATTTTTGACATGATGTATTTACTTGCAGAATCATGGCCAGCTTCTCACCACTCTTCTTTACTTCCATTTCACTTAAGACCTCATCAGTTAGCCATTGCCAGTGCTTAGTCACGCACCTGCAGCTGTACAGTGAGACCTTATCCAAAAACCCTAGAAGTGTAGATGACAAAAAACATATGCAAAATATGTAAAAAATAATACTAAAACATATATATATATATATATATATATATATATATATATATATATATATATATATATATATATATATATATATATATATATATATATATATATATATATATATATATATATTTTTTTTTTTTTTTTTTTTTACTGTTGCTATTTTTAGGTTATCTTTACAATGAAAAAGCATACTTGCATAACGATTATTTATTAAAATACATTTAAGCCTTGTATGGCAACTTAAACTAAAATACAAGCACTTCTGATAATAGTAATTTTCCTTAAAATTTCTAAATTAGTTATGGATGGTCTCCTGAAAAGAAATTGGTTGCCATGAGCATTGTTTAGGTTCAGTTGTTAGGTCTTGTACATTCTAGATAAAGTATCTTTTGAGTCAACCTAACCCTCTTGTCCACAGGCAATAAAGTTGTTTCCATAGCAGCACAAGACTATTTCACAGGTCTGAAATAAACAACACAGTGATGCTTACAAATGACATGAACTTAGCATGCATGCATATACTGTAATAAGTGAATCAAAGGATCTGAATTCATAAGAACCAATCAAGCTCAACTTGTAACACCTGATAAAGAAAAGAAAGAAAGAGAGAGGCCATTGTTTCTGTTTTGGGGGAACAAAGTAGATATTTATTTTATTTCATTTGTCATTGCTGGAAACTGTGACATACATGCAGAATTCATGTCAGAATTAAATCCAAAACGAATCTGTTTATACTTAATACTTATCATTAAATGAGTAGTTCATCACAAAATTAAAATTCTGTCATCATTTACTCACCCTCATGTTGTTCCAAACCTGTATTGGTTTCTTTCTTCTGCTGAACACAAAAGAATATATTTTAAAGCCATTAACCAGATAGTTCACAGGAGCCATTGACTTCCATAGAATTTTTTTCCCTACAATAGAAGTCAGTGGCTACCGTCAACTCTCTGGTTACCAACATTCTTCAACATATCTTTTTTGTGTTCAGTAGTGGAAAGAAATTCATACATGTTTGGAACAACTAGCGGGTGAGTAAAAAATGACAAAATTTTCATTTTTGGGTGAACTATCCCTTTAAGTTCAAACAGTCAAACTCTTCATAGACAAGTGGAAAAACTAGACTTACCCAAAATTATTTTTGCAATGTTGACTGGCAGTCTTCGAATGAAATCTTTATGACGGCTGACCCCTGACAGAGATTTTGACGACCTGGGGACGACGGTGAGGGCAGGATCAGGATCGTCAGAAGTGTCAGAGTCTGAATCTCTGCCTTTTCTTTTGTTCCAAGGATCTAAACTCTGCATGTCCAGCTCAACCTCATGACAGACAGTCTTGAGAGATCTGGCATCCTTTACTGTATAATAAATGGGTGACTAGAATAGATCCAACCACTTACAAATATAAATGTATTTACTTTTTTTAAATAAATATAAAATATCTAATAATTTATGCAGAAAGTAATGGATCGTGTGACACTGGAGAATGGCGTAATGATGCTGAAAATTCAGCTTTACAGGAATAAATTACATTTTTTTTTTAATTACATTCTACAACTTCAAATAAAAAACAGTTATTTTAGATTTTAATAATATTTTACAATATTCCTGTTACACTGTATTTTTTATCAAACATATGCAGCCTTGGTGAGCATTGAGACTTCAAAAACTTATGATGTAGTTTTTTGAATAGTAGTTAGTTATATTATCACCTGCAGAATCATGACCTGGCATGGACATAAATATAAAATATCCAATCACTTATGCAAAGAGCTCACTACTTACTCCGTTCTGAGCACTCCTGTTTTAAGACATCTGTTTGACTGCCATCAGCTGGCTCACTTAAAGTACATGCTTTGATGAGAAGATCCAGATCCGGGTGATCATCTGAATGGTAGGAGAAGCGGGACTCTTTTACTGAGAGATCTGCAAAAATACCAGGCAAGATATTATATTTTATTAATAAGAGATGTTTAAAGGATGGTTCACTCAAAAATGAAAATTCTGTCATCATTTACTCACCGAATCTCCTTCTTCTGCTGAACACAAGAGAAGATATTTTGAAGAATGTCGGTAACCAAAAAAATGGATGGGCCCCATTGACTTACATAGTATTTTTTCATACTATGGAAGTCAATGGGGCCCATCAAATGTCGGTACATTCAGGTGTTCAGCAGAAGAAATAAATTCATACAGGTTTTGAACTTGAGGGTGAGTATTTTGGGGTTTTCATTTTTTAAAACCTTAAATGTATCTGATAAGAACAAAACTGTTTACAGAACAAAAGCATTCGAATACATTAAAGTGCCATTTACTCAAATTCTTTTTTTAAATGTGATGCCTTTTATTATGATTATTGTACAGCTGGTGATGTGATGTGATGTGCATTCTTACCAGCATTGCTGAATTGTAGAAATTTGTGTTTCTCCCAAACAATCAGGATACGCACCAAATTTGCTAGCATGTGCAAAAGATTTATATCACATAAAGACAAGAGCCCCAGAACATAATTGGACTTGGTCCAGTCTGAACTCTTCCTAAACCATTCCCAGGTTTCCAACATGTCCATTCCATGCAGTTTTGTGCCATCCATGCTCCATATGGTGTCCTCAGGTTTGCTGGGAAGGGCTCTGGACCTGGCATAGGTGAAATCTTTCCCTGACGTCACTTGCAAAACACTCTGAAGATCCTCCAGGATTTGAAGATCGTGGCACCGCACTAGGATGCCAGTGAGGAACCTCTTCTGAGATACTCCTCCAGCCTTATTCTTCCACTGGGTGTAGTGGTGCAGTTTCTCAGAGAGGACACACGACTGACAGCGTCCACAAATGTTGAACTCGGCTTCCTCTTTTTTACAAGACCATTCGAGCTCTGAATCGCTAGCTTCTCTCCTTAAACATTTGACTTCAGTCATCTTAATATTCTAGAAATGTGCAGATCGATTCAAATGTGTGGGTTTTAAAACACCAAATAAGGAATTATAAATTATATAAATTATTCGATCCACTAAACTGCCTCAAACTTCAGTTATACGCCCTCCTAGACACTTCAAGCAAACTTACTTGTTGCCGAGCAACAACAACAAGCACTTCAGTTCACAAAATGACATCCCACAAGCTACCTTCTTTTATATTTATTTAGGAGACGGTTATCCACATACAATAAATGTAGGCCTATCCTAAGAAGACGGTAACATTAGCCAAAATGCTGCAATATAACGCTATAAAGTTGTGGCAGTTTCAACAGTCCACTGAGCCCAGTAAAAATAATTGTTTACTTTAGTTTCCGTGGAGAATTATTTTTTGTCGATGAAGGCTGTAACGTTAAGTGTTCGCAAGAGTCTGTGTCTGAATCTGAAAGATCATGCTAAATATGGTTTTACATTTAGTAACAACAGATAACATTGTTACGCGAATATTTGGAATCCCTTACACTAAAATAGATTCATTCGTCATTGAGATCTCGAGTGACTCAGGATTTAACCATTCACTCAACCGATTAGTCCAAAACACAGATCGAACCACTGATATAAATGACGATTTTAGCTTTTATTAAAATTCTAAGAGCACATCTTTCAGCAACCATAAATACTAAAAATTATTTATAAATTACATTACATAACATTTGTCACTCTTTTCCAATCCTTTTCTTGACATCAACGAACTACGCACCAGTTCAATCAGTGCGTCCTAAAGGGACATCCTATAATTAAAAAAATATATAGGATGATGGGAGGATTTTTTATTTTATTTTTTTCACACACACACAAAAAAAAATGTGGCGTTCCCTTGCAAAACGTTTGTTCCCCCAGATGACCTACCCAGATGACCTAAATCTTCCAGCGAGATTCTGAAGTGCATACGATTTATATATATATATATATATATATATATATATATATATATATATATATATATATATATATATATATATATATATATATATATATATATATATATATATTACAAAATACCCCCATATATATATATATATATATATATATATATATATATATATATATATATATATATATATATATATATATATATATAATTTTTTTTTTTTTTTTTTTTTTTTTACTAAATGCACGAAAGAACAAAGAACAGTAACAACAATTGTCATTATTGTCATACCATAATAATACAATTAAAAGCGCGGTCTTTCAGTCTGAGAGGAAATATGAGTGGCAGTGTAGCAAGCAACGCACGCAACTGACGCTGGTAGGTCACATGATAATGACAACATGGCGAATGTAGTCCAGATTACATTCATACTACACATACTTTTTTATACCTACTCAGGAGATGATATCTCATTTCATACAGCACCACTCCTAATCTCAGAATCGTATCGACTCATTTTTAAACGGTGCGTATTTGTTCATAGCTCCTCCTGCTCACCCACAATCCGCGCTGGACAATAAATGTCATAAACAGAAAATAGACTATCAGCAAACAGATTTTTTTTGCAACTTTGTCTAACTATAAAACCAGGCCTGACATTCTGAAGTTTAAGGCTTTGCACACTGAGTATGAAATTTTCGCATGCGTTTTTTCGTATTAGTGATCCGAAAAATGTGTCACGCACAGAGACCTTGCACACTGAGTCCGATGCATATTAATGAATGCGTTACGAAAAAAAATCCTTCCTTATCAAGAAGCTGCGTGATTATTCAGACCGATTCAAAGTTTAGCTACTTTAGAGTGTCAATGACTCAGTTTGATGCTTTTCTAGCGATACTGGAGCCACATATTAAAAAGTGAATCAATTGATCCTAGGGATCCGCGCGCGCACACACACACACACTATAATCATAGCTGTGATATAATAATATAAGTAGTATTTTTGATACAATAATATTTGTAGGCTATATATAATTGTAGGTATCTGAGCACTGACGATTCCAGCAGTTTAGGTTGGGCATCAGATTCCCCAGTAAACACAGAACGTTCCCATATGGTTCCCGTTTAGTTATTTTTGTGGGGAAACAAATAAGAACGTTCTGGGAACGTTCTCTTTTGGTTGTGTTTTTTTAACCAAAAGAGAACCTTCCCAGAACGTTCCCTGCAGGTTATTTTTTTTTATAAGGTTTATTTGTATATTTCTTTACTGCGCGCCTCTGATCTGCGCGTGCTTCTCCAGCACGCACTTTCTTTCGTCTTCTTAATTTAAAAATTAATGGTCATTTCGTTTTGACTGACTAACATTAGTTTATCGATCTTTATTGAACAATATGTTATAATTAATAAATATACCAGTGTAAATAGTGTGATTTCAGAGAGATTTGACACGTAAAGTTAATTGAAGACAACATGATGTTAACCGAGGAGTTTTGGTTTACTGACCAAAAGAGAGAAGCTACGTTCCGTTAATTCAGTGGTAAGAAAATAATGCAATGTCATCCCAGTTAAAGTAATCTTTATTCATTATTAATGTCTGTGAATAAAATTCATATTTTAAAAACACATATTGTGTTGAAGTCATTGTTATTTGGCACTTAAACGTAAAACCTGGTTGGGGTGTCAGTGATACAATTTACGAAATGTACATATTAATGCATAATTCAATTTTATTTAATCCTCCATATGAAGGTTTATGTGCTTGAATTATTTCTATTGATTAAATAAGTTCAAAACAAGACATGGGTTTGTAGTAGCTACTGATTATTGACGTCCATTCATCCTTTTTCCATGCCGCTTATACCCTATGGGACGCGGGCATTGCTGGACGATTACTGACGTACAGCAGGGTAAATGATATCGGAGTAAAGAGGTTAGGGGAACGTTCTCCAAACCAACAGGGAACGTTCTATTTACGTAAAGAAACTTTCCTGGCTAACCAATAGAGAACGTTAGGATGCCTGTTCTGGGAACGTTCTGAGAACCAGAAACTAACGTTCCCAGAACGTTCTGGGAACCAAAAATTGTTATCTGGGTAAGCACTGTAGATGGGAAAAACGGATGCGAAAAACGCAGAAAATCGAAACTGTTCCGGAGGCAGTGTGCAAGCGTGACTGACATAACGTGTCGTCGAATTTATTTTTTGACGTGCGAAAATTTCGCATGCGAATATCGGATTCGCAAAGGCCTTTAACACAGGAATTATTGCACTTTATGCAGTTCACGAGACCCTTTATAGTATTATAGCTGAGTCAGGCGATATAGTGAATTTCATTAACGCTAGCTATATATATTTATGATTTAGATTTTAGAAGTTCGAGGATTAATAAATTGTGCGCCGCCCGGGAATCGAACCCGGGTCGCAAGAATGGGAATCTTGCATGATACCACTACACCAGCGGCGCGCGCTTGCGATGTGTGAAGAGGATGGACAGGACAGGAATCTACTTTTCCAGTGAGTCCACATTTCTGTTCAATCAGGATATGTATACTGAACTGCTCCAAACATAGAATGCAACAAAACATGCAATATGACTTTCAGTACGACTACAACATGCAATACAGTAAAAACATACTACTATGAATCTTAAATTGCTACTAGGCCTACTGTACCACACATGCAGGATGGAATAAAGGGATGAACATGAGATATACATGTACATAGTTTTGCTTAGCGTTTACTAAATATTATTTTAAAATTAAATGTATAAATAAAAAATAAATAGTCAAACTTTTACTCCCGATTTGGTCTTTAAATGTGTTTTGTGTCTTGTTGTCCAGGGAACAAATTCGCATCCTTCTCAACACCAGAAGTTCTTCATAATGGCCACATGATGTCGCTATAACTCTTCGCAACGCAGTACAATCTACAACTGTGGAAGTGAGATGTGAGGTAAATATTATTATTATATTATATTACAGCTCTGGGAAAAAAAATGAGACCACTTAACATTGAGAAATCAATGTTAAGTGGTCTCTTAATTTTTTCAGAGCTGTATATTATATTATATTATATTATATTATATTATATTATATTATATTATATTATATTATATTGGAGATTTACAACTGTAAATAAAGGAAGGGACAATGTGTTTTAGGGGGATTTTCCAGTTACAAATGCCGTTTGAAATTATATGTTGGTAGAATCAATACAGTGACTAATAGTTTCTAAACACTAACATCACAATTTGTCCTGCAGATAATTGAACCTAACTGAAATAGCATGCTGTCTGTATGCAAAATTTTGCTTAACAAATCAAATTTATGCAATTATGCCTGGACATAGCAGAGCATTTGTTCCCCGTAGTGTAGAATAGATAATGGATAATGCAGATGGTCTTTATTTTAAACTATTTGTTTTTGTTACAAGTTATTTATTTCAGTAGAAACTGAAAGAACTCTGGGGGGAAAAAATGCTTCTTTTCCCCGTTTCTTCCCTTCAATTTACATTTGCTTTTAAGATGTAAATACATCTAGTGTAGTCATGATATGTTCAGATTAATGAGCATTGTCTTTATTTTGAGAAACACAGTCTCACATTGATTTTTCCCAACAGAGAGTTTGGTACGACGCCATTGTTGCTTTGCGGTCTGAAGGTTTTTCCTCTCCTAATGCAAATCAGTGGTGTTCTCCATTACTACTGAATGTTATCTGCTGATATTCACCGGAGAAGATCACACACTGCAAGGATCATTCACGTAAAATGGTGTGAAGTTAGTCTGCTACAGACGGGTGACATACAGCAAGTCAAACCATGGAAACTATGAGAGCATAGCATCCTGTTTGAAAAGAAGCAGCTAAGGCTGCACTGTGGTGGTTTGAATAGAGACTTAATATATAAAGATGAAGAGTGAGCGGCATAGGGGTGTGCATGGTGAGAGAGGAAGGAAGATGGAGTGACAGAACAACAAGAGGAGACAACGTGGTAGCAGTTTCTGCTGTATGAAGAAACAGTTCAGTTGCAGGTCCAACCTTTAACAGGAAACGGCAACTTCCGCACCCTAAATGACACACCACGCTCCTAAACATGAGACGTGTGTGAAGACTCAACACTTGTGTCCATTTTGGCAGTTTACTTTTTAATATAGTGCAAAAGAAAATCGGGTGAGGAGTATCTAATGTAAAGGAGTGTAGGCCAGAAACAGCCGTAAAATATGGTACCAGTCCAAGATGGGGCATCCACGCAGGGGGAAAATCTACTTCTTCCTCCTAAAGAGGTTAGTAAAATGCATGGCTATTTAAAAATATTTTTTGTGTGTCAAAACGGTCTTCATAACTTATTTTCCATGTAAAGCCTGATATGTTGCATTCTCACATCTTAACTAGTGGCATTAGTTGACATGTCAAACAGTAACAGCAGTGCTATATTTGATAACTTAATACTTTTATAATTAGCATTCTGTTTTAGTGACCTCAGTGACAATATTTGTACTTCTGCAAAATAATTTATCACAATGCAGGACTATTTTGAGCTATTATTAAATAGCTGATTAAAAATGGTAGAACAAATTTAATGGCGATAAAAACATTTGAAACATTTGAACCTAAACTCTTGATGTTGAAACACACCCACACACGGTTTCCATGCTTGAGGACATTCCATAGACATAATGATTTGTATACTGTACAAACTGTATATTTTATCACCTAAACCTACGCATCACAGAAAACTTTCCGCATTTTTCAATTTTCAAAGAACCACAGGACCGTACACACACAAATATGTATATTTATATAAAAACACAATAGATTCACAATATCTCAATTAAAGGCCACAGCCACCGTTATTTTCCAGGGCCACACATTTGTTCCTTTATTTTTCAGTACGATTAAGGCATCTTTACTCTCTAAATGTGGAATGTGTACTGTCATAGAAACCCATGATTGTGGGTCACTATCGTGAGGTTTCCTTATTGCTAATAATAAGGAAGTACAGAGCACAGCAGAGAAGACAGGCCGCATATTTGCATAGGGATGTTCCATGTAGAGCCTGGCACTTGATAATTTATCACATACGGGTTTATGTCATATTATATATGTGATTTTATATCTTGGAATAATTAGTAACAAACAATCATATGATGTAATAATTATGCCATGATTACAGAGTCTATGAATAAAGACAGTTTGTTTTCCTTTATTCATTAGCATTCTCTTGGTGATTCTAAGGCCTGTGATTTTTCTTGCTGATGATTTTTCTGGGGTAGGTCACCACAGGGACCTCATTTATAAAATGTTGCATGGAAACCGTTGTCATGAGAAATCAAGGGTCTCCTTTACGACCCAGGCAGTAATGTCTGATGAAAATTGATCTTGACTAATTAAAACCAATGAAACTAGAATGTTTATTACATTAAATCCACAAACAACATGCGTGAAAGATAAAATGAATGCCTATTTCATAATAAAACAAACTGGAAACATAACCAGGCCTAACAATGTTTTTTTTATTTTTTTATTTTTTATTAGAATAAATATTGTTGCAACATACTATGTTCTGTAAACGGTATTTAATATTAATTAATTATTAATTAATAGTAATGTGGTACTGTATATAATATAATACATTTTTAATAAATTAATTGTCATGCTAAGCAAAAGTCATTATTTTGTAACATTTGGGAACTATATTGGAAGCAAAAAACATACCTAATAATATAAGCTAAGCTAGCAGGCTAATCGGGTAGATGTATTTATTATGTACAGTGGCAAGAAAAAGTATGTGAACCACTTGCAGAATCCATGAAAATGTGAATAATTTTAACTAAATAAAAGAGATCATACAAAATGCATGTCATTGTTTATTTAGTACTGTCCTGAATAAGATATTTTAATTTTTTTAAAAAAAATTTACATAGGCCACAAGACTATACAAAATAGCGGAATTTCTTAAAATAACCCCATTCAAAAGTTTATGAACCATTAATTCTCAACACTGTGTGTCGTTCCCTGTGATTATCCACGGCTGTTTTTGTGTTTTGTGATGGTTGTTCATGAGTCAATTGTTTGTCCTGAGCAGTTAAACTGCCCAATGTTCTTCAGAAAAATCCTCCAGGTCCTACACATTCTTCAGTTTTACAGCATCTTTCCATATTTGAACCCTCTCCAGCAGGGACTGTATGATTTTAAGATCAATTTGTCTACACTAAGGACAATTGTGGGACTCAAACATAACTATTAAAAAAGTTAAAACATTCACTGATGCTCCAGGGAACACAACGCATTAAGAGCTGGTGGTGAAACCTTTTGAGCAGGATGAAGATGCCCAAATGTTTCTTATTTTGTTTAAATATATATATTTTTTTCATTTAGTACTGCCCTTCAGAAGCATCAGAAGATACTTGCATGTTTCCCAGAAGACAAATTGATCAATTTACCTTGATCTTCAAATTCAATACGTTTTCACCCCCAGCTCTTAATGCGTTGTGTTTCCTTCTGGAGCATCAGTGAATGTTTTAACTTTTTTAATAGTTGTGTTTGAGTCCCTCAGTTGTCCTTAGTGTGAAAAGATGGATCTCAAAATCATTCAGTCACTGCTGGAGAGGGTTCAAATATGCAAAAGATGCTGGAAAACTGAAGAATGTGTAGGACCTGGAGGATTTTTCTGAAGAACATTGGGCAGTTTAACTGCTCAGGACAAACAAGGTACTCATGAACAACCATCACAACGCACAAAAACAGCCGTGGGTCATCCAGAGAACGACACACAGTGTTGAGAATTAATGGTTCATAAACTTTTTAACGGGGTTATTTTAATAAATTCTGCAATTTATTTTGTCTTGTGAAATATAGTAAAATATATTATTCAGGACAGTACTAAATGAAAAATAACATGCTTGCATGTTGTATGACCTCTTTTATTTAGTTAAAATTATTCAAATTTTCACAGATTCTGCAAGTGGTTCACATACTTTTTCTTGCCACTGTATCTAACTAAAAAAACAGTAGGAACAAGAAATGCTTTATTTCACAACCTAAAGCTTCGGTTATATACTTTAAAAGACATTAATGGTCATTATAACGCATTTTAAACTATATAAATCATAAGGTGATTTTGCAGGAATTGTAATCAGGCGCTAAAAATACCATCAATTAAAAGGTCAGTTCACCAGTGTGATCACTCGGGGGGCCTAGAGGAAACCAGGGCTGTGTCCGAAAACCTAGGCAGCGGACTCGTTGCCTCACTGCCTTATCAGACAATGGCTTGTAAGGCAGCGTTTGTGCATGAAGGCACCTCACGAAACTAATTTCGAACAGACTTCTTAGGCAGTGTAACCGTTTAATGATCTACATCAAAATAGAGAGAGCTTTGGTGAGAACTAAACAAATATTGAACTACTACATTAGTAATTTCTCACTAGAAATGACATCAGAAGTAGAACATCTTGGCAAAAAAAAAAACGTACATTTACACACAAACTGACCAGCAAACACAACTTTCAGACGCCATCTTTTTTTCCAGCTCAACTGTCACAGAATGGAAAGCACAGGATTGTGGGATATCAAATGCAGCGAAGGATACATAAATGCTGCCTTCAAAAATTGATCAGAGGAAGTGATCTGAGGAGACAGGAAATTGAGCTAACATTAGATCTCGGACGTGCCTGGGTGCCTTTCTGCCTTGAAATGTGTCCTCGGAAGGCAGCATTATGCAGGTTTCGGTCGTAGCCCATATTCCTGGGTGGACTCGATTATTCACCACACCGCCCTACATTTGGTCTTATGATCATTTCTCAAATATGCGTACGCGTGATTCAGAGAACAAATGTACGCACACACAAAAAACCTGTGTACACCCCTCTAGAAACGATCTAAAAACGATCTTCAAATTGTCCTCAGCTGAATGGTTTCAGATGTCTGCTTGTAAACAACTCAACACAGTCAATCTAATTTAATTTAAGTTGAAATGACTTAAAAGATGATTGTACTTAATTTAAGGCAGCAACTTTTTTTTTACATTGTTTGAGCATCGGTGTGGATTTTAGCGTAGCCTACACACACTCCTAGATCAAATCTGTGTGTACGCACGTTTTATAAATGAGGCCCCAGGTCTTTCCCCAACCCTCCCAATTACATGGCTTGAGACTCCCACACGCATTCACACCTACGACATTTCTATGCATGTGTTTGGATTGTGGGGGAAACCCATGCAGATACTGGCAGAACATGCAAATTCCACACAGAAAGGCCTCCTAGGTCAGCTGGGATTTGACCTTGCTGTGAGGCGACAGTAAGAAGTACACAGAAGTACTGTATGTGGATGTTGTTTCTATATTGTTGTTAACAATGCTTTTGCACATTTATTATCAATTACTTTTTTTATTTGTTTCTATTTGTAGTCCCACAATGAAAGTGCAGGGTCCACTCGGATCCGACAGAGACAGGTACAGTATGAGTTCTTTCTTTCTTTCTTTCTTTCTTTCTTTCTTTCTTTCTTTCTTTCTTTCTTTCTTTCTTTCTTTCTTTCTTTCTTTCTTTCTTTCTTTCTTTCTTTCTTTCTTTCTTTCTTTCTTGATGAATTTAATTGAAACTCTTGTTCCCCTTTCAGTCCTCTCCTGCACGGAGAATTGGCATGACCAGAAAACTAAACAGAAAGGTAAGGAATTTTTCCAAAGTAGGACATTATATTATTTAAAGCAGTTATTATATTTGCTATATCTCCAAGGATTTCAAAGACTCTGAGAACCCAGAGGAGAGTGAAAAGAGATATAAAGAGAAGGAGGTAATGATTCATCAGAGATGGATAAGTATTCAAGTATTTTCCTGTGAGCATTGTGGAATAATGACTATTATTGTCCCTGTAGCTCAACCCGCTGTACAAGGAGCTTCTGTACACAATCACTCATAGTTTAGGACGACCACACACAAAAGAGCGATACAATGCCAAGCAGTTTCAAGACTATATCAGAGAGGTAGAACAACACACATTTCTGTATTTGTAGTATTGTAGTTATATACTTGTTAAAGTATTGCGTTTAGTATTTTTTAAAAATTGTGTCTTACCCATTCTCTGACAGGCATTCTCCATGACAGAGGCAGAGCATAAGACCTTGAGTGAGAAAATCCAGAGCTCGTTGGTAAGAATAATGTCAAAAATTGTACATAAAATGATTGTATAATCTCCTGTTTCACATATGGGATCTATAAGGCATAATGTACAGTCAGCTAATCATTACTGCAAAATAAACCCAGTCAGGGTGATCAAAGGATGATGTGTTCTCACGTGTATGGAAAAGCATCTGCAAACTTGACAGGTGGCAAGATCGTAAAAAAAGATGTGATGTTTTTTTTTGCCTTTATATCATTACATTTCTTATGTTGTTATTTTTGAATTATGTAAATTTCTCCATGACTAGGTCCCGATATACTGCCTCATGGTTACGGTGAAACAAGCTAAGGGAATTCTTGGGAAGGACATTAGTGGTATGATTTTATCTGCTTTTTATTGAATGAGGGTTTGTTAATTTTTTCAGTATAGTATAATAAACATACAAAAACATATTCAGACATAGCATTTTTAAAATAACTAATATCCAGACAACCTCTTACATGAATCTGACCTCTGCATTTTTGATAACAGGATTCAGTGATCCGTACTGCCTGCTGTCGATCCTATATGAAGACAAGGATTCTCATATTGGTGGATCATCCAATAAACCCCAGAAAGCAGTAGTGCGGGATTCAGCTAAAGGGCAGGTGTTGCAGACAACCATAAAGAAACAGACTCTCAACCCCATCTGGGACGAGACCTTCAAACTGTGAGTATGCAAAACTTTTATAGAAACTATTTGACCAGTTGTTCTCACAACTTGTTAAAGAATCGTTTTGTCGCACTTGCTTCTTTTTTACAGAGAGTTTGAAGACATCTCAAATGCCAATTTCCACATCGAGATGTGGTGAGTGAAGAGATTTGGAGAAATAAGAAATATTAATTGTATTGTACTGTATAGAGGACATAAACGTTTGTTTTAAAAGGGACAAAGACGAGGAGGTGTCACTAGTGCAGAAATTTGATGAGTTTCGCACAAACATCCATGGACTTAAAAGGTTTGAAACATCTAAGGCTTTAAAATAAGCTTGGAAAGCTTTTAAAAGCTTTTACACATTTTTTTTCAAATGGTGTTGGCATTTAATTTAATGCTGAGTGTTCAATTGTCTCTTCACAGGATGTTAAAAGATGCAAAAAAAGAGAAAGGCCAGGATGATTTTTTGGGGTATATTGTTCTAAAACTGAAGGTATTCTGCATCACGCTGGTTAAAGACAGCATTATTATGATTTTCAACCCATCAAACCTGTATCAAGACCTGTCCTACCTCAGACACAAACATTTTTTATGATTTTTTATCTAAATAAATAAAATAATATAATAGATCATTATTATAATATAAAGTACACAGAAATCTCAATCTCTCATATTTCTATTGCATGGCATGTGCTTTACTGTACGTATGTTTGTTGTGGGCAGGACCTGTATTGCACTGAGGACACATGGTACAACCTGGAGCCCCGAACAGAGACATACCCAGACAGAGGAAAGTGTCATCTTCAGCTTAAATTCATTCATAAAGAGGTGAAGACTTGTATCCTGTGTGAATCAGCAGGCCATAACGTTGTCTAATACTTTTTTGGTTAACTGTTAAAGATCATAAAAGGATATTTCACTGTGTTTCAATAAGTGCCATTTTAATATTTGTATTTTTATAAAGTGAAGTGCTGTGTGGAAACTGTGTGAATGACCACAGTATGTGGCCTTATTTTCAGTTCACCTTGTTATGTTTGAGAACTGAACCTAAATATGTATGCATGATTACTGCAATGCAATAATTCAAATGAAACCAAAAGTATTACAAATATTGTTAATCAAAATAAAATATAAATAAGAGATGAAAAACTTTAACTAAAATTAGTAATGTTGCCTGGACAAATAAGTCACAGCATTAAATGACTAGCTGGAAATAAATAAGTATTAACTAAAACTGAAATCTAAATAAGTTAAATCTAAATGGTAATATTTAGGGAAAAAATTATGAAAGCACATAACAAATTGCTAAACATTAAACCAAAATTAAAATGAATAATGAAAATATAAAATGAATACAAATATGAATTAAAACGAATAGTATATAAATAATACTGAAATAACAGTGGTATTTGGTATCAGTGATATTTCTTGAAGGAAAAAGACTAATTATTTGTAGACTGGTCTTGGCTCCTTTGAAACAGAATTTATTTACTCAGTATTGACTTGATTAATCTGATTGTCAAATTATGATTGGCAGAGAGATGAGAACCTGAGTGCTGGACGGAGTCCTTATGTGAACTACTGTGGCATCCTGCAGCAATTTGTTCAAGCCCATATGTCTAAACAACAGGTATGTCTTTAACAGAGAATTTTTGAAAGCTCCTCTAAAAATTATGAAATATCTTGCTAAAACGCTCATTGGTTGTGTAAGCTTCGACAACACTTCCTGCTGCACTATACTGTAAAGTTTAAACTCACTTATTCTTTTCACAACATTTTCTGCATCTCTCTCTCTCTTTCTTCCTACTCTACTCTCACCCCTCAGGACAGTAACCCATGGAAGGGAGAGTTGTGTGGGGAGGGGACGGCCCTGCTCGAGTACTATGCCAACCAGAATAACATTTCACCTTTCCTCCAAGACTTGGCGTAAGAGTCATTTATCACGCTCTATCTGAAAGCAAGTGTTGATTTGTGTATTTTAAGGACAGATTTAAACTATATTACCCGGTAAGATGAACTCAACAGTGTTAGCTTGCAGTTTAAATGTAATGAATGGAGTACATGCTGATTGATTTAAATCTCTTTTGCATTTGTGTGGGTTGTGGTTATACAGGAAGTGGGTAGCATACAGCAAACTTTACCAAAGCCTGGAGGTGGACTCAACCGTGCTTTTCCAGCAGTTAACCAGTATAGAGTATCACTGGGACCAACAGGAACTCCCCCACCAGCAGGTTGGCGATTCTTGTGCAGTTTTTTGGCCCATGTGATATGAAAGTTGACACACACACACAGCTTTCAGAGTGGGTGTCGATAAAACAGAATTAGAAAGTACTTTTTACAATGCATCACAAGCAGGAATGTTGCAACAGTGTCATATGATTTGTTCACAGTTTATCACATAAAGCATCAGTGTTTTGAACTTATATCATGTTATCAAAGGCCAGCGTAATGCTGAGGTAAAGTTGAGCTGTCTCAAAGCAGCAAAAAAGTTACATTTCTGTACTTTTGTTCTAGGTCTGTTTTTGTGTATAAATACTGTATATACTGTATGTATATATTTAGCATTAAATGCATTAAATTGATCAAAATTCAATAAACACATTTATAATGTGAAAATAAAATACATTATACATTTCAAATGCTGTCCTTTTGAACTTTGTATTCATCAAAGAATCCTGAAAATGTTTCCACAAAAATATTAAGCAGCACAACTGTTTTCAACATTGACAATAATAAAAATGTTTCTTGAGCAATAAATCAGCATATTAGAATGATTTCTGAAGGATCATGTGACACTGAAGACTGGAGGACTGTGTGTGTGTGTTACCCTTTATTCAAATATTATTAAAGAATAATTTAATATTTATTTGTTATATTTGTTATAACGCAATGAAAAATGCCAAACTGTGCAGACATAATTTTTGCCCATGCAAGCAATTATGCACACATGAAAACAAGAGAAAACCAACAAAATATTAATAACTTATTATATTGTAGTCAATGTATGCTTTTTCCTGTGAGTTTAAAAAAAGATATTTTTCTTGCATAAAATAAAACTTAAACCTGTTGCTGTACACAGTATAACCTGCAATTGTTACCATACAGATCTATTTATGCCTGATTTAACCCATTAAAAATTGTTTTGTTGGTATATATTAATGTATATGGGTTGGTTTATTACCATGGTTGATTTTTTATTTTTTCCAGTGTAGTTTTTCTTTTTTGCCAGATAATTTTGTCAAATAAATACCTTTACCAAGTTTAGTGTTTTGTATGTATGCTAACAGAAACAGGAGCTAGGTGACTCTCTGCATGGGTTTCTGCAGTACGGGCTCTGCTTAGTGTCCAAATACCGGGACATCTATCCTCCAACCCCTAAAACAACACCACGGCTACATACACTGCTCAGGTAACACACACAAAGACTTGCATAACATAAGTTAGCCATGAATCATTTGTTTCTATCTATATTGTTTTTTTATGCCAAACTCCTATAAAGTATATTTATGTTTTGTGTTTCGATAGAGTTCTTGTCCAGATTTGTAAGACCCGAGCATTTCAGAAGCTCAATCCTGCTCAGTTTGAGTTGCACGTTGAGGTCACAGATGCAGTTGTTGTGAGTTTATTTTATATGTTTAATACATGTTACATCACAATAAAATACTTTTTGCACACCTGTTCAAAATAATGTTTTTCTTTGTACATGAGAACAAACAGGCCAGTTTTGGGACTAATTGCTATATTTTTAAATGATGCTTATATATTAAAAACCTTAAAGTCTTAGTCCCCTTAAGCATGCTCCTTTTCTCCCAGAATGGCACAGAAGAGTGGTTTAACATCAAAAAAGGTTTGCATCAGCCCATGACCAAGGTGAGAAACCATGCAGATTATTGACATACATTCTATATGTATATAGAAAATATATTATTCCAATAATTTAGTGTGAGTTTAGGTTCATAATAAGTGCTCTTTGACAGGATCTGTTAGAGAGTGTCAGCGCCCTCTCAAGGTTGATTGAAGAAGTGAAAGAAGACATTCGACTCAGTAAAGATGTCTGGAATAAGGTGTTTGTCAGGTAAGAATAATTAACTGTATATGTATTATAATTTATAAGGTCGATTTCTGTGGTAATTTAGTCAGCTCATTAACTTCTAGCCATTGCATTTCTTCAGGATGTCGGTGCTAAATATATCTGTTGCTCGTTGGATATATTTTCAATAAGAAAGCCTAATTCTAACCATTCTTGAACATGTTTTTTGGCCATTATTGTGTCACTAAAATGATGGCCAGTTAATTTGATAGCCATTCTTGTCCATCACGTGACTGACAAGAAGTCTTTATGACTCTCTTTGTAATTAAATACTCTCTCTCTGTGTTTTAAGTGCTGTGCAGTTGGATGTTTTCACTGTGGTTTACCAAAAACTGGACTCTCTGGTGAGAATCAAGAAAAATACATCATAAACTATTCTGCATTTCTGACATTGAATGTCAGTAGATTATTGGTTGTCCCTTAACTGTTGTATGTGTGTGTGTGTATGTGAACAGCTGGCTGATGAGTTACGAGCTACACTCTCTCAGTTGGAGAATCAAATGGATCAGCCGCTGGCAAACAGCCTGTTTCCTGTGTATCTCACCTTGCAAGCCATCCACAATGACAAAGCCTTCTTACAAAAAAGGTCAGATGTTTGCCAGTGTTAATTTTTACAGTTTTATAGCATTTACAGTGAGGAAAATAAGTATTTGAACACCCTGCTATTTTGCACGTTCTCCCACTTGGAAATCATGGAGGGGTCTGAAAATTGTCATTGTAGGTGTATGTCCACTGTGAGAGACATAATCAACAACAACAAAAAATCCAGAAATCACAATTTTTTAACTATTTATTTGTATGATACAGCTGCAAATAAGTATTTTAACACCTGTCTATCAGCTAGAATTCTGACCCTCAAAGACCTGTTAGTCTGCCTTTAAAATGTCCACCTCCACTCCATTTATTATCCTAAATTAGATGCACCTGTTTGAGGTCGTTAGCTGCATAAAGACACCTGTCCACCCCATACAATCAGTAAGAATCCAACTACTAACATGGCCAAGACCAAAGAGCTGTCCAAAGACACTAGAGACAAAATTGTATACCTCCACAAGGCTGGAAAGGGATATGGGGAAATTGCCAAGCAGCTTGGTGAAAAAAGGTCCACTGTTGGAGCAATCATTAGAAAATGGAAGAAGCTAAACATGACTGTCAATCTCCCTCGGACTGGGGCTCCATGCAAGATCTCACCTCGTGGGGTTTCAATGATCCTAAGAAAGGTGAGAAAACAGCCCAGAACTACACGGGAGAAGCTGGTCAATGACTTGAAAAGAGCTGGGACCACCATTTCTTAGGTTACTTTTGGTAATACACTAAGACGTCATGGTTTGAAATCATGCATGGCACGGAAGGTTCCCCTGCTTAAACCAGCACATGTCAAGGCCTGTCTTAAGTTTGCCAATGACCATTTGGATGATCCAGAGGAGTCATGGGAGAAAGTTGTTTGGTCAGATGAGACCAAAATAGAACTTTTTGGTCATAATTCCACTAAACGTGTTTGGAGGAAGAAGAATGATGAGTACCATCCCAAGAACACCATCCCTACTGTGAAGCATGGGGGTGGTAGCATCATGCTTTGGGGGTGTTTTTCTGCACATGGGACAGGGCGACTGCACTGTATTAAGGAGAGGATGACCGGGGCCATGTATTGTGAGATTTTGGGGAACAACCTCCTTCCCTCAGTTAGAGCATTGAAGATGGGTCGAGGCTGGGTCTTCCAACATGACAATGACCCGAAGCACACAGCCAGGATAACCAAGGAGTGGCTCTGTAAGAAGCATATCAAGGTTCTGGCGTGGTCTAGCCAGTCTCCAGACCTAAACCCAATAGAGAATCTTTGGAGGGAGCTCAAACTCCGTGTTTCTCAGCGACAGGCCAGAAACCTGACTGATCTGGAGAAGATCTGTGTGGAGGAGTGGGCCAAAATCCCTCCTGCAGTGTGTGCAAACCTGGTGAAAAACTACAGGAAACGTTTGACCTCTGTAATTGCAAACAAAGGCTACTGTACCAAATATTAACATTGATTTTCTCAGGTGTTCAAATACTTATTTGCAGCTGTATCATACAAATAAATAGTTAAAAAATCATACATTGTGATTTCTGGATTTTTTTTTTGATTATGTGGACATGCACCTACGATGACAATTTCAGACCCCTCCATGATTTCTAAGTCGGAGAACTTGCAAAATAGCAGGGTGTTCAAATACTTATTTTCCTCACTGTATCTACTACCTAGCTGCGCTTGATATGTCCTACAGTCGGCTGTGACCTCTGAATTGTAACGTGCACATTATTTTGTGATGTACTCAAAATCCTAGCTAACAAAATATGTTCCAATAACTTTTTACTAACATTTCCATTATTTTGTAAAAGCGTTAATTCAAAAGTTTTTTTCAAATGTTTTTTTTATTTTTTATTCTTGATTATACATACGTTAAGGGAACATAATTGGAATATTACTTTTGAATGTTCTTTGAATATTCTGAAACTAGTAACGGTTAAAAATTGCTAGGTGAACATCCAACCAAACGTTTCAGGAAAAAAAAAAATCCATGAACGATATATAAATAATATTTATATAACTTTTTGAGAACATTATTAAAGACCAGATAACTTTGAACGAATGTTAACGTTACTGGATTGTTTGTTCATAACCTTTAAAAAAAGAACCTTGCCACAACATCAGCTAAAGTTCTAAAAATGGCTGGGGTATTTTCTGGCTTCCTTAACATCATTATCAGAAAAATGAAGTTCTGATTTCTCTTTTAGAGGGAAGTTACTGCAGCTCACAAGTTTCCATGAGGACTTCAGAGATGCTCTTCCATATTGGTTAAACAAAGCCTTTAGCACCACAATGGAGAGGGTGGAAAAGGCTGTTCAAGTGGATCAGGTAATAGATAGTAAAGTGCTTTTTTTTTGGTTAAAATTGTTTTATCGTTGTTCTTATTAATTCACATTAAAGGTCCCGTTCTTCATGTGTTTTTGAAGCTTTGATTGTGTTAACAGTGTGCAATATAACATGTGTTCATGTTTCGAGTGTAAAAAAACACAGTATTTTTCACACAATTTACTTATCTGTATACCGCTGTTTTCACTCTCCTAAAAACGGGTTGATGAGTTCCTTGCTCTATGAAGTCCCTCCTTCAGAAATACGTAACGAGTTCTGATTGTGCCAGCGGTTCCGGTGTTGTGATTCGACAGCAGCTTAGCGCAAGTTGTACGGAAAGGTCACGCCTCTTAACGGGAGATGTATGCGGCTATGCGCTCAATGATCTCTACAGCGTCCCTGGGAAAGCCAAACAAAGGTGATTTGACTCCGGGATGAAAATAACAGCGTCTCGACGACATGGCGACAAACACACTGAAACACAGCACTTCCTTTTCTCCACGCGACCGTCCTCTTCTCCACGTGGGACAGCAACAAGACCACGCCCCCTTTTTTCACGTAGTCTTGTGGGCGGAGGTTAGTCTGTTCTACTGTTCTACTGACGTCATTTATGAAGGAAGTACCAGGATGTAGTCCAAGCCGGCCGTTCGCTGTAGGCTTTGAAAGGGAACTTCTGTTAAATAAAATATCTCGCTTGGCATTGAACTTTGAGCTTTATAATTTTACAGTTATTATTTATGCTCTAACAGCAACATTATACACTAACTAAAGTTTGAACAATGGGATCACGAAGAAAGGGACCTTTAAAGGCACAATATGTACGAGCCGTGTGTCGTGCTTCTCTCTCATTACCTATCACTCCAGCAGCCTTCAGCCCGACCCTGCTTCATACTACAGTAACGTTAATAAATATTTAATACATTAGCTCATCCGTGAATAGGATTTCTGCCTGAGTCCTGTCTGATTCTTTTCCGCCGGCTGTAGAGGTGAAGATAACAACTCCCATGAACCGAGGCGTCATCAAGCCACGGCTTTGTTTTGAATAAGCAACCGCTAGCGGCGAAAATTACATATTGTGCCATTAAGCAAAAATTCAATTGACTTGATAAGTTGATCGTGTTGACTTGAAGCTGAAGGGAAGTACACATGCTCACATTATCTCTCGGTCTGTCTTGTAGTTGCAGCCGTTGCAGACTGGAGCAGTTCCCATCAAGCACAGCTCTTCTGCAGTAGACATTGCAGCATGTTTGCACCCTGTTGCTCAGCTCTGGGATCAGTTGAGCTGGCCTGACCCGGAGGAGGCCTTCATGCTTATGGTCAAACTCACAGAGGTACACACATGTACACCAAAATTGTAGCATTTACTTGAACTGTGGGATGTATAACTATACAGTACTTTTTTTAGAGTGTGACCACATAACTCTATCTTAATGTGGGTGAATTTTGTGTATGTTACAGGATGTGTGTAAGATTGCATCAACGTACTGTCAGATGCTGAAAGTTCGAGTGAAGGAGCTCTCTGTGAACTCGGATCGAGACAGTGCTATAAAAATGGTGAGATGATGATGATCATATTCACTGTATTTGCAGCTCAAAATCCTATTCTTAATATTTCTGTCTATGGATACTGATTAGAAACCATGAGCCCTATGTTTCGAATCAAACACATCTTTGTTTTTCTTGCTAATCCAGCACTGAATTTTGTGATGGCTGATATTTGCTAATAGTAATTTCCATGCAAATATTTTGATATCTGGAGTACCTTTATTTTTTATTAAATGAATGGGTAAAATAATGGTTGGTTTACGCTCTGCTTAAAATAAAATAATGCATACATCCACAGCACATGATTATGTTTAGAAAACATATCTAAATAGTGATATGGATGTCATTATCTTTCACTTTTAGATGTGCATCGAAAATTACTTATTCCTACTATATCTTGTTGTCATCTGATATGTAGCATATTCGGTCTGGTTTATATAGTAATTTGTATTAACATCTTGTTTTTCTGATAGAGTCTCTCGTGGTGTGTGGTCTTTAACTTTGCATGGAGTTTTAGCTTGATTTCTATGACTATTATAATTGTAACTCCTCATGGTTTGTGTATGTTTATTTAGCTGTGCGTGGTCGTGAACGATCTAGAGCATCTGCACACCGTTCTGACACGTCTGCCACAGCAGCTAAACTGGGCGGGGCTCCGGGAACGCACGCGGCACGTAATTGGAGAAACTCAGTTCAAGAATACACTTCCATCACAGCTGCAACACACACAGTCCCTCCTGAACCGAGAGATCCGTTCTGCAGTTGACACGGTCGGGAAGAAGGTATCATAACTGTGATTTACATCATCAATGGCACTGACGATTATTTAATTTGTCATTTATATAGTTTTGATGGTTTTACTATTGAGAGTACAATATGTGTCTACAAACTGGCATCTATACTCAGTGTTGGGGGTAGCGCATTACAAGTAGCGTGAGTTAAAGAGTAATTTGCTTTGAGTAAAGTTTCAAAGCATTACTTTTGAATTTACAACAAAATATCGGAGTTACATATTCAAATAAGTGACACAAGTTACTTTGTTTTCCCATTTATTGGCTGAAACCTCTCCTGTCCCCATGTTGAGAGAAATCAGGAGTAAGTGCAGAAGCGTTGTGTGCGCTGTGTAAACATGATGGGTATTCTGGACTAAATGTGAGCAGGCATTGGCTCATCTCACTTGCACAAAAAAAGATTCAGTATTCCTCAAAATGAATAAAAACAGTGAAATGCAAACTCTGATTATTACACAAACCTGCAATCATTAAATAGCACAAATACACTTTATGTATTTAATCTCACTTTATTAGCTCACTTTATGTCTTTGCCGCGTCGCTGACCTTTGATGATCCAATTCAAAACTAATAAGCTAAAATTACTTTTTGTTTTTATTGCTGAAGTAAGTGTGGAACTTTCTTCTGCATCCTATTCTTCTGCGATCCAGAATAGCAGCACAGCTGAAAAGTTTGTTTGAGCTGCACCCTCTACTGTACAGGCATGAATTTTCATTTCCTTCAGCCTGAGGCTTTTACTTTTTTCACTTTTGGTGTGAAATGGCCTTTACATTTGCCAAAAATAAAACATTTTAGAGAATTGAATACATTTTGTTATTAAAAAAAAAGACCCAAGTGAGAAAAAGTCATGCAAAAGTAACCAAGTAACGCAATTAGTTACTTTTAGGGAGTAAAGCAATATTGTAACGCATTACTTTTAAAAGTAACTTTCCCCAACACTGTCTATACTGTTTTCAAAGTATGACAGTAATAATCTGCTCTAAATTCTAAAAATCAGCCTGATCAGAAAGGTTCTCAGAGCTTGCAGACATTTTTTTTGTAACATGAATATTGTTGAACAGAGCAACAGTGTTATAACCTAAAAAAAATATTAAAAACGTTCCATGAATGATGTATAAATAATGTATTTGTGCTAACGTTGTGAGAACATTATTAAAGGCCAGATAACTTGAAGAATGTAAAGAATGTTTTATCAATGTTACTGGAAGAATGTTTGTTCATAATTTTGAGAGAACCTTGCCACAACGTGAGCTAGAACGTTCCCTATTAGAAAAGCCACTTTCCTCCGAGTAAGACTAACATGCCAGTTTTTCTGTAAGAATGAGAAAGCGCTCAGTGATACTTTCACAAAACAACCAGAACACATTTTATCATGTTTGTTGTCACTCTTTTTAGTTGAAGACAGACATTGAGACACATGTTCGCAACATGGCTTCGCGTCAAAGGCTGCCCTCCAGAGATACAGAGGAAGTAAGGCATGTTTTTGAGTTTTATCCGCTTGAGGTTTAAAATGACATTTTTCTAAAGTATTTAAATCTTTATTTTCAGGCTGTGGTTCCTTTAATGAAATATCTGGAAAAAGAACTGCAGTATATGAATGAGAATTTGGTTCAGGAGAATTTTAACAGGTATCTTAACTTTTCTTTCTTTTCTTTTTTTCAGCGTGACTATATCTGTATATTTGAGTTTTTACTTTAGGTAATCAGCTTTCTTGATATGTCTCTTTCAGTCTTCTTACTCCATTGTGGATGAACTCAGTGAAGATTCTGCATCAGATGTCTCAGCAGGAGGACAGTAACCTGGTTTACTTTCAGAGATTACTGTACACACTGCAGGTTAGTTCAGCCTTTCAGCCTAATCCTAAATATTACACATTAGCATGTAAATCGTTCTGCACAAATGCTACTTCAAATTAGGGCTGAACGATTTTGGAAATAAATCTAATTGCGTTTTATTTTAACCAATATTGCGATTGCGATTTAATATGCGATTATTTTTAAAACTCATTATCTTTACTGTTATTGAACAGTAATGGTGGAAATCTTTAATTGGAACCTCACGATCCGATTCCGATTCTGGGAGTCACGATCAGATTCCAAAACAATTCTTGAACTTTTTCCTTATCCATCCATCCATCTTCTTCCGCTTTATCCGGGGCCGGGTCGCGGGGGCAGCAGTCTAAGCAGAGATGCCCAGACTTCCCTCTCCCTAGACACTTCCTCTAGCTCTTCCGGGGGGACACCGAGGCGTTCCAAGGCCAGCCGGGAGACATAGTCCCTCCAGCGTGTCCTTGGTCTTCCCGGGAAGGCGTTCAGGAGGCATCCGGAACAGATGCCCGAGCCACCTCAGCTGTCCCCTCTCGATGAGGAGGAGCAGCAGCTCTACTCCGAGTTCCTCCCGAGTGACTGAGCTTCTCACCCTATCTCTAAGGGAGTGCCCAGCCACCCTGCGGACAAAGCTCATTTCGGCCGCCTGTATCCGGGATCTTGTCCTTTCGGTCATGACCCAAAGCTCATGACCATAGGTGAGAGTAGGAACGTAGATTGACCGGTAAATCGAGAGCTTTGCCTTACGGCTTAGCTCTTTCTTCACCACGACAGACCGGTACATCGACCGCATTACTGCAGAAGCTGCACCGATCCGTCTGTCAATCTCCCGTTCCATCCTCCCCTCACTCGTGAACAAGACCCCTAGATACTTGAACTCCTCCACTTGGGGCAGGAACTCTCCACCAACCTGAAGTGGGCAAGCCACCCTTTTCCGACTGAGGACCATGGCCTCGGATTTGGAGGTGCTGATTCCCATCCCAGCCGCTTCACACTCGGCTGCAAACCGTCCCAGTGCATGCTGGAGGTCCTGGTTAGAAGGGGCCAACACGACAACGTCATCCGCAAAGAGCAGAGACGAAACCGTGTGGTCCCCAAACCTGACACCCTCCGGCCCTTGGCTGCGCCTAGAAATTCTGTCCATAAAAATTATGAACAGAACCGGCGACAAAGGGCAGCCCTGCCGGAGTCCAACATGCACCGGGAACAAGTCTGACTTACTGCCGGCACCAAACTCCTGCTTCGGTCATACAGGGACCGGCCAGCCCTCAGCAAAGGACCCCGGACCCCATATTCCCCCAGCACCCTCCACAGGACGCCGCGAGGGACACGGTCGAATGCCTTCTCCAAATCCACAAAACAAATGTGGACTGGTTGGGCAAACTCCCATGAACCCTCCAGCACCCTGTAGAGGGTATAGAGCTGGTCCAGTGTTCCACGACCAGGACGAAAACCACACTGTTCCTCCTGAATCCGAGGTTCCACTATCGGCCGAATTCTCCTCTCCAGTACCCTGGCATAGACTTTCCCGGGGAGGCTGAGAAGTGTGATCCCCCTATAGTTGGAACACACCCTCCGGTCCCCCTTCTTAAAAAGAGGGACCACCACCCCGGTCTGCCATCCCAGAGGCACTGTCCCCGACCGCCACGCGATGCTGCAGAGGCGTGTCAGCCAAGACAGCCCCACAACATCCAGAGACTTGAGGTACTCAGGGCGGATCTCATCCACCCCCGGTGCCTTGCCACCGAGGAGTTTCTTGACCACCTCAGTGACTTCAGCTTGGGTGATGGACGAGTCCTCCTCTGAGCCCCCAACCTCTGCTTCCTCAATGGAAGACGTGACGGCGGGATTGAGGAGATCCTCGAAGTATTCCTTCCACCGTCCGACAACATCCCCAGTTGAGGTCAACAGCCGCCCATCGCCACTGTAAACAGCGTTGGTAGGGCACTGCTTCCCCCTCCTGAGGCGCCGGACGGTTTGCCAGAATCTCTTCGAGGCCAGCCGATAGTCCTTTTCCATGGCCTCACCGAACTCCTCCCAGGCCCGAGTTTTTGCCTCCACAACCACCCGGGCTGCAGTCTGTTTAGCCTGCCGGTACCTGTCAGCTGCCTCAGGAGTCCCACAAGCCAACCAGGCCCGATAGGACTCCTTCTTCAGCTTGACGGCATCCCTTACTTCCGGTGTCCACCACCGGGTTCGGGGATTGCCGCCTCGACAGGCACCGGAGACCTTGCGTCCACAGCTCCGAGCAGCCGCTTTGACAATGGAGGTGGAGAACATGGTCCACTCGGACTCAATATCTCCAGCCTCCCTCGGGATCCGGTCGAAGCTCTGCCGGAGGCAGGAGTTGAAGATCTCTCTGACAGGAGACTCGGCCAAACGTTCCCAGCAGACCCTCACAGTACGTTTGGGTCTACCGAGTCTATCCAGCTTCCTCCCCCGCCATTGGCTCCAACTCACCACCAGGTGGTGATCAGTTGACAGCTCCGCCCCTCTCTTCACCCGAGTGTCCAAGACATACGGCCGCAGGTCAGATGAAACGACCACAAAGTCGATCATTGATCATTGATCATTGACCTACGACCTAGGGTGTCCTGGTGCCATGTGCACTGATGGACACCCTTATGCTTGAACATGGTGTTCGTTATGGACAAACTGTAACTAGCACAGAAGTCCAATAACTGAACACCACTCGGGTTCAGATCAAGGGGGCCGTTCCTCCCAATCACGCCCCTCCAGGTTTCACTGTCATTGCCCAAGTGGGCGTTGAAGTCCCCCAGTAGAACGACGGAGTCCCCAGTCGGAGCACACTCCAGCACCCCTCCCAGGGACACCAAGAAGGTTGGGTACTCTGCACTGCTGTTTGGCCCGTAGGCACACACAACAGTGAGAGACCTATCCCCGAGCCGAAGCCGCAGGGAAACAACCCTCTCGTTCACTGGGGTAAACTCCAACACATGGCGGCAGAGCTGGGGGGCTATAAGCAAACCCACACCAGCCCGCCGCCTCTCACCATGGGCAACTCCAGAGTGGTGAAGAGTCCATCCCCTCTCGAGGAGTGTGGTTCCAGAGCCCAAGCCGTGCGTGGAGGTGATTCCGACTATCTCTAGTCGGAACCTCTCAACCTCACGCACAATCTCAGTCTCTTTCCCCGCCAGCGAGGTGACATTCCATGTCCCAAGAGCCAGTTTCCGTGTCCAGGGATCGGGTCGTCTAGGCCCCCGGCCTCGACTGCTGCCCGATTCGCTTTGCACCGACCCCTTACGGTCCCTCCTGTGAGTGGTGAGCCCACGGGAAGGTGTCCCCACGTCGCTCCTTTGGGCTGAGCCCGGCCGGACCCCATGGGGGAAGGCCCGGCCACCAGGCGCTCGCATACGAGCCCCAACCCCAGGCCTGGCTCCAGGGTGGGGCCCCGGCTGCGCCGTACCGGGCGACATCACGGTCCTCCTTTTTTTTTGTCATCATAAGGGTTGTTGAACTGCTCTTAGTCTGACCCGTCACCTAGGACCTGTTTGCCTTGGGAGACCCTACCAGGGGCATATAGCCCCGGACAACATAGCTCCTAGGGTCATTCGGGTACTCAAACCCCTCCACCACGTTAAGGTGGCAGTTCATGGAAAAGGCCGTTCTTTTTCCTTATTAATTATTAATATTATGAATTTATTAAAAAACGTAAAATGTTTTTTATTATGATACATGTAATTATAAGCTTTTTAAAATAACTACACATTATAACATTTTAATTAAAACAATTGCATGTTAATAATTTTAAATATATAAACTAATATAGCTGCAAAACATCAGCTAGTAAATCATAAAGAGGAACAAAGAAATATATTACAAGCAATGAACAAAGTGCTTTCAGTATTTAAGAGTGTCTGAACTGTGAGTGATTTTTCTCTTTCTCAGCTTTACTGTTGTTTGATTATTAATGATGACATCATCATAGACAGCGGGAGACCTGCATTCATGCACTGATCTCTTTTGATATATAAGATGTTTTTGCCCTGTCTGTTTAATTCATTAAGACATTACTGATGGTGTTTACATTAATTTTGCGTCATTAAAAGCATTTTGAGACGCACACAGACGCGTGCTCGCGAGCTCTCTTCACAAAGCGCCGCGTAAGCATTTGAAATGGAAAGCCTTCTGTCAGTGAGTTTATTATTTTTAATATCCAAGCACACTGCATTCCTAACGACATGAATGATCCCTTCATTGAGCATTTGTAAGGAAAATACCGGCGGGCGAGAACACACTGTAAGCGTGACATCAAGCAAAGTTTCTCACAGCGCATATCCTGTGCAAAGAAGCCTGCGAATGTCATTGCAATTCGCGCCGTCAACCTTTCGGAACGTTATGAAATATTATTTTATGGTTCGTGTGTGTGTGAGAGTGAGAGTGAGAGAGAGAGAGAGAGAGAGAGAGAGAGAGAGAGAGAGAAAATGGAAGCAATCAGAATACGGGTGTTTCTAAAACACACGCAGCACCACCAGGCACCTGCAGTTAAAATCTAAGCTCAGAATCATTGGAGAGATGATAGTAGCCTATAGTATGAACAACACAATATTAGATAGATCAAACACCAACAGTTTTTTTTTCCTTTTAGGCCTTGCACATGATATGTGTAACGTGCCAAGTTGCTTCTTCTTCGGCAGACTTTACTCTCGCATGTCACGTGACCAGACTGTAATCGCAGCCTTTGCGGTTAGGAAATCGTGTTTTATCATATCGCGATATTATCGCAAATGCAATTAATCGTTCAGCCCTACTTAAAATTGTGTGGTTTGTTTCTAAACCGTCAGACTTAAAATGTTCCACCCAGAATCACACATTAATACATAAATCACGGTGGAAAGGTTTGCATAAACTTGCAGAGACAGAAATGCAAAAATCTTTATGTGCTTGTTTCGTCAGTGTTTAGAACAGTGTTTTCATGCTGAAGGGAATGGACTACCTAATGAAACACTACATACTGAGGATTATAAGGTCAGTGTTATTGTTTTTTGCTCTTGTTTTTCTTACTTTTTGTTCCTATTCAAATATGTATACTACTGCCAGGGACCTGCACAGGAATCGATCTGCACAGGAATTTCACCTTTAAAGAAATCTAGTGTTTGATCATATCTAAATATTTATTAAAATGCAAAACTGCAATACTTTTTTGAGCAACTAGATAAGATACATGTATATTGATTAAAGAGCCATAAAGGCACCAGTGGGTAATGGCATTTCAAATGGAAATTATTATTTTTCGAGCCACAAAATGACTCTAATTTGCCTCTTTGAATAAGAATTCTCTAATTTAACCTTAATTACTATACTAATTGTAATATAAATAATAAAAATATTAGAAGAAAAATATTTTAAGTGGTCGTTAATGGACCATAATTATTGCACAAATAGTATTTAGTACCAAAATATATCAAAATATTCAATAAATATTATTGAACTAAAATATAGAACATTTATTCAATTGAAAAATAGCTAAGGTGTATGGTCACATTTGACCATCAATGTGCATGAGTATGACCAATTAGTAAGGAATACCTGAGGGCTAAATACAAGAAAAATATTAACATTAATGTTAACATTGTTGCATCTCCATCACTCTCCATTATAAAATGATCATTTATGGTTGACGTAATAATCAATGCACACTGTGCTGTACTGTTTACCAAAACTTGCTGCAAACACCTGTAAAGTGGAGCTGTTGTGTATCAAGCCATTCAAATGTATTGACACAGTGCTAGAAGAGAGCTCCGTGAAGCACATGAGATGCACGCCACCGGGAGATGAGAGAGCATGTCGCAACTCCGTTTTTCAACACTTTGGCTTTAACTGTTATGCCATATTAGCGCCAAATGTATTGTTTGAATTTCAAATTAAAACTAAAATTTAAACAAAAAAAAGCTTAGACTTTGTTTAATATCAAAAGCAGGTTTGGCAATTTGGCAATTTGGCGTGAGATTAAGTTGGGCAGCGTGAGAGCGTGAGACAGAGCCTGAAAGCGTGACTATCACGCCAAATGCGTGAGAGTTGGCAACCCTGTTGTAGTGCCGCTCATGCAGGCTCAAGGTGCTGATCCACTTGTCCGTGCAACACTTCTGTCGCGCCGCACTCCAGTTTATTCCTATGGGTGGCGTCAAGCGACTTTAACGCGCCCGCAAAGCATTCCGGGAAGGTGGCGCTGGCGTCAAAAAAGCTGGCCGAAGCTCAACTTTATGCAAATGAATCCATTAAACGCGACGCGACTATCCAATAGAAGTAGAGCACATGGAGACGGAGGGAAGTCTCTCGCCGGTCCTTTGTTTTTCATTCCCCGCTGGCTTGAATGCACGCCCATAGCGGTAAACTTGAGGAACGCCTATATCAACACACATGAGGGGAAGCGTCACAACACCACGCTTCAAGCCCCGTTCACACCGCCAGCGATTTTGTCGCTGCATGTCGCCAGCGTCAGAGATTCATGTCGCTAGTGGACGTTCCCACTACGGGTTGTCTATAAACATCATCAGCAGATCACCCTCCTCCGTTTGCCGCAAAAAAACAAACATTTTGGAGGGAATTTAATTGTTAACAATGAACGATGAACAAAGCCTGCTTTTTGCCATCGCGGCTACATATCTGCGGCGAAAACGCAAACGCTGGTCTGTCTGTCTGTCTTACTTGATATCCCCACAATCCCAGACACTTTTTTCCATGCATATATTTTTTTTTAATGTGTCTCTGTATGTACACAGAGACATATCGTAAATAACAGGGAAATTGCTAACAGCTAAAATCAACTTCTCCTCCATCTTGACACGACACCGCAGTAGTAGTGAGCAGACGGATCACGTGCACTCCACTGACTTCACTCCTATTGGTTGTCTCTCGCGAAAATTGCTTCTCATTGCATAAAGTTGAAATTTCTGAACTTTTGTCGCGTGTCTTGCGTCGCTTGACACGCCCACATTCTGTCGCCAACGGTCACTGTAGCTTGTGTCGCCGGAAGTCGCCAGCACTCCATTGAAATGAATGGGATCGTGTCGCTGGCGGTGTGAACGGGGCTTTAGTCGTGCCGCGAAAGTGGATCTGTATCGTAAGCTCAGGTGCCGGTCGTGTGCAGCGCTGCAGCCACGTAAACAAGAGTTTGCCCTTCCCCCCTACTGACTTTCACTCTCGGATGGGTGCCCGAATATGGAAGTGAATGAGGCTTTGCGATTTTTTTTTTTATTTAATTTTTTATCTAGGCTTACGTGAAATTCTGCATCCATTGTACTTTCTTTTTTTTTTTTTTTTTTTTTTTCACCTCGGAAGGGCAGCGTGAGTCGAGAAGGGCATATGGGCAGTTGCCCGGGCAACCTGAGCAACCCCCCTGTGCACGTCCCTGACTACTGCTCAAAAGTGGTTTTAAGATGCATTAAATTGATCAAAAGTAACATTAAAAACATTTATAATGTTACAAACGATTACTATTTCAAATAAATGCTGTTCTTTTGAACTTTCTATTCATCAAAGAAGTCAAATGTATCATTAAATTATTGAGCAGAACAACTGTTTTTTACATTTTTTACATTCTGAAGGATCATGTGACACTGAAGACTCAAATTTGCCATAACAGGAATAAATTACATGAATTGAGAAATCAACTTTCCCTTGAGCTTTTGATATATAAAAGGTCATGGTAATATAAGAATATCCTGTAAGTTTCAGAGCTGAAAACTTCCTTGTTAGTCAAAGAAAAACATTTATTGACAGCTGGCTCATCAAAGATCGATCTGCAAATGTGCTTCCATGTGATGTCAGAGTTCAGTGAAACGCCGCCAAAGAAACCAAAGAAGACAAACACCTAATTCTGTAGCCCCACCCACCGATTCGTGCCTAGCATGTTATGGCGCTTTTCTACTACACAGTACCAGCTCGCCTCGACTCGCCTTTGTTTGGTTTTCCACTGTGTAAAAGTTGTACCTGTACCTGCTTCCAGATACTTTTTTTCGTAACACCTCCGGCGAGGTTCTGAGCAAGCTGAGGCGATACAAAAATGTGTTGTGAAAACACAGCAGACTGCTGATTGGTCAGAGAGTATCCTGAATAACCCCGCTATTTTTAAATAGTTTGGCCATTGCGTGATATAACCATTACTATTATGGCAACTCGGAAGAATACGCTGTGGTCAAACAAGGAGGTTTCCTTTGTTTGATTGCCGAAGAGAGGATCCATCGAGAGCTTGATGGGGCAACGAGGAACGAAAAAGTTTCCTGCGGCGTCGCTATGACGACCAGGTACTATTGTGGAGGTACTATCTGCAATGGAAAACGGAGCGAAAAGCGAGCTGAGCCGAGTCGAGTTGAGCTGGTACTGGTAATGGAAAAGCGCCATTAGATAAATAACAGGCCTACGTGGAGCTAAACCGGATCGAACTTCCAAGCAATGAAAACATGCCATAAGCGTTGGATTTGAAAACATGAAAACATGAAATGAAAACATGCCATAAGCATTTTATGACCAAGATGGCGGCGCGAGTAGATCGCGAGGCTCAGCGTCTCTCCAGATTCTGCAATTTTGCGGTATTTTTCTTGCTCATCTCGGGTCTGTTCGTGCAGAACAGTTGTGCCTTTACATCGTACACCCGCGCTGAGCTTTTGGATATTGGTTTGCGAATTTCCGACAGTTTTATGGACAATCTTCAACTCCTTCCTGAGATCGCTAGGACGCCCGAGGCGATGCGCGTAACCCGGCCGGGCGGAAGTGCACCCAGACGGCGGCGAGATCGTAAACAAAGGCGGGGGAAGCGTGGAGGATTGCGGGCTAAGCTAACGCGTTCTCCTCATCGGCTCTCTTTACCCAGCATTTTCCTTGCTAATGTACGATCACTAGTGAACAAAATGGAGGAGATTCGACTCAGCATCACACACAGTAAGAAACTTTTGAACTGTAACGTCCTAATCTTCACTGAAACCTGGTTAAACAGCGGAATACCGGACACCGCTATTGAGCTAGCGGGACGCCACACACTCCGGGCAGATAGAACATTAGATGGCTCCGGGAAGACCAGAGGGGGTGGATTGTGCATTTATATTAACAAAGCTTGGTGCACAAACTCTGCTATTGTTGGGAGTCATTGTTCAGCTAACCTGGAGTTTCTCATGGTTAAATGTAGACCGTTTTATCTACCGCGGGAGTTCACTTCCACCATTATCACTGCAGCCTATATTCCCCCGGATGCTGATGCCAAGCTTGCTATGAAAGAACTTCACGCAGCCATCAGTAAACAACAGACTGATCACCCGGAAGCTGCGTTTATTGTTGCAGGTGACTTTAATCACTCAAACTTAAAGTCAGTACTACCCAAGTTTCACCAGCATGTTTCCTTCCACACCAGAGGAAACAAAACCTTAGACCATGTTTACACAAACATGGCTGGAGCTTACGTTGCAACACCCCTCCCCCACCTGGGACAGTCAGACCACATCTCTTTGTTCCTCAGCCCCAAATATGCACCCCTCATCAACCGTGTGAAGCCATCAGTGAAGACAATCAAGGTGTGGCCTGCGGGGGCAGATTCCACACTCCAGGAAAGGTTTCTAAACACAGACTGGAGTATGTTTGCTTCTCAAGCCACCAGTGGCGCTCACACGGACATTGACTCCTACACCTCCTCTGTACTGGATCATATCAATACCACCATTGACAGTGTTACAACCCAGAAACAGATCACCACATACCCAAATCAGAAGCCTTGGATGAACAGGGAAGTACGACTCCTGCTGAAGTTACGCAATACTGCCTTCAGATCAGGAGATGCACAAGCCTACAGCGCATCCAGAGCAAACCTGAAGAGGGGCATCAAAAAGGCCAAGCACTGCTACAAGCTAAGGATAGAGGGACACTTTTCCAACTCTGACCCTCGACGCATGTGGCATGGCATTCAGGCCATCAGTGATTATAAACCCACCCACTCCACCCCCGCAGCCACTGATGTCAACTTCCTGAACGAGCTAAATTACTTTTATGCTCGTTTTGAAAGAGACAACAGAGAAACTGCCACCAAGCTCAAACCCTCAGCTGACCACCCACCAATCACACTCTCCTCTACAGATGTCTGCAAGGCACTGAGCCGGATCAGCGCGCACAAGGCTGCTGGACCAGACAACATCCCTGGTCGTGTTCTCAGGGCATGTGCGGAGCAGCTCGCTGGGGTTTTTACAGACATTTTCAACCTGTCTCTCGCCCAAGCAGCTGTACCATCATGCTTTAAACGCACTTCCATTGTGCCAGTGCCGAAACACTCCAGCCCGAGGTGCCCTAATGACTACCGCCCTGTAGCACTCACACCCATCATTATGAAGTGCTTTGAGCGGCTGGTCCTGGAACACCTAAAAGACTCTATACCATCCACATTGGACTCACACCAGTTTGCCTATCGCAGCAATAGGAGCACAGAGGATGCAGTTTCCATGGCACTGCACTCTGTGCTCACCCATCTGGACAGTAAAAACACCTATGCACGCATGCTGTTTGTTGACTTCAGCTCAGCATTCAACACTGTCATCCCATCCAAGTTAATTGCCAAACTTGGAGACCTGGGCATCAACACTTCAATGTGTAACTGGATTTTGGACTTCCTAACTGACAGACCCCAGAATGTTCGATCAGGATCCACCTGCTCCACGTCCATCACACTCAACACTGGTGTACCACAGGGCTGTGTGCTAAGTCCGTTTCTCTACTCCCTCTTCACCTCCGACTGCAAGCCTGTGTATGGAACTAATTCCATCGTCAAGTTTGCGGACGACACTACGGTGATTGGTCTCATCAGCAACAACGATGAGACTGCCTACAGGGAGGAGATCCAGCACCTGGCCACATGGTGCACTGATAATAACCTGCTCCTCAACACCACCAAAACGAAGGAGCTCATCGTGGACTTCAGGAAGGAGTCAAGAGGCACACACGACACCATCCACATCAATGGAATGGCTGTTGAGCGTGTCTCCAGTTTCAAGTTCCTGGGGATCCACATCTCGGCGGACATGTCGTGGACGACCAACACCTCCAGCCTGGTCAAGAAGGCTCACCAGCGCCTCTTCTTCCTGAGGACACTGAGGAAGAATCAGCTCTCCTCGGCTATCCTGGTGAACTTCTACCGCTGCGCAATAGAAAGCATCCTGACCAACTGTGTCGCAGTATGGTATGGGAGCTGCTCTGTTGCGGAGCGCAAGGCACTGCAGCGGGTGGTGAAAACTGCCCAGCGCATCACAGGGACTCCACTACCTGCCATCGAGCACATCCAGAGGAAACGCTGTCTGCACCGAGCTCGCAGCATCCTCAAGGACTCCTCTCACCCAGCCCACAGACTGTTTTCTCTCCTGCCCTCCAGCAGGCGTTTCAGGATCCTCCGGACCAAGACCAGCAGACTAAAGAACAGTTTTTTCCCCAGAGCTGTCTCTTTACTGAACTCAAACCCCCGTTGATCCACTTCCCTCATAAACTGCAAACTCTCCTACCTCACATCTGCCTTCACTTTGTTATTTGCACTACTGACTGTTTATTACAGTAACAACTGTTTACTTATGCATTTTGCACCACCATATCTTAACTGGATTATGCTCATTTGCACTGTCGACTGTATTTATAGTAACCATATTTACATTTGCATTTTGCACCGTACTTCTAACTGTAATATGCAACCACTTTCCACTGCACTTTTACACTTTCTTTCGGATAGCTCTGTCCATAATTTATTGCACTACCTTAATCCACTGCTATATTCCTCATATTAGCCTAACATATTATTGTATACCTCTATCTGTAAAATTCTGTTCAAAGTAATAGCCATCTGTATATTATATTCATAGTACATATTCACCTGTACATTCTGTTTACATTCTGTTTATAGTAATAGCCATCTGTATATTTATATTTATTCACTGTATATTTTCATCTGTAAATTCAGTTCTGTTTATAGTAATAACCATCTCTCTACTTATACATATTTATATATATATTCAGTACATTTTTATGCCCAGCACTTACGCAACCATTGTATATATCCTGCACTTGCTGCTATTGCACTTCTGGTTAGACCTAAACTGCATTTCGTTGCCTTGTACTTGTACTTGTACTTGTGTAATGACAATAAAGTTGAATCTAATCTAATCTAATTTGCAGACAGGATGAGATTAAAAAAACAATGCTGCGGCTTCTGGATCTGACAGGAATGATGCAACACAATTATATGAGGAAAAATGTTTTTTATATGTGATAGTGTTGCATTGTTACATTTGATATCTACTGATTATGTGCGTGTCTAACTAAACATAACTTCCATGCTGTCACAGGCTGGAGTATCCTTTCTATTTGAGGTGTTGTTGGTTCATTGTCCTGCGATTCGTGATCAGACTCGAACATCTTAAATAGTGAAATACACGCGCGCATTTTCAAAACAATTCCTCACGTGTAATGACTGGGGAGCCGAAGCTCATTATAATATGCAAAACTGTTATCCAATCATAGCAGTGGGCGTTTACTTCCAAGTCTTCAATGCAGCACGGCCATAAAAAACAAGCGTTTCAAGAGCTAAGAGCTCAAAGCCAGGTTAGGAAATAGTAGGGTGACCAAACGTCCTGTTTTCCCAGGACATGTCATGTTTTCAAGTCCTGTCCTGGCCCTAATATAACCATTTTCTATCCATACAGAGGGGGCATACTTTAAATGTATTGAAATTAATAAGGAATCTTTGAGTAAACTTCGAGTATCATTTGAGTATCTCATTGCCGGGCCGAGTGTCCTGGTTTTCGGTAATCAAAATATGGTCACCCTAGAAAATAGCCTATTACTTATTCATTGTGATGTTTTTGAATGTAAAAACCATGCAAATGTCATAAATTGACCTCAGACAGTATATGCAGCCTTGGTGAACATAAGAGACTTCTTTCAACAACAACAACAACAACAAAAAATATTTTTAATGATAGTGTATCTATGACTTTTTTTCCCTCAGACGCTGCGGGTAAACCTGACGCAAAACTCTTTAAGCTCTAAGCAGCTGATAGAGAAGTTCTTCGACAGAAAAGTGTGGGAACAGGTGAGATCAGAGCACGAAATTTCCCATAAAAGCCAGCCAAGTGTTGCTGACATGGATTTGTTTACATTTCCTGCAGAAAGTGTTTAATGGAGAGAAATACGGAGCCGTCACTCTCATCATCTCGTACAAACGCTCAGAGGAGAAACTGCATGTAGAGGTTCTCAACGCTGTCAATCTAATTCCTCTCGACTCAAATGGTGAGAAGACAAATGCTTTCCTTTTATATTATGATGGCTAATCTAAAAGAATGTGGAAATCTGATGAATCAAGAGCCAGTAGGTCTCAAATCTATCATGCTCTGACAAAAACACTTAAAGGGATAGTTCACCCAAAAATGAAAATTCTGTCATTCAAGTTGTCCCAAACCTGTATGAATTTCTTTCTTCTGCTGAACACAAAAGAAGATATTTTGAGGAATGTCTGTAACCAAATAGTTGGTAGGCCCCATTGACTTCCATAGTATTTTTTTCCTCCATACTATGGAAGTCAATGGGGCCTCTCAACTCTTTGGTTACCCATATTCTTCTAAATATCTTCTTTTGTGTTCAGCAGAAGAAATTCATACAGGTTTGGGACAACTTGAGGGTGAGTAAATGATGCCAAATTATTTATTTTTGGGTGAACTATCCCTTTAAAAATATCTGAATGTCATTGCATTGGATACATTTCAGACATAAATGATGCTGCAGCTTTTCTCAATAGTAATTTTGTGCCTCTGATCTCTGTTGATTCTATGAAACTGGATTGTTGTGTCCATTACAGGTTCCAGTGACCCTTTTGTTCAGCTGTCTCTTGAACCAAGACACGTGTTCTCTGAAATAGAGCCCCGATCCACCAAAATCAAGAACTGCGATCTCAACCCATTGTTTGAAGAGTCCTTTGAATTGTATGTAAACAAAGCACTCATACACCATGGCAACATACACCATAAAGGTTTCAGTTCACTTTCAGAATCCGAAGTCATACAAAACTCCATCTTTTCTCATTGGCTGGGTATTAAGATAAATAGATATAAAAGATTAAAATTCATTTGAAAATAATTATGCTGTATACTCATATATTATAATAGACAGCCAATGTTACTTATTGAGAAATTAATTTGTGATGGAATAATTATCTCAATTTTATTGGGGCCCTACACACATTATGCAGCGAGGGAGATGCTGATAACTTGTGTCATTAGAAAAATCTTCTCGACCCAGAGAAACAATATTTAATGTCATCACATATTGCAAATTGGCTTCACTAGTAAAACTAAATTGTTAATTGCAATACTTGTATATACTGTATATATATATATATATATATATATATATATATATATATATATATATACACACACACACACACACACACACACACACGTGATGTTCTTTTGGGCCCTAAAAGCACATGCCGCAACTTAGGGCGTGTCCGAATCCACTTTTGCTAGTTTAGACGGGACAAATGGTCAGCGTGCCCGGCGCATTGTCTAAAAGGGTTGTTCCTAGTCTCTTAATGAGTAATGGGTATGTTTTGGGCGTAACGTGCAATAAACCAATCACAGTCTCATCTCCCATCCCCTTTATAAGTCAGTTGCGCTTGCACCATGGCGGATTTGCTAATTACATGGCTGAATTCGCGAGCAGAAAGACAGAGAGGAATGATTTAACTGTTCAGATTTGTTTGAAATGTTTGTGTGCTGCTCCCTGTGTGTGTGTAAAAAGCAGTGTATGTGCGTTGCGCACCCACCTATAGGCACATATTTACTAACGCACCCTGTAAATAACACAAAAAAATACTGCACTATTGACTTAAGACCAGGTTTTTGTTGGTCAATGGCACAGTGATTTTCAGTTGCCTCCAAATAGCAACGCGCCAGCGATGCACCTGAACACGCCTCGTTTTCAGACCAGCACTTCCATTGGCGAACAGATGAGCGCAAATGCATTTGCTATTTAAACAATGTGGCGCAGGACATGAAAATGCTAACTGCGTCGGGCTGAAACTAGCCAAAAACACTTGTGTCGCGCCTTGCATCACATTGCGTCGGGTGTATGATAGGGCCCTTAATATTTCAATAATTCATTACGTTGCGGTCTCAGGCAATCACTGCATTTCTAATCATGGTTTTGTGTATTGATTTATCTGCTCTTTCCAATGAACACAAGGATGCGCAGTAATCTGACAACTATCCAGATATTTTAATCAAATCTGCAAATTTGAACTAAATTAGCCAGAGGACTAAATTAAGAACAACATACAAAGAACTAAATTAGATAGAGATCATTTTCAATGTTATAAGATCGACCATATGTCACTTCATCTCAGATGTATAATTGAGTACAAAGAGCGGACCCCAGGCCAAAACAATGATCACAAAAATGACCGTGATAGAGAGAGACATAGTTCTATTTTAAGATGCCGTCCACTAGATTCTAAGAGGATTTAAAAAAAAAAAAAAAAAAAAAGACTGAAAGGCAAGTCTTTCTTCCTCTTTTTCTACTGGTTTTCATTCAAACCACTACAAACCTCTACATTACATGTTACACACAAACTTTCACTTTCAAGGTCTCTTTTAGTAAAACGCCCTAAACTTATGGTGCGTATACACGATTACAATGTACTAAAAACGTTTTTTTTGCATACAAACAATGTTGTCAAAATTCACCCATTGTCCCCATTCACATGGATCCATGAAAACGGATGAAAAACACTATAATATGCTGCCAGGCCTGTAGTTGGCATGGTCACTTAGTATTGTTAAACTACACTCCTATAGACAAGAGCATGACATCACTGTTTTCAAAAATTAGCGTTTTTGTAGTTTACATGGAGACTAACAGTATAATTTTCAAACACTGGCACTTTAAAATGAAAAATGACCCCATCATTTACTAATCCTTATGCCATCCAAGGTGTATATGACTTTCTTCTTTCAGATGAACACAATCAGAGTTAAATATCCTGACGTTATAATGGCAGTGACGGGGTCCATTGAGGTTGAAACTCAAAGCACATACATCTATAATAAACGTACTCCACACGGCTCCGGGGGGTTAATGAAGGCCTTTTGAAGAGAATCGATGGGGCTTTGCAAGAAAAATATCATAAATATCATAAAGTAAAATATCTAGCATCTGGCAGACCGTCTTCCATATTCAACTTGTGCAGAAAGTATAACGCCTCACAGTTCAAAACGCATGCGCTACATTCTAGTGATAAGTCGCGCCAGTTAGTAGTTGTGTAAATAAATGGCCAAAACGCATAAAATGTTTTCAGTTTTTAGTTGAAAATGGCCACTTAGGGTCTTTAAAGCCTTTCAGTTACCTGGATCACCTATGTTCACTCATTAGCCCAATCCACATCATTAAGCTCATTAGTTTGTTGTACATCCCAACAACATTAGTAGAGGATGACAAAGAAAGAACAAACTGGTAAATTGAATAGAGATGCGGCTGTCTTTAGAGCAGGGGTTCTCAACCCGAGTTTTGTTCCAACCATGAACAAGCAAGTCAATGCCTTCAGGATTACTGAGTTGAGACCCCCTACTTTAGAGGATCCAAATATCATTTTTATTGGTTGTTTTATGGTTGTAATGTGGTCTCTGTCCTCAGTTCCATTACATTAGAAAAGTGCCAGTCTCCAGGAGCATGTCTGCTGGTGACAGTTCTGGACCATGACACTTTGAGGAGCGATGACTTCGAAGGAGAGGCGTTTCTGTCTCTTAAGGCAGTGCCAGGAGTCGGAGGCGGACCCAGTAATCCAGAGCCCGCACAGATACGCCTACCTTTAATGCACCCCAAACCCAACAGTACGTCACTTCCTGTTATATGCACTGTTTAAAATAAAATGAGAATGGAATGACATAGAGGAGATTCAATTCCCTTCAAATTTCCTTTAAGCATGTATCGTGTAGTGATTCAATATGCTTTGTGCCATCTCTGTCTTTGTAGGTGATAATACTTTGAGGTTACTTGAAGCCAGGAAGGGTGAAAAAGAAGCTCAGGCCTTAGTTAAATTACGCAGGCAGAGAGAAAAGAAGTCTCAGGAAGCCTGAGAGGACAAAAACATCAATCAAGACAATCAAGATCAAGACCAAGACCAAGACCATTTTCACTTTTCTGTCTATTTGTTATATATAAAAAACATTATTTAATGCCCAACTTTTTTAATTATTGTAATGTGTAATGATATTATTCTATGAAATTCAAAAAATAAACATTTTCATCCAAAAATATACATTTATTGTCTTTTACAAAATCAGACTGAGACACTGTATATGAACAAAACTGAGCATGTGATTTCTGAATTCACAGTGAAGTTCTGTTTCAAAGGAAGTCATCTGTTGAGCATCCCATATAACTGTCCCTTCAAACTGAATTCAACTAAATCATTCAAATAAATCGAAAGTCGAGCCCTCTTCTGACAGCCGTAGCTTATGACTGCTCTTATGTTTGGTAATCAGTGCACATGATTAACACTCGCCATGTGTTCATATAAAACGCCTCTACATGAACAGAAAGCTTCAGTTGGGAACGTGCTGTTGGTTTAGTAAACAGGCAAATTCTTTTTTCAATCAATGTATTAAATAAAATATGCACAATCTAGGAATTACATAAAAAGTGTTCGCCTTCTTGCTTTTGCACTCCAGTTTACCAAGACTCTTAAAAAAAAAAAAAAATCCTGAGAATGAAAAGCTGCAAAAACGTTTTCCCCATGTTGTGGTGTAGCAGTCTCCAGGAATTTCTCCTTTAAAAAAATCCTACAAAAGTAACTGTAAATTTCCTATATAGCTACCTACTTTGCTAATATGTATTAATTACGAAATCTTCCCGCCTGGTAAAAGTCATTTAAGCTGCACTGAAGATACACAAACTGCATTTCTTCTGTAAACATATCAGAATGTTCTGGAAGGACATTCCACATTTCGACTTAAAGATGTAAAAAAAAAAAAAAATTACAGGATTGTCTTACTATATTTGTGTTGTATGTGTTATGCTTCTACAAAAAGCATTAAGGAAATATCAGAATTTGGTATCATGATCATCACTTAAATAGTTCCTTAAACTCTCTAAATGTGTTTCATGTGAGCACTAACTCAATTATTAGTGCTTTATAAAACCTAGACAAGGTCTGAATACTAATACAGGTTATGTTTGTTTTGTTCTCATTTAAAATACATGGGAAATTATGATTACAATGAGACATAAGCATATTATTATATATGTGATGTTTTGTCCCCACAATAAAAATGAAAATATCACAAACTGATCATGTATGTCAATTTCTCTAGTAATTTTCTTCCTTTTTGAGGAAGAAAATGGTCCCATTGAGGTTTAGGACTGATTGCATGCTAGTGTAAATGATCATGGCATGGCATGTCTCATTGATATGGTCAATATGCATCGAACAAGATCATATTTCTCAAATAAGTCTCAGTTTTTAGCCAAGATAAGGCTGAGGTGGTTTCATTTCCTTTAGATTTGGGCTTTGAAGGATACATTTAGCCCTAGTTTTAAACTGAAAACTTCTGCAATATCCAAATGAGATTCTGTGAGGGGTCAAGGTTTATGTCTAGTGTCCAGATTATAGCATTAGGATTACGTCTGAGTTTATGACTGCGGGATATTCATGCTCGCTCTACTGGTGTTCGGTACACAGAGGGCATTCTGTCGAGGACGCACATCGCTCGCAGTGTAGGCCGTGTTGGCATGGCAATGTCACTGATCCCATCTCATCGCAAGATAGACAATATAATCTCTGCTTCCTGAACACAGCCTGAAAGAAGGAACGAGGCAGAGAGAGAAAAACGATTAAAATACAATCCGACATGCGTTATTATTACATTTTTAGGTGAATTATCAGATTATTAGATTATTATTAAACCTTAAAGAAATGTCCATTTAAACAAAAAAAAAATCATTTTCAATTTTTTTCATGGCAATGTAACATTTCCCCCCTTTTATTATCATAAAAATATTGTATTTAAAACGTAAAGCACAATTGCAAGTAAATTTGATGGTTATTTTCTGAACAACAAATAAATTATATATTTGCTAAATAAAATCACTCTAAAATTAAAACTGTCTACAAAAAACTAGCATAATGTATTTTAAATATTTTATAGTTATTTATTTATTGAATTTATATTAGTATTTAAAAAAATAATATATTAGGGGTGTCGGTACACAAATCTGGCGGTTCGGTACGTAGTTCGATTTTGATGTCACGGTTCGGTACAGCAGTTTTACAAAGTTGCTTTTTATTTATTTTTATTCAACAGTGCTTTACTGAAAGAATTGTGCCTGCCCTTAAATGAATTGAATTATAACAAAGTTTCTTAAAGATAATGCTGTAAACTATGCAGGGAGTGCAATAATATTAAAGGTTAACAACAGAGCCCAAACTATTAACATAAATTCAGTTGCTATTAATTTTTTTATATAATAATCAACACTCAAATAACATACTGTATGCAAACATGTAAACTTCACGCAAGGCAGTTTTTGCATTAACTTCTAAATCTAATTATAAAATTATGTTTTTTCTCCAATTTGTTGTTGAAATATAATCATTTACACACAGTGTGACGGATTTATTTGAACATACATTAAATCATCAAGACATCACTGCTATGCGACATTGTTTACAAGCTGTTTTATTGGCGTCTTTCCGCGGTTGAAACACTGATTGAGCGATTACACGACATATGATACGTTTCAGTAAGTTGTATTGTATCCTCAACATACCATAAGATATTGATTCATGTTTATTCTTTAGGAAGAGATGATCGCGTTCACTCGCACGGCGCAGCCTCAACTGACAAAGAGTTGAAAAAGAGTTACAACACTCTTTTTCTATGGCTCTGGACGTGCCTATACAGTGATAAGTCACGTCACATTAAAGAGCGTTAAAACAGCATTTATCGTTTGAATTTCGTGGTAAAATGGACTGAATCTCAGCACTTTTAAGATCAAAAGTTGTATGTTAAAAATACTTAAATGCACTGTGAACTAACATAAATATTAAGATTTGTATTAACTAACAATACATCTCAACTGTTAGTTTACACATTATATAATATAATAATATTTTAATAATACAAGTAAGTAGTATAAAAGCTTCGATTTCTTAATGCAAAATATTAAAACATATAATTTAATTTTTGGATTCATCAGTTGAAAGGTAGCAGGTGTGTGAATGACCTGTTCTACAGTGCGTAAGCAGGAGCAGATCTGTGCCTGCAGGCTGCAGATGGAGCTGAGTGGAAGTCTGTGCAGTAACTGTAGCTGGTGAAGCTGTAGATGTGGGTTTTCTGCATGCTGTAGGCTCTCTAGCGCCTCCTCCAGGAGAGCTGCTTGCTGCTGCGCCTCCGCTTCAGCCTGCCGCGCTCGCTCCGCCTCCATACCCAGCTGTCCCACCAAGTGACGAGCTTCCTCTGCATCTGATTTTAATACAGCCAATGACTGTGGTAGTAAACAGATAAGGTTGTTCAGAAATCTTGTCATTATAATCATGAGTGCCTTTACATATTACAGCCCAGGACTTCATTTATATTCTGAAACTTGGCCTATTGTAATGAACAACAGACTGAATATGTTGGTCATTTTTTTTTTACATGCGAACAGGATGGCAAATCATAACTTCCATGTTAAAGTCTTAAAGCTACAGTACCAACATCAACATCTGATTATTTCTCAGAATTAGAAAAAAGGCTGGAAAATAAGGTCACAGTGAAAAAAAAATAAAACACTACAAAAGTGAAATAAAAGTGTCTCCCATACCTTTCACATAAACACACATTCATGTTGTGTTTTCATGTTTTATGGGGACTTTCCATTGACATGATTTTTATACTGTATAAATTGTATATTCTATTCCCTAACCCTAAATCTACCCATCACAGAAAACTTTCTGCATTTTTACATTGTCAAAAAAACATCACTTAGTATGATTTATAGGTGTCCCCAGAAGGACAAGGATTTCAGATATAGCCATCTTTGTGGGGACATTTTGTCCCCATAATGTAGGGTTTACCAGGCCGCACACACACCTGGTTTACCATCTTTGCGGAGACTCTCCATAGACTCCATAGATGGTCTTTACACTGTACAAACTGTATATTCTATCCCCTGTATACACTAACCCTACCCATCACACAAAACTTTCTATTACATTACATTTTTTCCATGTTCAAAAAAACTCATTTTGTATGATTTATACGTTTTTTCCCAAAGGGGACCTCAATTTAGGTCCCCACTAGAGGTTGACCGATATATCGGGCCGATATTTGTCATTTTTTTAATATATCGGCATCAGCCAATATCCATGTTTAGTATTGGCGATTTAAAGTCAGGCACGTCTGCGGGCAGCCCCGTGTTATTGGTGCGGTGGAGCCATCCAGAACTGGCATAATGCTACACAAACACTGCAGCGTGATTGAGGGCTATGTTACTACGCCCCGCTCACAGACAGCACCATGCTCGGAGACACAGAGCTGTCCTTACTCCTGGAGCAGCCAGAACAGTGTATAAAGCCATGTTATTTAAGCCTGGCTAAAGCCTTGTTTATAGTCGTCGCGTCCGCACGAGCGAGAGGGTGCGCGCGGCAAAAATTATGTCAACGTGAAGAGGGCGGTCGTGCGCATTGAAAGCAGTCATCGGAGGCGCACACGCAGTCAGCGGAGGCTTGTGCTGCGGAGCCAGACAAAAGCACCCTCAGTTGATACTGTAATAATATACTGACGAAACAGATTGGGCAGATTTGCACATTTGTGTTTGCGCTCTGGAGAGCGACAAATGTGAGAGCGCCATCTATTTACATGTTTTTGAAGCGGTGAGTAATGTAGTCAGATCTCTTGAACCCGATCAGAGTTTTTATTCAGCGCCGAATGAATGCAGGCTCGTGAAACTCGAGGCTATACAGTCTATAAAATCCATTGAATAAAACTATTGATTTTCATGCTGTTAAGAGGACCGATGGCCAACTGCATGATGTATTTTCGGAAGTGACATCTAAACATAAATGTTGTATTCACTCTGCACGAGACAGAAATATCCTCCTGAGACCCAGAATAGAGGTTTTGCCTCTGTAGAGGAGATTATATTTTAGTGAATTTCTCCGACAACATACACAGTTTTGTCTGGATATTCTTATGAAAATATTCCTTTTTATTACTCCCAATATTACATTACATATTGTCCAAAAACACATTACTATGCAAATTAGATATAGTGTATAGATGCATTTCATAGAATGGGAATGGCATTTATGGCCATTAATACTTGGTCAGTTTATTGATTTGTTTGGTTAACTTTTGATAAATATTTTATTTTAATACTGTGCAGTGCAGAAAATTAAGATTCAAGAGAAGGTTCAAGTCTGTGTTCAAAAAATGAAGTTAAGTTTAGAAATGTTGTGCATCCACTTATTATTAGCGTGACATTTTAGCATGCAAATGAATGGGAAAATGTCAAGATATCAGCCCTAAAAACCGGCTGCATATATCGGCCATCGACATTGGCTATAGAAAAACCCGTATCGGTCGATCTCTAGTCCCCACAGTGACAAGTCCCCATGAGTCAGTATGCATTCAGGTTGAAATCCCAACTGGGATAGAAAAACATTCACATGCACACGCACACACCCAGACAGAGTCTGACCTGAGCCATCTGTCTCCAGCTGTGATCCCAGTGTTTCAGCACTCTGTGTGCCTCCTCCACTTCCTGTTTGAGACGTGACGTCTCGGCATACATGCTCCCCGTGGAGAGCAGGGCAGGGGGGGTACCTGGTGAGCTTTGGCCTGTCGGAAAATGTTCCCAAATACTGCTGTTCATGCCATTTAAACCTACAAAAACAAAACAATATCATGTTTGACTGGATCCACTGCATTGTCTATCCAGTTCATTATTATGAACCTGGACAGCAGCCATTTAAACCAATAAAAATATCACAAACCTAAAGAACCATGGGAAGTCCCCAAAAAGCTGCTCTCTGATTGGCTGGGTTGTGGCAACTGCGCTGAGAGGAATGGAGAATGGTGAGCTCTGATTGGTGGAGAAGGTGAGGGTGACCTGAAAGGGGAGGGGCTACTTAGGGATCCAGGGATGTTGACAGGTGCTGAACTCTGTAACTGACTGCCTCCTGTGGAAAAAAAAAAAAAAAGGAAGCAAAATCAGAATTGAAGATGAATGTCAAAGTTGATTTTCTGAAGTTATGACAGAACAGTTTACGCTATCCTATCATCTTTTTAAAAAAGACTGTAAAGTAGTCACCAACCCAACATGAGGCCCATGCTGGGTAGAGCCGAATTCTCCAGACTTTTCTCAAGAGCTGAGACTCCAAAGTCATTCAGGTCCAGATCATCTAGGGCAGATTCTAGTTAAGAGGAGAAATATATGCGTTTTTCATTCTAATCAATAGTAAAGCTCAAGGTATATTTTTGTACTGTATATAACTACAACAAAAAACTCCAACAACATTTGTTCTTACAATTTTGTGTTACCCAGAAGAAAATGAAACATGGGGTTGAATAAAAAAATAATAATATTTAAATTTTTTTCAAAATTAACACAATTTGAATAAATCCTTTTATCTTCACTAAGGTAAGCCTGTTTATGTTTTAGACCTGTCGGGATGGTTTTCACAGGAAATTGCGTACACAAGTCACTCGTCCGTGCGTGCGTGTCTCGTCATATCCGTAAATAGAGAAAAGTTGCTCTGGCTACTTTGATGTGTGTATGGTGTGGAGTGGCAAAGGTTAGTTGTCACAACGAGTGAGAAATGACATGGAGCAGCTAAATCTCCAACCTCCGGGGAATCACCCGTTTTAAGCAAATGCAGAACAGAAGAGAGTCTGCTGGCAGAGCTTGCAATAAAACAAGAATCAACATTGGATTGGCTTTTTGGAGATGGCCAAAAGAAGATTTGAATTGTTGTTAAAGTGATGCAGTGATGACGTTTTTATTACTCATCAGGTAAGTAAGGGATTTTATTTAACAGATAAATTGTCATATGTAGCTCTAACAGAGTTCATTGTAAAAAATCTACTGTGAAGGGTCATTTCATTATGGTTGTTGTAACACTGTGCTGGAATTTATTTTCAAGGAAGAACTGCGTCTATTAATAGGTATAGCTACTGTAACATCTTCAGCTAGTCAGCTTGAGATCCTTTCTATCTAAACTGGTTATATCTCTAAGTCTAGTAATGAAAGTTTTAGAGCAGTAGGATAATCTCTCTCTATTTTTAGTTATGAGAAAGAACTATATTCAGCCGCACAGCCACGCAGAGCCGAATGCATGCAGTTTGTTGTTTAACTGCTAGAGGGTTACATAAGTTAAATAGTGAAAGTTACATAGCGTACCTTAAATATTCAATAACATATTTTAGTTTAATTTTTGGGTGAGCTATCTCCCTGACCAATCACTCACCCACTACAGACTCCACTGTGTCACTTGTAGGGTAGAAAGGAAGAGCGTTGGCATTCATCCCTGAAGAGGGGCCGGGGGGTGCAGGGCTGGGTGGGGTGGCTGCCAGGCTGGAAGGTACGCTGGAGGACATACTGAGAGGACTGCCGACAGGCAGAAACACCAACAAATCCTGAAAACACACCACACGGAATAATACAAAAGGTGCTTAGCCTATTTGTAATTTTCATTAATGTCGGTTTGGAATCAATGTGTCCAATACCTGTTTGCTGTGCATGGAGGAAATGTCTCTGCTGCGATGTTCCATTGAAAAACTTCTATATTTGGCCTGTATGAATGATGTAAAAAATTATTTCTGGGGGATATTTCCATTTGTATATGAAGTACCAATCCTTGGAATTCACTCAAATGTCACCAAAATGACAAACAGACATACTTTAGATTTTACTTTACAAAGAGCTACACTACTGTTTTTTTTTAACAAGGATGCATAAAATTGATCAAAAGTGACAGTAAAGACATTATGTTACCAAAGTTATCCATTTCAAATAAATGCTGTTCTTTTGACCTTGACATTCATCAAAGATCCCTGAAAAATAAGTATTCCAGTTTCCAAATTCTTTTCAACATTGATAATAATAAGGTATGTTTCTTAAGCAGCAAATCATCATATTAGAATGATTTCTGAAGGTGACACTGAAGACTGCAGTAATGATATTGAAAATTCATAAAAGGAATAAATAATATTTTTAAATTTATTAAAACAGAAATTGTAATAATATTTCACTCTGTTACCGTGTTTACTGTATATTTGATCAAATAAATGCAGCCATGGTGAGAATATAAGATACTCGTTTCAAAAATATAAACAATTTTACAAACCTTTAACAGTAGCGCAATTCTAGCCGATTAAATATTTTAGAGCAGAGAAACAATTTTACTTATTTATGACTATTTTATGATTATTTAAGTTTTTCATGACAGTGAACAAATGAAGAAAGTGTTATTGCAGCTTTACCTGGTCTTCCCTCTCAAACCCAGGAGCTTTCCCATAACCCCCCTCTCCTCCTAGACAGGCATCAAGACTGGAGGAGTCCTCAAAGAGAACCCTTCCCAGCAGCCCTTCCTCTGTAGTGGCACTCGGGCCACACTGGCTAAAGTCGTCTAATGTATTGGGGCAGGAAGTTGCAAGAGGAGGTGAACTGCATTGTGCGGCCAGCTGCTCATCACTGACACTTACTTCTGAGAAGCAAACAGAAACAACAATCACAATATACAACAACAAAAAATTATATTTCACACCATCATCAAACCCTCACATTTACATTAGATAGAATACATCTAATATAATATATAGCATAAATAGTGTGATAACATGGTAACTTTCCAAAACGTAACCTTACTTTCTAAATGAGCAAAAGCACAGAACGGCCCTCTGGGACAGTTTCCACTCTGCTGAATGTCGTTGCATTTGGTGGATTTGTAGATCTGTGGAGGAAAACGCTAATTATTAGGAAAATAAGAAAATGCTAGTGGTTCTTGCTTATTAAAAAGCACCAAAAAAGATCAGGGTGTTCTGGGTGGGTTCTTCTCTACAAGAGGGTGCCTCAGTAACATCCAAAGGCCTCAAAAAAACAAAAGTTAAAACAACTGAAAACTAGGATATTTCAAAATGTAACTTAACAACTGTTTTAAACACCATAGGCACTTTTATACAGAATATACATTTTGTATATGTATATAAAATATCTCTAAAACTCAAAAATATATTTTTAAAAAATCCAGTAAGTCACGAATGACTGGAACAATAATGTAAAATTTATAAAAATAAAAATAATAATACTTTTTAAAAAAAGATCAGGAACCCCAGAAGAATTTCTAAAACGTCTGGAATCCTGATTTTTTCTACGTTTAAGTTATTTTATTACAGAACCCCGTACATGATATGTGGACACATGTATATCGTGGCCAGACTGGCCACAACTTAAACATTTGTGGGAACGAATTCTTAATTCGTGGCCACGATATATTTTTTTCTGGCATGTCATGTGCGCGTCGCCAAAAATTATAATTATTTTAGGCACTTTTTACTGAATTTTTACAGAAACTAGGATTTAGAGCTGCACGATAATCGTTAAAAGATTGCAATCTCAATTCAAATGGATGACCTACTATTTCTGGTGAGATTCTGAAGTGAGCATATGATGATAATATCCCATGAGGCCACGGGAGAGGATTTATAAATGGCAGTGAACTGATGCTGGTAGGTCACTTGATAATGACACCACGGCACATGTAGTATGTCCAGATTTCATTCATGCTACACACACTCATACTATATAGAACATACTTTTTTTTAGCTGTCATGCTGTCATTCAAAATAAGTACCTACTCAAGAGAGTATGTGATGTCACGGTACCAAAATTCCAGTAGTCGGTACCAATACCATCAAAATGTGATGGTACTCAGTACCAATTTCGGTACCAGAGCTAAATGTTTTTTTATTTTTTTATTTAACTATTTAAAAATAATAATTAAATGTATTAAGTTTATTATTTAAGATGATAATCATTATAAGTAAATAATACAAACATTTAAAGGCTGTATGCTGTTTAAAAGTAAATATTGTTTATAAAAAAAAAAGATCAAGTGAAAAATAATCAACCATCTAGGTATAATTATTATTATTATTATTATTAGAGACGTAGCTAAATTTACTGTAGGCTACAACAGTACCCTAATATATTGCCAAGTTAAAAAATGTTAAACCGTACTTTTATTTTGACGGGTTGCTGTGAAGACCTTTGAGTGTGTTCATGATATGGCAGTTTTCTCAAATGAAAAGGCAAATTCTCATGAAGTGACGGTTTATGCGTTTGTGTCCTCATATAGTGACACACGGCAGAGGCTACAAAGACAGCGAGGGAGTGTTACACAAGCGCGGTGTGTGTGTGTGTGTGTGGCACGCGCTCCCACCCGCGCATCACCTGACCGACCGTCATTCACACAGAGATGCAGAACATGCAGGAGTAATATTTAAATAGTATTTTGGAGTTTAATATTCAGACACTAGTATATATATTCAGCTACATTCTGGAGTCCTGCGCTTAGATAAACACGAAAGCGACTGAACGCAGCTGCGGGTACCGAATATACTCGGGAGTCGGTACTACAGGAGTGCTGGTATCGTCACATTTTATAATTTCAGTACCGACTTGGTACCGAAGTACCGGTACTTGTGACATCCCTACAAGAGAGTATGTGATTTGGGACGCAGCCTAGAAGTCTTCATGAGCGAGTCTTTGAATCATTCAGTTAAACAGATTTTAAAAAATTAAAAAATATTAAAATGTATTATCTTTTTTTTATATACTGTAGATGGACCTACTTTATATTAGATGGCCTTAACTACTATGTACTAACATTTGAATTAATCCTTTGATACAATGCACTTATTGTGTGCAAACATGTTTTTCCATTGTACTTACATTTAAAAAGATATATCTGCATGTAATTACATCTGTAATTATTACATTTGTAACTACACAGTTGACACTTCCCTTACACCTAACCCTACCCTTAAACTTACCCACACCACCACACCTGTCCCTAACCCTACCCGTATCCCACCTCAATATCAGCAAAAGTGTTTTGCAATACAATTTGAACACAGTAAGTACATTGTACTTATTTTTTGATGTAAGTACATAGTACTTAAGGTCATCTAATATAAAGTGGGGCCCTGTAGTTGTCTATTCAAAATCATGGGAGAATCGTGATCTCCATTTAAAACAACAACAAAACGTGATTCTCAATTTTGCCATAATCATGCAGGTTCTTGTTTTTTTTCTGCCCGTTTTATCGTTCGCCAGGGTCTAAAATCGTATCATTTAGAAAAGGAAGAGCACAAATATGAGCTGTGGTAAAACAACTAATCAATAACCTTAAAAAGAGCCACTTAAGCCAAAGGGCCAACCAAAATAGCAACCTTAACGAGCATCACAAGCACAGCACAATCAAATAGGCACAGTTTTATTAGATCAGGTTCATGAGTGTACAAGAACATAAATGTCCTTGTTCTTGCTGTAAATGTTGATGTTAAACAGAGTCCAGCTCCATTACATACCTCCGGGTGGAACTGCTGTTCTGTCCGCGTGTGGCAATACTGGCAGCTTTCTCCGCTTTCGCATTTACTGGGGTCCCCCCACTCGTCACTGTGCTTCACTGAGGGACACGGCAGGGCTCTTCAAGAACAAACACGCACATAATACCATCAACTATAATTAGCATGGAAGATGTCTGCCACCATCCAACAGAGCAGGAAATTAAGTTAATTCAAATGGAATTGCGCGCATCGCGATCTGACTTGACATTAATTTTTAAAGGAATAGTTAAGGGCTTGCAAACTGCAAGGGATTTATATGTTGATGAGAACCTAATGGCCCGGTTTCACAGACAGGGCTTAGACTAAGCCAGGATAAGGCCTTAGTTCAATTAGGATATTTAAGTAACTTTTATAAACGTGCCCAAGAAAAAAACATTACTGGTGTGCATCTTGAGACAAAAAAATGCAACTGACATATTTTAAGATTTGTCAGTGCAAGATTCTTTCAGTTAAAATAGCTCAAACATGCATTTTAGTCTAGGATTAGCTTAAGCATTGTCTGTGAAACCGGGGGAATAACTAATAAAAATAATAATAATATAAATAATTTTAATTTAAAATAAAAACAATCAAAATAAAATATGCTTAAATAGTTTGTTGCATGTCATGTGACAGTTAACTAACATCAGAGAACTGTGATCATGTGAATGTGTTGTTAAATTACATAAATAATAAAAGTTACTTTAAGTAAATATTTTAGGTTAAGTGAGTTCCTAAACCTAAAACTCTGTCATCATTTACTTAACATTATAGTTGTGATGCACCAAAAGTCAAATTGAAAATTCAGGATTGACTCATCTGAAAATCAAACCCACCCACCCCCCAAACTTATTTTAAAAGGGCGTTTTTGTATAATTGTATTAATATTAGACTTAATTTTATGAATTTAAATGAATCTGAATTTAAAAATTAAAAAAAAAACAATAAAATCATTAAATGTATAATCAAAAATGTAAATACAACTTTAACAATTTAAACATCTATTTTAAAACTGTAATCAAATATACAACAACAACAAAAAAAAATTGTCAAATAAGATGCTGTACAACAAAACTTGTATACTGTGTTAATTAAAGCATGAATGAAAACAAATCTTGGTTGAATGATATTGCTTTAATAAAAATAATAATTAATAATATTAATATTTATAATTGTAAATGTAATTATTATTGTTGTTTGATTATATTACATTCCATTATATAATAGTAATATATTTATGTCAAAATTTCTTCAAGTTAAACCAAAACTTTATTTTGGCGGTTTGTCGTAAAGATCTTTGAGTTTCCATGTGTATTTGATGAAAGCTTTTCTCAAATGAAATGGAGAAATTAATGTAAAGTGACCTCATATAGCGAGATGGTAAACACCACGAGCGTCATGCGCGATTCAGTTTGTGGAGTAGATGAAACTACGGCACTCATTCACATAGAAACACGCAGAGAGAAGCGCTATTAAAGGAATACGCCGCAATTTTAGAAAATAGGCTCATTTTCCAACTCCCCTAGAGTTAAACAGTTGAGTTCTACCGTTTTCGATTCCATTCAGCCAATCTCTGGGTCTGACAGTAGCACTTTTAGCTTAGCTTAGCATAGATCATTGAATCTGATTAGACCATTAGCATCTCGCTCAAAAAAATGACCAAAGAGTTTTGATATTTTCCCTATTTAAAACTTAAGTTACCATGTATACGAAGACCGACGGGAAATGAAAAGTTGCGATTTTCTATGCCGATGTGTCTAGGAACTTGTCTTGGCTATCACCAGACCAAGCTCAATCTTTTAAAGGGGTGGTAAAGCACACTCTTTCGAAGGCTTGATTGTGTTTGTGGGGTGCACTGTAACGTGTTCATGCTTCGTTTTTAAAAAAATGCAGTATTTTTCATATATTTGACCTTTATTCTACACTGCTCTGTCCCTCCTTGTAAAAACGGTCTGATGGTTTCCGGATTCTGTGAAGCCAGTCCCTCAAAAATACGCAATGGGCTCTGATTGGTTAGCTGGCCCAGTGTGTTGTGATTCGCTAACCGCCTAGTGCACGTTTGTCGGAAGCATCACGCCCCTTACCTTTACAGGTAGCCTCAGGCTACTAGCCTGAGCTTTGTGTACAATAGCGTCAATGAAACCATACCAAGAGCCCGAATCAGACCCAGACAATTTTAGTGAAGATGATCGAGCAGAACCTGTTCAGTCCTCAAGAGTAAAGACTGCGGATCTATAGTGATCGCTACTGAATGGCACTGTTACTTTTGTATTTTTAGAACGATTTGCCAAATATCTGTCGCAAGAACGGACACTAAACATTGCTAGTAGCCAAATCAAACACAGAACCATGTTTAGCATGCCTGTAGATAAACAATACATAAAAGCTCTAATCAAAGAATAATTTACACTAATGCCAAGTTCGCTGTTGAGATTTTAAACAGTTTGTAACGTTAGGGGTTTGTCAGATAACGTTAAGTATGAATGAGCATTTAACAGACTGGTTTGCAGAGCCAAACAGCGCTGTCATGTTTACTTCCTTGCTACAACGTAGGCTACAATTAACAACACGAACTATTACAGGAAAACACATTGACGAAAAATAAATCACACTTACAGGTTGTAGCCCGTACTCGCGAAGATTGTGGAAGCTTTCCTCCGCGAAATGTGCCGCGGTAGCCGCGCGTGCCCGCCTGTCTCGTGCAGCTGAAGGCTCATGTATTGCAAATACAGATGAATATAGTCCATTATGTCACATTTTCCGATCTTCTCCTCCGACCCCTGTCTGTCTCGTGCTTTGATTTATGATGGGCAGCATATATCCGATGCAAATGCGATCGTGTTCCCCTCATGTCTCTTACACACATGAATATGACGTTGTATGTTAAACGCACTGCAACGCTGCCCCGTCCCTAGAAAGGCTGAAGAAAGTGGACCTGCAATCCGGATGAAAATAACAGCGTTTCGTCGGCATTGTCAACAGCACTCCAGCCTACTAACTATACCACAACAACGCTTCCCCACGGCGATACAAAATGGCCCCCCCTTATTTCATATTCTCGGAGGAGGGGTTTATGTAAATATTGGGGCTGGTGATGTCAGAGACACTGGAGGAATGTGTAGTAGTCCCTACCGGCCGTTTGCTGTAGTCCTTAGAAATCGATTTCTTTAAAAGCAAATATCTCCCTTTGCTTTAAACTTTGAACGTTGTAACTTTGCAGATGTTGTTTATGCTCAAACAGCAACATTACACACTAGCTAAAGTTAGAAAAGTGAAATCGTGGTTTACCACCCCTTTAAGATTGAACATTGGTCTAGGCAGTCTGTACGCAATTGGATAGTCCTTCAACCAATCAGACCAACGATCCATCGCTTCTCTATCCGTCATCGTGTTAAACCCACCAATAGCATGCCAGGAGGATAGCTTATTTGTGATTGGTGCCGGCAAATTTGTAACGGAAGCAGGTTTCCAGCTGAGCTGCAGGGCGAAATCAAAACGCCGGCAGATCCGGCTGGGTTTACCCAGTCTAGCTAAACACTATACTCTCATTCCTGCGTAATAATCAAGGAACTTTCCTGTCGTACCATGGGTGCAGCAGGCACAATGATATTACTCAGCGCCTGAAAATAGTCCCCAGCACGCTCTCTGTGCAAGCAGGTTGTCACGTTGGTTATGTTGATGGAAGGAAGCCTATTTTCAGGCGCTGCGTAATATCATTGCGCCGCTGCACCCATGGTATGACCGGAAAGTTCCTTGATTATTATGCAGGAATGAGAGAAAAGTTCCTAGCCATATCGGCATAGAAAAATCGCAATTTTTTCATTTTCCTTCGGTCTTAGTACACGATGTCACTACAGAAGAGTCAAGTTTTAAATGGGCAATATATCAAAACTCTTTGGTCATTTTTGAGCGAGATGCTAACGGTCTAATCAGATTCAATGATCTATGCTAAGCTATGCTAAAAGTGCTACCGCCAGACCCGGAGATCAGCTGAATGGAGTTGGAAAATTAGCCTATTTTCAAAAATAGTGGCGTGTTCCTTTAAACGTCACTGTTTGGGTCAATGGTCTCGGCCCTCCAAAACTATTTTCAAAACTGTATGATCACTTTTCCATGAAACACAAATGGAGAACCACAGCTGTTAAGATCAATTTCCATTAGCTTGAAAGCAAATTATTGTTTTGGTAGAGAGCAAGATAACGGCTTAAATCACTTTAGAACACTTGGAATAAAGCATAAAATATAGCATTTTTGTCTTTTATCACCATGAACTGTTGTTGTATGGAAATTATCTGCGCAAAAATACTCAGTTTGTGTCCCCTGAAAAAATAACAGCAAACTTGTTTGGAATAACATGACGGTGAGTAAAAACCGCCAAGTCAACTCCCTTTAGTTTTTCTACACAATGAAATATTTGTTGTTCAGACCTGTATTTGTGCTTATGAGGGCTTCGTCTGCGGTCTTTGCTGTTGTGATAGTAGGGACATGCATAGCCCTGACGGCACAGCCGAGGAGGTTTTTTGCAAAGCTCAGTCTTGTAGTGGGAGAGCACAAAACTATTGTCTGCATGAAGAGAAATGAGAAAAGAACCACATGAAGAATGACACAAATTTAAAGTGACATTTTTGTTCATATTCAAGTCGAGTGTGTGTTTGTACGCATGTATAGAGGCTGATTTCACCTTGCCAGCGTGGATCTTCACTCAAGATCTTTTCTATGAGTGCAGTGCTAGCCACAACTCCTGACTGCCCTTCTCCAGATGTTCCCTCGACCAATCCAGTAGCAGTTTGGGATTCTAACACCTGAACCTCTCTGAACAAGAAATAAAAATGTCAAACCAAAGAAAATATCCACAATGAACACTACCACTTTAAAAAAATGTTTTAAAAAAATTATTATTTTATTCAACATGGATGCATTCAATCGATCAAAAGTGATAGTAAAGATATTAATAATGTTAAAAGATGTCTATGTCAAATGAATGCTGTTCTTTTGAACTTTCTAATAAAAACAATCCTGAAAAACATTTTATCACGGCTTCCAAAAAATATTAAGCACCTTTTTTAGCTATTAACTATATTCAACATAAAAAAAATGTTTATTGAGCACCATATTCAAATGATTTCTGAACGATCATGTGACACCGAAGACTGGAGTAATGATGCTGAAAATTCAGATCATTCAGATCAAAGGAATAAATTGCATTTAAAATATACTCAATTATTAACATTATTTGAAAATTACATTCGCTTGTAATGATATTTCACAATATTACTGTTTTTACTGTATTTTTGATCAAATAAATGAGACTTTCAAAAATATGAATAAAAATCTTACCAATCTCAAAGTAAATTTTTCTTAAATTAAACTTAACTTTGTGTTTCACAAAAGAGAATGGATATATAGTATTTGAAATGTTACGCTGAATATACATTGACAGTTTTCATATTTCATATTCAGAGTCAACTCCCTACCTGATGTCATAAACAGGGCTACGGAGGTCATGGGAGCCGTGAGCAAAGGCACAGTGAGGGCCGTTCTTACTACAGTGGCCCTTCCCATCGGTCTCATGGATACAGGAACCAGTCTTATAGTACCGCAGGTGATACCGCCTCTCTGTGTCTCCGGCTGTTCGGTGTAAAAACGGACACCTGGCAATAAATAAGTAAGTTAGTTAAAGACATATCCCAACATAAATTCAGGCGGCTTAAAAACCAAGTATCTGCCGGTTCTTACTCATCTCCATCGGGACAATTCCCTGCACCCTCGTCGTATTTAACGCAGTACACATCAGGGCTATAATTAAAAGTTCCATCTCGTCTGCGAATCGGCCTCCGTCGTCTCTGGTTCAGGAAGTGCCAGTGGAAACAGGTGAAGGGCCGGTGCTGAGTGCACTTGTGCTGCACAAATAGGGGACACTGCTCCGTCCTAAACTCCTTCAGATACCTTAAACACAGAAAGAGAGGAAGTATTATATAAAAACAAAGGAAGATAAAGAGCGAGGATGGATTACCATCGGTTGATTACGTCAGGGATCCCACAGTTATTGAACATTTCAAATGTATATATTTATACAAGCATGTATACATACTACATAAATAGACACACACACACACACACATATATATATATATATGCATGTATGTATGCATGTATGTATGCATGTGTCTAGTTATGCTTAGCTGCAAACTTAATATCTCCAGAATTTAAAAACAACAACAAAAAATCTATCATGAACAACTGGAAAAGTTCAAGAAATCGTCAAATATCATGGCAATGTCGTATAAACTGCTATTGTGATTTTATAATATCGTTCTTGCTGGTTATGCTTCAATAATTTAACTGTTAATTTAACTGTTGCACTTGTGCATATGGTAGAGTGACAATAAAGTGATTTGATTTGATACTGTCCTGGTGTAAATTAATAAACTCTTCAAATGTCCTTTAAAATGTCTTAGTAATGTTTTGGTTCAGCTCTAAAAACCTTAACTAATGTCTTTAATCATTTTACAGCAATAAATGACTAGACATTATGACAAAATCAGGCAAATTCATCGCTCATAAAATGTGGGAACCCAATTGTGTGGTGCTTCATAAGTGATATGAAGCTGATATCAAAAGATTGGATGTAACTTTAACCACAATTTCACTATCAATAACAACATATTAGACTAAGCATTGTATAGCTTGATTTCTCTATTGTTTACAAATCACCAGACCTCTTGCTAGGAAGCTCATTCAAAATGTAAAGCATGCATACTATCAAACAACTAGGCCTCCACAAAACACAACTCTTGGTCCAGCTCATAAGAAACCCACAAATACCCACCAGAGGCGTGTAAAATTAGTGATGCATGAAATATGTGATTTGCATGTGTAATAAGGTGGGTGTAAAGGTGTTTCGTTACGTACGTGTAGTGCTGGGGTTTCTCGGGCTGTGCGTGCAGCACGTTAGCGGGGGACGTCGTGCCACCTGCCGAGGGTGAGGAGCAGGAGGAGGACGATGAAGGTCCCAGGTTGGCAGCGGCACCCGAAGAACTGGGTTGAGATGGTGCTTTCGACATGATTTATCGAATTGTGGCCATCAAACAGTTTAATATTGGGAGAGCTGCGAAGTCCGCATTCTTTTTTTGATGTGCGCATGCGCCAGATTTGTCGAAGAGGAAATTCCGGGCCATTGTGATGACGTTTTAGCAGCGCGAGAATCGATTCTTTTGAACAGTTTGATTCGAGCGCCACAAGGGATATTCAGTTCGATGCGTACACGAATGGTTCAGATCTGTTGTGTGAACCGGCTCAACTGATTCATTCGAAAGAATCAAGTCAAAAGAACGATTCGTTCGTCTTCATTGGAGAGTGAAGTAAGAGATAATGAACAGAGGTAACTCCTCAAACTAAGAGCGAGATGTGCTTTAAATTTAAAGTCGCAAACAAAGGACACTGCATAACAAATTAAGGACGTTGCCTTGCTTTTTATTTGCATTTTATTTTCATTGTTTTAATATTCTTAAGAACATCTTCCTCGATGAAAGCAAAAATATATCTTCTGTATACGAGTTTACATGTTGTGACATACATTTACTTATTTGAGTGGAGAATGTTAATTGTCTAATCCATTGTATGACACATTTAATTTAATTTATTCACATTTAATTCGTTTAATTAATTTAGCCTTATGTTTATTTATAGGTTTAAATGCGTAAATAAATACATAAATTGCATATTCAATATTTTTGGACCCCTGTGTGCATTTAGCTTCATTTCTTGCGTTTTTTAAAGTGTTTTAAAATATGTGTGAAGGCCTATTATAACAGTGACAAAATAATAAAGGCATGAAATCTGACTGAATACTTTCATGTATTTCTATCAAAACAACATAGCACAAATACAGGGTATTACAATACGGTTTTGTCTGTCATATATACTAATACAAACAATAAACTATATTGTTATAATACATTAGAATATATGACAATACATATAGTGTTAAAAAACACATGATGCAGAAGATGTCCTCTTAAGTTCTGGGTTTTTCATACAAACCATTCTGTATGTTTGAACCCAGCGGCTGTGGGGGGAAAAGATATGTATTACTTCTAAAGTGATTGACGCATGACATATGAATCCTCCTATTACATTAACACTGTGAATTAAGGTGGTTTCACACTCACCTATACGGTTAACAATCTCTTCACACTCACTACTCGTAGCAGCTTGCAGGACCACACAACAGAAGCCTGTTGGTTTGCCTGCCTGCGGTGAATCTCTGAAACCAATTTAATGTTTAGTACTGAATGTCCAAGAAAGTCCAAGTTCAAAAACACAAACATGGAAGGAAATGTCACTGATAAAAAAATGGAATGCAGATAAACCAGTCTCATAATCCGCCTGCCATTTATTCAAATTCCAATACCCTCAACTGAATAAAAAACAAAACAAAAAAAACCCTGATATTTCAAGAAAGAAAGCTTAGCATAAAACAGCATGCCATTCATCTAATTTTAATTACTTACATATGAAAAGACATCTATTATACAACATAGTATACTCTCAAAGTATACTTACAATAAACAAAAGGCAAAAATGGTTAAATCAGGCTGGCTTCCAAACCTCCCAACACATGATATCTCAGGGAAGTGGTGTTGAAACAGCTCCTGATCAAAAGGACAGACTTTGGCTTTAAATTATACAACCAAATTATACGTATATAACATTAAATAATACAAACCTGCTTATTGGACTTCTCTATGCAGGTAAGATGAGTTTCCTTTACATCCAGCAGTACTTCCTGTATAATAGAATCAGGAAGAATGCATGAAAAATGATACAGATGTCACAACTAGCTTATATACACTGCCCGGCAAAAAAAATAAAAAGTCACTGTTTGGATTTAAATAGGCAAATTCTTAAAGGTCCCATGGCATGGATTTTTTATTTTATTTTATAATGTATTCGGAGGTGTACTTATATTGTTAGTATGATTTTTACATCATAAAATGTCATCATTTAGAAATAAAAGGCTTTTTTTCTATACTGATGTTTGCCCTCTGGCTGAATGCCCTCTTTCAAGGGGCGTGTCTGCTGTGAGACTTCAGTAAAAACGCCCACTGTTGTGATTGGCTGACATCTTTGCATTTGAAATGAGCGGAGGGGGCGTGGTTTAATGAGGTCTACGAGGCACAAGGCTGTGCCAGAGAGACGGATGTCACTTCTCATCAGTTCTCTCAGCATGTCTCAGTTCAGTGAACTGTTGTAGTTACTAGCATATTCTTCAGGTTATTAGTTTATTTCTAGTCGGAGGGACTGTCACTCATGTCAGTAAGTTAGCAACTTTAGTAAATTATGGATCAGCGCTGACTCGAGACGCGAACCGTTTAGAACGATTCAGTCCGATTTGGTGAACTGGTTCGACCGGTTCACTAAAAAGAACCGGTTCAAAAGAACGATTCGTTTGTGAACCGGACATCACTAATGGACCAAAGACGAAGCGATTGCTAACAAAGTGATATTGTACCTACTGAGTTGTGAGAGCGCTGTCAGCGAGAGTTTATTTTGTTTGTCACGCCTCCTTATTCTAACACAACAGCAGTAATCGAATATAATCCAGTTTATTGTGGGGATAGCTGGCTAGCCTAGCCCGGAGACCCTCACGCTTACCCCCCTTCTGCTTAATCTCGCGCCACATTTCGTGCCTCCACTGTGGGCCAGATGCAGTACTGGGGGGCGGTGAAGTTGAAGGCCGACCGGCCAGTGCAGCCCGAGCCTCGGCTCAGTATGTAGTTTTTCATTTCTTAAACAACCATGTAGAAAGACACATCATGGCCATATTCCAGGATGACAGTGTCAAGGCTCAAATTGTGAAAAAATGACCAGACCCTAAATTCATTGAAAGTCTCGACTCTTGACCAAAACACTGATGCACACATATTACCATCAAAAGGTGCATCAATTTTTGGTCAAGATCTTGTATTGACAATGCAAGAGTCAAGCACTCTGTAAAGTCTACTCCAGCACATCCCAAAGGCTTTCACTGAATTTAGGGTATGGACTAAATTCAGTAAAAGACACAATTCATGTGTGAAAATGATTCCTACATGGTTGCTGACTGTTAAGCATTTAAATCCAAACAGTGACTTTTTGTTTTTTGCCAGGCAGTGTATATCCAGCCCCTCCAGAAAAACGCGATTATGCGATCGCGTGATTTAACGCATAATCAGCCAAAGTCCGCATATTTATGCGGGGGCCGCATTTTTTCAAATACGCCGCACTTTCGCCGCGTAAATTGCCTATTTCCGCGTGCAAAATATGCGGGGCTAGCATGATTTCATAATCCCCGCATTTTCGTTGCAAAAAAAGTCATATATATATTAGCAGAAAGTTGAAAAATGTTTGTTTACTTCACACAAGAGCAGCGATTTCCGCCTGTTGCCATGGGAACGCTTTGAAGTGACGTAATTACCCTATGTGAACATCACTGAAAAGCTGCAAACCCCCGTGGAGAAACCATAGATATCGGTGAAACCACGATGAAGTGCAAACTCCCATTTGCCAACAAAAATAACAGCAAAAGACCGCGCAAAGCAGTTTCCCGGTGTGTGTGTGGACCGATTTCAAAACACAGCATCATGAAGCTTTGAAGCGTTATGAATCAATGAGTCGATTCAGCGGTTCGGATCGCCAAAGTCACGTATTTCAGCAGTTTGACACGCGATCCGAATCATGAATCGACTGATTCATAGCATCATGATGCTGTGTTTTGAAATCGGTCATCACTATATAAGTCGTTATTTAGAAACAAACTGAGGTCTTACGGGTGTCCAACGACATGAGGGAACGTCATTAATGACAGAATTTAAATTTTTGGATGAACTAACCCTTTAAGAGATTGCACTTTGTGCATTGGAAGCACTCAAATGTCTGTTTTGTAAAGCTAACTTTGTAAAACAGGAAGTTATTTATTCATTTTTTCAGAAGTTGTAGCATATTCCTTTTGTAAAGCTACAGAACTTGTTTGACTCAATGTTTTGTAAATTTGAGCCGTGTGTTTATTAAGGTCTTAAATAAAACAAGATGGGAACTTAAATATTCCCAGCACTTTCTGTGATGTAGTGCTTTTTTTCTCTTTTTCATCAAACCGCAGTTTTTGCAGGTTCCCGCAATTTCATTGCATAAAATTGCTTAAATATCCCGCATTTTTCATCGCATTTTTTAAGAAAACGTGCCGCATAATCAAGGATTTTTGCCCGCAACAATCACAAAAAACCCCCCGCATTTTTCTGGAAGGACTGTATATCTCTCGGTATAAAACCCACTTGATTAATTGTAGATGTACCTTTCTTGCCTGTCTGCTCTCTAGAACCACAGGGATGGCATGCTGCAGACTCTCCTTACCTCCATACTTAAGATTAAACAAAAATAACATTCAATAGTTACTCTATTTAGTATCACATATTGACTCAAAAGAAAAACACATGCATGGATTAAAGCGAAGCAAGAGCACCATAAAGAGAGATGTTTACACAACTACTGTACCATTCCTATGTTTGCTTTTCCTAAGAGGTGCACAGCGTACAGGATCCTGTTAATGAAACACGATCAAACAGGCCAGACTGTTTATGGTATTTGAGACTAATACGATTGCAAACACACGTGAAGTCTTTATTGAGAGTACCTGCCATCTTTCACACACTGTGTCTGCCCTCTCTTCTGACCTGCAGTTCTGTCCTGCTGAGAGGCTGGTTTTGGGCCAAACTGAAGCGAGGGTTTTTCCTGTTTGAGTTGCCGTAAGTGTTTGACCAGCGGCTGATAGATGGACCCATCTTCTCCTCTCCAACGTATAAAGTGAATGGAAAGTGGCTGACCCTTGAGCTTAGACAGAACCACACCTGCCTTTAGAGGGGGGAAAGTGTGTGGCCTGTCAATCAGATCTTTTTAGTACCTTTGTTGACTTTTTTTCACATTTGCAATGACATTTTAAAATCGCAATGTAATGGAAGTAGTGACAAATATTTTCTTTTGTATTGTGATGTACACTCACCTAAAGGATTATTAGGAACACCATACTAATACTGTGTTTGACCCCCCTTTGCCTTCAGAACTGCCTTAATTCTACATGGCACTGATTCATCAAGGTGCTGAAAGCATTCTTTAGAAATGTTGGCCCATATTGATAGGATAGCATCTTGCAGTTGATGGAGATTTGTGGGATGCACATCCAGGGCACGAAGCTCCCGTTCCACCACATCCCAAAGATGCTCTACAGGGAGTGCAGAATTATTAGGCAAATGAGTATTTTGACCACATCATCCTCGTTATGCATGTTGTCTTACTCCAAGCTGTATAGGCTGGAAAGCCTACTACCAATTAAGCATATTAGGTGATGTGCATCTCTGTAATGAGAAGGGGTGTGGTCTAATGACATCAACACCCTATATCAGGTGTGCATAATTATTAGGCAACTTCCTTTCCTTTGGCAAAATGGGTCAAAAGAAGGACTTGACAGGCTCAGAAAAGTCAAAAATAGTGAGATATATTGCAGAGGGATGCAGCAGTCTTAAAATAGCCAAGCTTCTGAAGCGTGATCATCGAACAATCAAGCGTTTCATTCAAAATAGTCAACAGGGTCGCAAGAAGCGTGTGGAAAAACCAAGGCGCAAAATAACTGCCCGTGAACTGAGAAAAGTCAAGCGTGCAGCTGCCAAGATGCCACTTGCGACCAGTTTGGCCATATTTCAGAGCTGCAACATCACTGGAGTGCCCAAAAGCACAAGGTGTGCAATACTCAGAGACATGGCCAAGGTAAGAAAGGCAGAAAGTCGACCACCACTGAACAAGACACACAAGCTGAAACGTCAAGACTGGGCCAAGAAATATCTCAAGACTGATTTTTCTAAGGTTTTATGGACTGATGAAATGAGAGTGAGTCTTGATGGGCCAGATGGATGGGCCCGTGGCTGGATTGGTAAAGGGCAGAGAGCTCCAGTCCGACTCAGACGCCAGCAAGGTGGAGGTGGAGTACTGGTTTGGGCTGGTATCATCCATACCTTTTCGGGGCCTTTTCGGGTTGAGGATGGAGTCAAGCTCAACTCCCAGTCCTACTGCCACTTTCTGGAAGACACCTTCTTCAAGCAGTGGTACAGGAAGAAGTCTGCATCCTTCAAGAAAAACATGATTTTCATGCAGGACAATGCTCCATCACACGCGTCCAAGTACTCCACAGCGTGGCTGGCAAGAAAGGGTATAAAAGAAGAAAATCTAATGATATGGCCTCCTTGTTCACCTGATCTGAACCCCATTGAGAACCTGTGGTCCATCATCAAATGTGCGATTTACAAGGAGGGAAAACAGTACACCTCTCTGAACAGTGTCTGGGAGGCTGTGGTTACTGCTGCACGCAATGTTGATGGTGAACAGATCAAAACACTGACAGAATCCATGGATGGCAGGCTTTTGAGTGTCCTTGCAAAGAAAGGTGGCTATATTGGTCACTGATTTGTTTTTGTTTGGTTTTTGAATGTCAGAAATGTATATTTGTGAATGTTGAGATGTTATATTGGTTTCACTGGTAAAAATAAATAATTGAAATGGGTATACATTTGTTTTTTGTTAAGTTGCCTAATAATTATGCACAGTAATAGTCACCTGCACACACAGATATCCCCCTAAAATAGCTAAAACTAAAAACCACTTCCAAAAATATTCAGCTTTGATATTAATGAGTTTTTTGTGTTCATTGAGAACATGGTTGTTGTTTAATTATTAATGTAAAATTAATCCTCAAAAACACAACTTGCCTAATAATTCTACACTCCCTGTATTGGGTTGAGATCTGGTGACTGTGGGGGCCATTTTAGTACAGTGAACTCATTGTCATGTTCAAGAAACCAATTTGAAATGATTCCAGCTTTGTGACATGGTGCATTATTCTGCTGGAAGTAACCATCAGAGGATGGGTACATGGTGGTCATAAAGGGATGGACATGGTCAGAAACAATGCTCAGGCCGTGGCATTTAAACAATGCCCAATTGGCACTAAGGGGCCTAAAGTGTGCCAAGAAAACATCCCCCACACCATTACACCACCTCCACCAGCCTGCACAGTGGTAACAAGGCATGATGGATCCATGTTCTCATTCTGTTTATGCCAAATTCTGACTCTACCATCTGAATGTCTCAACAGAAATCGAGACTCATCAGACCAGGCAACATTTTTCCAGTCTTCAACTGTCCAATTTTGGTGAGCTCGTGCAAATTGTAGCCTCTTTTTCCTATTTGTAGTGGAGATGAGTGGTACCCGGTGGGGTCTTCTGCTGTTGTAGCCCATCCGCCTCAAGGTTGTGCGTGTTGTGGCTTCACAAATGCTTTGCTGCATACCTCGGTTGTAACGAGTGGTTATTTCAGTCAAAGTTGCTCTTCTATCAGCTTGAATCAGTCAGCCCATTCTCCTCTGACCTCTAGCATCAACAAGGCATTTTCGCCCACAGGACTGCCGCATACTGGATGTTTTTCCCTTTTCACACCATTCTTTGTAAACCCTAGAAATGGTTGTGCGTGAAAATCCCAGTAACTGAGCAGATTGTGAAATACTCAGACCGGCCCGTCTGGCACCAACAACCATGCCACGCTCAAAATTGCTTAAATCACCTTTCTTTCCCATTCTGACATTCAGTTTGGAGTTCAGGAGATTGTCTTGACCAGGACCACACCCCTAAATGCATTGAAGCAACTGCCATGTGATTGGTTGATTAGATAATTGCATTAATGAGAAATTGAACAGGTGTTCCTAATAATCCTTTAGGTGAGTGTACATCTGAGTGAAACAGATTATCGGATTATCAATTATTGACTGGTTCTGTGCATCGGCTGTTGATTGGAAGGAGGCAAATGGCTGAATGCAAGCTTGCAGTCGACTGTAAGAAAGGGGCGGGATTATGCAGACAAAATGATTGGTGAAGTCCGGCATAAGTTACCAAAGAGAAGTCTGTCGTATCACTGGAAGATCAAGATTTTTTTTGTAAATGAACCATATACATCAATAACAAGTATTTGAAAAAAATAAGATTAATTTTTATTTCATGTCAATTTTAAAATGAGAAATCTCATATATTTCCTTAAAAATATCTTCATTTGTTTTTTAAAAGTCTTGTGGGTTTGGAATGACACAAGGGTGAGTAAATGATGACAGAATTTTCTTTTTTTTGGGGGTGAACTATCGTATGGCCTCAGAAGTCTTGGAATATATAGCGCATAAATAGTATGAATAATGTGAATAAATTCAAATGGTAGTTTAATGATGTCCAGGTTATATTATCATTTACATTCATCCACTTCATGGAAACCAGCAGCTTGAACATTGTACCTAACATCTCTTTTAGTGTTTCCCAGAGAACCAGAGAAAAGAAAATAATATGTGGTTGGAACAGGTAAATTGTAATTTTTCAGTGAACTTCTCCTTTGAAGTGATGTGACAGGAGCCACATCTTGTGTTGAACGAGTATTATAATAAGCAAACACAGTGGGAACCCAGAAGCTTATCATGATTATATAGTCAATCTAATATACATTTATGTTGGTATGTTGGGTCATGCAGGACATAGTTTATGGGTAAAATTGATTCTGACCTGCCCATTACTAGCATTCCTCAGTGATATCCCATTGATTTCATCAATGATGTCACCAGGCTCGGCAAACATTTCTGCCTGAGCTTGACTACCTTGAAGAAGGTCCAGCACAAACACACGTCCATCTAGGTACCTTTAGACAGAAAGATTAATAGAATATGTTATATGAATAGGTATACTAACTAGGAATAATCTAGAAAGTCAAAAACAACGTTTTCAACACAGACAGCAAAAGGGGGATCAGGATGTGAACAAAAATGATTTCTAGAATAACTGGTTACAATTACACAAACAAATGCAGCATTCAGAATTGAAAATACATGCCGACATGCTAACCTGAGCACCATTCCCAGCTCCCTACAGGGAACAGCTTCATAGATTTGACACACCTAAAACACAAGCAAGGTTTCCAACATGCAGTTCAGCATTACTTCTTCATCCACATACAGGTAAATGAAGCATGTCAGAACATTAAGATTGTACCGGAAGCAGCCAGCTTTCATCCAGGAAGCTGCAGTTCTGAGATTAAAGTCACAGAGAGGAAGTTTCCAGTAAAAAATGAGAACACTTTACTGCTTCAAATCTCACATACACTGACGCACATAGCAAATACAGCAGTTCATACCTCAATACTGATCTTAAAGTTCATTTCTGACAACACCATAGACAGCGAAAGGAACGGTTCTGTTTGGAAACAGTTGAGATACTATTCACAGCAAAAAAAACAATACAATGGTCAAGTTAGATGGTTTGAGAAACCAAAAAACGTACCAACAAACTCCTCATTTCGGAGAATAGAAATGTTAGGGCAATACCACTGCAAAGAAAAGAAACAATGTTGATTATCTGTAAAAGACAAGATTCAGTCATCACTCTGTGAGTGTCCACTAACCTCGATTACTCTGTTTGTGTGCAGCAGGTGTTTTACTACATTTCCCAGGGTTCTCCTCATCAGCATGAGTCGTATGAAGAAGCGTCCTCGGCCTTGAGAGGTAATGAGTTTGCTGCAGGCTGTGGTCTGTTGCACTGCCAAAGAGACTGAACTCAACCTTCACGGGCAGACAGAACATTCTGATCATTCATATATATTTTCAGAAATTTTGAGGTTGTGATTAATTATAAGCTGTTATTTTTTTAAACGGAGCAGAGTTTTAAAGTGTGAGTGTTATGAGGTAATATATATACACTCACCTAAAGGATTATTAGGAACACCATACTAATACTGTGTTTGACCCCCTTTTGCCTTCAGAACTGCCTTAATTCTACATGGCACTGATTCATCAAGGTGCTGAAAGCATTCTTTAGAAATGTTGGCCCATATTGATAGGATAGCATCTTGCAGTTGATGGAGATTTGTGGGATGCACATCCAGGGCACGAAGCTCCCGTTCCACCACATCCCAAAGATGCTCTATTGGGTTGAGATCTGGTGACTGTGGGGGCCATTTTAGTACAGTGAACTCATTGTCATGTTCAAGAAACCAATTTGAAATGATTCAAGCTTTGTGACATGGTGCATTATCCTGCTGGAAGTATCCATCAGAGGATGAGTACATGGTGGTCATAAAGGGATGGACATGGTCAGAAACAATGCTCAGGTAGGCCGTGGTATTTAAACGATGCCCAATTGGCACTAAGGGGCCTAAAGTGTGCCAAGAAAACATCCCCCACACCATTACACCACCACCACCAGCCTGCACAGTGGTAACAAGGCATGATGGATCCATGTTCTCATTCTGTTTACGCCAAATTCTGACTCTACCATCTGAATGTATCAACAGAAATCGAGACTCATCAGACCAGGCAACATTTTTCCAATCTTCAACTGTCCAATTTTGGTGAGCTCGTGCAAATTGTAGCCTCTTTTTCCTATTTGTTGTGGAGATGAGTGGTACCCGGTGGGGTCTTCTGCTGTTGTAACCCATCCGCCTCAAGGTTGTGCGTGTTGCGGCTTCACAAATGCTTTGCTGCATACCTTGGTTGTAACGAGTGGTTCTTTCAGTCAAAGTTGCTCTTCTATCAGCTTGAATCAGTCGCCCCATTCTCCTCTGACCTCTAGCATCAACAAGGCATTTTCGCCCACAGGACTGCCGCATACTGGATGTTTTTCCCTTTTCACACCATTCTTTGTAAACCCTAGAAATGGTTGTGCGTGAAAATCCCAGTAACTGAGCAGATTGTGAAATACTCAGACCGGCCCATCTGGCACCAACAACCATGCCACGCTCAAAATTGCTTAAATCCCCTTTCTTTCCCATTCTGACATTCAGTTTGGAGTTCAGGAGATTGTCTTGACCAGGACCACACCCCTAAATGCATTGAAGCAACTGCCATGTTATTGGTTGATTAGATAATTGCATTAATGAGAAATTGAACAGGTGTTCTTAATAATCCTTTAGGTGAGTGTATTGTTATTGCAATTATTATAACAATTTAGTTTATATTACTTTTATTTATATTATTAAATGTTTTCAAAATCCTACATTACTGTTTATGTCCTGGATTTAAAGGTAGGGTTGGCAATTTTCGGAGAGTCTAGCAATAGCAAGCTAGCTTTAAAAACATAAGATCCCACCCTCCCTTCAGAGCATCTCAAAAGCCACGCCTCCTCCAAAACACATGAATGCACACAGCGAGGAGCAAACAAAAGCTTCACGAGAGGCGGCGTTAAACTACCTCATGTCTCAAAGCACATAACATTACAATGAACAATAATGAACATGAACAACTTAGAGAGCACTGCCCTGTACGACCTGACTGCTGCAGATTCATTTCAGCGTTGATAGTGTTGACAAATTGTTCCGAGTATAACATTCACGGGTGTCTATCTCTTCCAAATTATAGTAGTTATGGTGTGAACTAGGGATGTGACGGTGAGGAAATTTTCCCACCGGTTAATCGACGTGCGACAATCGGCTTTTAAATCGCTAATTCTAAATTGTGCAATTCTGCATGGGCATTCATAACAGTGCGGAGCAGCGCAAATGTTTTCAATTAATTCCTTAGGAAGTTGAGCTTCCATTGGAATGAACTAAAGACGCTCGCTCTGCTCGCTCCGCGCCAATGGACGTGCATCGTTATGAATCCCCGTGCGGTCGTGAACATTTTACTTTCACTTTAGAATTAGTTCCAATTCGGGGGTGAATTGCTTGAATGGTGACTTCAATATTATTCTTAATGGAAAACACAACAACAGAACAGTACAATGACAAGTTCGCTTAAATAGGTGCTTTTATATTTCGCATTGAAAATCTTCCGCCGTCATCTTGTCAGTCAGCTCTTCACTCTCATCATAAATGAAATCTGCTGCTGGTCAGGGCTCACGCTGTATTAAGCAGACACGTTCAGTTTTTAACTGTAGTGTCTGTTCTCTAACTGAACTAAATTATTTTTATTACTGTAAAAACGGTGGGAAAAGTGATTTAACCGGAGTTGCACCCCGGTAACACCAGCAACACCGATTATCGCAGCAGGCCTAGTGTGAACGCAGCATAAGCCTGTTATTTTGGTTCAGCAGGAACTGTAAAAGGTGGCTGCTGTTTCGGTTTCGGTGCTCGGTGACTGACGTCTGTCTAAATCTGCATAGCATGAGGACGTGTGATATCTGCGTGATCTGGTGTGCAGTGGTATGAAAATACATATGTTGACAGGAAGGTAGGACCTTGTATCATTATATTGGTCCTACGCGTTCCACAGTCACCCTATGGTAAATTAATCTAAAAATGAGAAGGAATGAGTGCATAAAGACTCACCTGCCACATGTGTCGTGCTGTAGAAGCTGTTCAAAACAATGCCAGTAATCTCTATGTGCCAAGCTGAGAACAGGCTCTACAAAAAATGAATGACATGCAGCATTCATTATATAATAAATATAGTGTCCTTTAAATGCACTTTTATTTCACTTATATTATTTGTTTTATCTAAGAGACAAATTTAATCTGTCCCTAATAATTATTTTTATGGGATGTTTTAGCAAGCACTTGTTTGCCGCTTTTCCTTTCACTATCTTTGTTCTATGTTTTGTAAAGAAATGCATATGTAGACAGTTTGTGTTGTGTACAACTACTTTGAAGCATTTAAGCAAAAACATTCGGGTCAAAAGGTTATAACATCATTGGAAAAATAAATTGAGTTAAGTGTGTCCAAATTTCTAAAGTATTGTCAATATACACATCCTTATCATGTAATGTGTATGTATTTTCTGTGCCAGGTGTATAATGACTCATAATTGAGTGTGCGTCCTGTGTTTGCTGACAGATGACGATGTGCAGATGTACAGGAGAGTGTGTGTTGGTGTGCAGAGCTCACGCTGTAGTCCCTTTTGCAGTATAAGTTCCAGGAGCTCACAGCAGGATGCCAGGTGTGGATTGGAGTCAGTCACAGTGCCCTCCGATTTCAAATTCAGAATGCACACTTGGAATTAACAGGGAGAACGATGGTTAATGATTAGATGTCTGTTTTTAACCACAAAATGTAATGTAGGTGGGATAACCCTTGCATCATTAAACCAGACCAAAACAGCACACACTGGCATAATCGGTTGCCAGGAATATGATAAAACAAGATGGGTCTGGAGCGGAGTGATTATAGAACACTAGGAAATTTCTGTCGCTCACTACTCCAGACCGCCTTTTGGTTTGTGTTTTGGTTGTATTTTCACTGGCAGAGAGAAATATGTTAAATATTAACCAAATTCCCTATTCTGACGAGTTAAATGGCTTCTCGAACAAGAAAAAATGGAGGGTGGGACTTGATTTTGTCCATCATAACAGATTGGATCGTTGTGGTTTTGCTATTGCTGACAGATTGTCCCGCCCTTGCGCCAGTAAACACGTCATGTAGAGAAAACAGTACAGTAAACACGTCACGTCAAGAGATGTAGCCTAGCTGCAAGAGGGAGGGGAAGTTATTTTCATTAAAGATTACCAGGCCAAAAATAATGTGTACGGATAAATCATTTATATTACCACAATAATTCATATAAAAAATAATAAAAAAATAATTGTCAATTTTGATTTCATGGTGGCTTTCTCACATATTCCCACATGAAAAAATACTATAGTATATTATAGTAAAATTACAGTAGAATTACTCTAGTAAATACTAGTGTTTTTGAACCATACTATAGTAAAGATACTACAGTAAATTGTAGTATATTATAGTATTTACTACACTTTGTTAATTTACTGTAGTATATTTACTATAGTACGGTTCAAAAACACTATAGTATTTACTACAGTAATTTTACTATAATATACTATAGTATTTTTTCATGTGGATTAGCATGATAGAAACAGGCTACACACTTTGAATACTTAAAAGACAAGCTCGTTTTTATTAAAATAGGCTACAAATGTTTGTTCAGCCGCGTATTGGTTCCTGAGATTTACAAATATCCGGATATTGTAACGCAGATAGAGCAGTAAACATCCCCTCCAGTGTGGCCACTTCAGTCTCATATTAATACTTCAAAACCGGGTTTCTGAGTGCGCAAAACAAGTATGCTAGCTGTCTATTTATCTACCAACAACAGGCGCTGCTAACAGAAGCTCTCAGACACCCTGTCATCTTACGTGACCAGAACAGCTGATCAATAACCACACAACATCACATCGAAGATGTCAGATACAGCCTTTAGCATGCGTCACTGTTAATGATGATATATGGGATGTGAAACCTACCTTTAAGTGTTTCGATAAGCGGGTCTTTTGCTGGCATTATTGTCAACGCGCATATTCCGCCACATCTATCATACACTGAAAAGTAAATGCAAATAACCTGTCATCAGAGGTTTGTTTTCTTAAGGTTGCTCCATGAGTGAAATGTGAAGCATATTCAGTGATGACACCCGTCCCTTCTACCGCCCCTTTATGAATCAATATGATATGATGGAGGTGATGAAGATGATGGCGCCCTCTCTATTAATTCAATAAATCTACAGGTCGTTCCCAAAACCCTGTAAACATTACTCAAACCGTGGAAGAGCTTGTTTTAAAATTTCAATAAATAACAACAAAAATAATCCTTTAGAGTAGCCTATAACTAAAAATAATAATAATTTTCACACTCAGTTGTTTATTATTAACAATATCCACAAGTGTAGATTAATTTTTTTCTGAAGTCATGAACATCCATCGCATCTCAAATTATGTAGGCTATTGCGCTTGGAAATTGTATATTTTAAACTTAAATAAATAAAATGACCAGCTCTGTTGTCTTGCCTAAATACACAAAATTAAATATTGTGTTCTTACTTTCTGCATATTAACAACAAAATGCAGCTTGGTTGGAATTTATTTACTTATTTAGTAGTGTAAATAGCTCTATAAATGAATGTATATTTCTTTCTTTCAAATTAGTAGCCTGCGATATATTGACAGTTCATTTAGTGCAATATTGGGCCTTTGTTTGACCGTAGTTATTTACTTTTCTTGTTGTTGATAAAGTCTTAGATCCTAAATGGATCTACTTCACTGAAGGCACAAATCTGCTGTGAGGCAACATCTCTGTTCAATTCACTGAGCATGCTTTAACTTACTGGTTCTTCCATTAGGACTGATTGGAAACATACGGTAAAGGACGGCAACTACCTGTTATGTCCCAGTGTGGTGCCTGAAATGATGGAGCTTATGAAGGCTGCAGCAGGATCTAGACGTTTAACTTTAAGGAAACTGCATGGTGGTTAGGTACTGAATGTTGATTTGTAGCCTTTTCAGCCATGATGACACTGCAATGCAATATACTGCACATGTAAGCGCATCTGTACAATATAATATCTGAAAGAAGAATGTCATATGCACCTAGGATGGCTTGAGGGTGAGTAAATCATGGGGTAATTTTCATTTTTGTGTTTTTACATTTCATGTGCCCTACTTTACTATTCCATGAGGCCACGGGAGAGGTTTTGTGAGTGGCAGTGAAGTGGCATAACTGACGATGGGAGGTCACATGATAATGACAGCATGGCGAATGTAGTACGTCCAGATTACATTCATACTACACACTCATACTATATAGAACATACTTTTTTTAGCAGTCGTGAAGTAATTACTTGTTCAAAATAAGTACCTACTCAAGAGAGTATGTGATTTTGCAGCACAGACTGAACGTGATAATTTGCACACACTGAGGTTTGTGGTGGGCAGATGTGTCATCGTAAGAGAGACACCAAGTACATGCTATATATCAAATCAACATCAGTTAAGTCATCTCATGCCCCCGAGACGCGAGGCAGAAGAGTGGATCTTACTTGGTAAACTTTGACTTGACTGTAACACTAGGCTATCGCATTGCATTTTCAGGAGAAAGCCATTAAAAATGTGTGGGTGTTGTTAGAGTGAACATCACACACAAGAACAAACTAGAAGAGGCCAGCTTACTGTCAGAAAGTACCATTGAGCAGGTAAAGAACTAGTCAAGAGATTCATCCGGAATAATTCACATGCTGGCTTTATTTTAGGAGTGTTTTAATGCATAATTCTCTGTACTAAAAAAATATTTTATAAATAAAACAAAGATTTTTGGAGTACCTTTTACACGAAAATAAACTATTTCAGTCTTTCAAATATTCACATTTAAAGGGTTAGTTTACCCAAAAATGAAAACCCATAAGACTTAAGATATTTTTGATGATGATCGAGAGCTTTCTGACCCCACATAGACTGCAACATTATTACCACTTTCAAGGTCCAGAAAGGTAGTAAAGACATCATTAAAATAGTCCATGTGTCTACAGTGGTTCAACCGTAATGTTATGAAGCGACAAGATTACTAAATAATGTATAATAAAATACAATATTCAACAATTTCTTCTCTTCCTTGTCAGTCTCCTATGTTGTTCACATTGCAAACACAGTGCAACGCTTCCAGGTTATGTCAGAACGCCAACTCTGTATTGGCCGACGCTGTTCACGTGAGCACCACGACGTATGCGTGTGATGCTGATTGTGCACAGAAAGTATTCTCGTCACTTCATAACATTAAGGTTGTACCACTGGAGTCACATAGACTATTTTTACAATGTCTTTACTACCTTTCTGGGCCTTGAAAGTGGTTTTCAAAGATGAAAGATCTACGTTATTTAAAAAATCCATTACATATTTGGACAATGGGCGGCGCCATTTTGTTTGTGTTCTAGGTCGATGACGTAGAGTGGTTGCACTCGGCAATGAACTGGCGCTACCCGTAGCTATTTTTACCACAAAACAACTCGAAAAACGACAAACCACGTTGAACAAAACCAATTTATTGCGTTGTAATTGCATTTAACTCACTCAAACACATGCACACTCACACACACACATACACACACCAACAGATTGGCGTGCACACACACACATGCTCAATCAGCTGTAATGTTATACATGAGGGTTGACTTGTCACCTGGTTCCGATTCGGCAGGCCAGCACTCTCCCTGGCTGAATCCGAAATCGCCCCCTATACCCTCAAATAGGGCATTATTTGAAGGGACAGCCACTTGTAGTGGTGTCCGAAACCATAGTGGACATTATTGAGTGCACTCATTCAATCCCACATTGCACCACAATACCAAGTGTATTCCTAATTAACTCACTCGTTTTCATTCACTCATCAAGAGAACGGTATTAGTGAACTAACGTAGGGAATAGTGATTGAGGTTTTAGGGGGCGATTTCGGATTCGGCCTTGTCGTGGAGACTGACGAGAGCAGCTAATTTTTCGAGTTGTGTTGTGGTAAAAATAGCTAAGGAGAACGCCAGTTGATTGCCAAGTGCAACCACTCTACGTCATCAACATAGAATGCAAACAAAATGGCGCCGCCCGTTGTCCAAATATGTAATTGATTTTTTAAATAACGTAGATCTTTCATGGGTTTTACTACATATTTCAGTAAGAGACCTCATTTATGTTATATTAAGCCATACAAGTCTTAACACCAGGGGATCCCTTTAATTAGTGTTCTGAAGATGAACGAAGGTCTTACAGGTTTGGAACAACATGAGGATGAGTAAGAAATAATGACAGAATTTTCATTTTTGGGTGAACTAAACCTTTCATTCAATGTGTTACTTGCCATTTCTTTGTAATTATTTGTTAAATTGAACATTTTATGATCCAGTGTTATTTTTAATATTTTAAAATATTAAAATGTTTAATTAAATGTTTAAACAAAAAGAATGTTTAATGAAAACTAGAAATTAGTAATCACTTAAATTAAATTAATACAAAAACATTATATTGAGTGCTTTGTATTTCCATTGACAAACCTGGTGCACTACATATAAATGCCATTTTTAATTGAACATACTGTAGGTGTAAATGAGATATAAGAGCTCTGGCAGATGGGAAGAGTTTGGTCTGTTCCTCAGAGATCATGGATCATACAGATTTATGGTGCTTTTCTTAGCTTGGCTTTATAAATCACAACCTACTGCATTATTTTGCAAAAAGAAGCTTGAAGGTAAGTAAATAGCAACAACATTTTCATGGTTTAACTCATGGTTTCCCAACCCTGTTCTAGAGGCATACCAACAGTGCACATTTTGGATTTCTCCCTTAATCGACCCATCTATTTCGTGTCTTGGAGTCTCTACTAAGGAGCTGATGAGTGGAGTCAGCTGTGCTTGATTAGGAAGAGTTTGAAAATGTGTTGTGTTGGTGTGCCTTCAGGGAACAGGGTTGGGAAACACTGGCCTAACCATGATCTAAAGGACGAGATTTCTTTTGGGACATGTTTCTTTACTGACTGCCTTAATTGTCCATGACTATCATGTCTGCTCTTTGCCAAAAAGTCAGATCAATGTTAGGCACCTGGTGAAGAGATAAATTGGTGACTGGCTGCAATAGAATACACATGGGAAGGATAATCATGGAGACCAGAGGAGCATAATCATCATCAGTAGAGAGCCAGAATTGCTTTGCCACTCCATAGCTGTCCTCTATGCCAATCTGTTCGACTGCAGAGTGGCTCTTCAAGAAGAACCGTAAGTATGAGAGACATTGGCACCAAAGTCTCCTGCACAATTACGTAGTGCATGAAGGTCACTAAAATTTACATTCACACTCAGTGACCCGTTTCTTGTAGTATTACTAAAAAAAACAAACTACCTGCCAAAATGGCAGCAGCTGGTACTTTACAGAGAAGAGGTCCTCAGAAAGATTTGCCCTCATTCCCTTTTTAGCATATAAGCAGCGTCATGGGAAATATAAAATAGCCACAAATCTGGTTAAATAAAGTTGCTAAATGAGGCTGCAACACTGGGCTTTTTCCACTGATGGAGCAAATCAGAAAGCACATATTACCCACAAACTCACTAAGCAACAGCTGAGCTTGAAGCAGCTACACGATAGAACCAGCCAACTGGCACATTCCCAATAAAGCCAGATCCAGGGAGAACAAAGATGAGTGGATATTCTAGTGCAGATCTGTTTCATAACAGCTTGAGCGACGATTCAATACACTCTGTTGCTTAGGAATCATCACAAAGGCCGACACTTATTTTCATTGCAGTTAAGAATCGTTTATTTATTCAATAATCGGCTTGTTAATTCTTTCTAAGCATTTTTGGTTGAGCCTAAGTAGAAGACGCATTCAACACATTATCTTTAGAATTCATAACATGCTTGACAAACCCATAGACATATAAGACACAAAAGAGGTAGTGGTACATATATACTGAGGCATTTTATATAATGTTGCAAACAATATTAATATCATTTCTTTTTCTTTTAGCTGTAGTCCTTGAAAGACTGTAAATGCAAACAGTTTGCTATACGGGCCAATGACTAGTTTTTTTTAACCACATTAATTTATTCAAATTAAAAATGCAATTCGTTCATTTGAACACCACTGTTTAAATATTTGGGGAAGAAATATGCAGTCTTGATGAGCACAAGACTTCTTTCAAAAACATTACAAAATCCCCCCAAAATTTGAATGGTAGTGTACCTTACAGATTATGTTTTTAATTTATGAGTTTTAATATTTTGAATATTAAAATAATATTGTCAAAAATAAGAGGGTGAATTCTTTTAAAATAAAATCCTATTAGTTTGACTTTATTTTTAATCTAAAAAAATAAAATTTTTGGAAAATATTTAATGTTTACCACCAAAACCATTTGGTGCAACCTATATATATATATATATACTGCAATTCATCGACTGTCCGCTAGGGACAGGCTCCAGAAGGGAGCAGAATCTAATTGAGCCCCATGTTAAAATGCCCAACTTTACAGCAGCATAAAACATGTTTATTACATGTTTATTCATGTTTAAAAAATGGTGTTCAAATAGTTATTTTCCTCACTGTATATACAGTATATAGTATATGTTTTCCAAAACCATATGACCACATGTGCTTTTTTTTCCCTTTATCACAGACATTGACCCATACATCAGATCCTTGCAATAACGCAAACGGAGATGAGGATGGCAGGGGAATATTAAGGTGACAAATTCTAAAAAATATGTTCAAATATGATCAAATTGTTATGAATGTTTGAACCAAACAACTTGATCCCGGCACTGTCCTCTGATAATTTAATCTATTTGTACCTCCGGATAACCGTATATGAGTCACAGTCACAAAACACACAGTCACCACCGCACAGTGACGAAAGCAGCCAACATTGACGAAACACAGACGTGAGAGATTTTACACTTTAAACATCAGTCACTGTCTTCATCAAGAACACAAAAAGCACTGCTTCCTCTCTACCTGACAACCTGTGCCTATATGACAACTTTGGTTACGTAATCACAGCTCAAATGCTGTTAAAAGCCACCGGAAAAGAAGAGTTTTATACTTTGGTGAGCACTGATTTGACAGCGGGTGAGAGTGTAAGTGGATTATGTCACATTGAATGTCATGAAGGCACTTGTCATCATCTTCTTGCTACTTTTGCTCCAGAGGCGACCCCGGGTTGACCCATCGCTATTATTGGATCCTTCACACGTGGCAGCTTCCATCAGGCTTACCGTCTGCGCCGGCTGCACGTTGTGGATCCGGTTTACGTCCCGGTTAGGGAGCGCACAGCCAAACACCTTCTTGAATCCCTTGCGGAAGTGCTTAGACACCAGGGCGTACACGATGGGGTTCAGGCAGGAGTTGGTGTACGCCACCAGGTGAGAGAGAATACGGATGACGTAGGTTGTGTGGTTGAGGGGGAAGTGACCGAACCACATGCACAAGATAACCAGGTGATGCGGCAACCAACATAAACAGAAGAGCACAGCCACAATGATTATCATCTTGGTCACCTTGCGCTTGGCTTTGCGGGATTCCGACATGTCCTGCATGGGGTCCACGGAGGTCCACAGGTAGCGGATGGTGCGAGCGTACGTGATGCCGAGAATGAGGACTGGGAATAGGTAGCCGAATATGAAGGTGCAGACATCCATGGCTCGACGATGATGGATGTTCCATGCCGGGATGCAAAGGGTGGTCCCGTTTAGATCCATCTGCTGGAAATAGCTGAGATAAGGGCTGGAGAAGAACAGCGATAGCGCCCACACCAGGCTAATGGAGGTCAGAGCATTACGGGGTGTTCTCGTCTCTCTTGAGCGCAAGGGGTAACGAATGGCAAGATATCTGTTGAGAAAATGCAATTATAATACATCAATATATATATATATATATATATATATATATATATATATATATATATATATATATATATATATATTTTTTTTTGTAAACTAATTACTTACTATTAAGTCAATATTGCAGCATTTATTATAAATGATTTATCCATGCACATCATTATTTTTTTCATGATCCCTCATAATCAAAATAACTCCCTCTTTTTGTCTCATCTATTCTCTGATGACGTGTTTACTGGTGCGAGGGCGGGACAACCTGTCACTCAAATGATCATAGCAATAGCAAAACATAATGATCCTAACCAAAATCAAGTCCCACCCTACATTTTTCTGATTTTAGCTGTTTGACTCAGATATACACTATATTGCCAGGGACGCCTGCCTTTACATGCACATGAACTTTAATGATAGCCCATTCTTAATCCATAGGGTTTAATATGGAGTTGGCCCAACCTTTGCAGCTATAACAGCTTCAACTCTTCTGGGAAGGCTTTCCACAAGGTTTAGGAGTAGGCACGGATGTTGGACGAGAAGTCCTGGCTCGCAGTCTCCGCTCTAATTCAGCCCAAAGGTGTTCTAGTGGGTTGAGGTCAGGACTCTGTGCAGGCCAGTCAAGTTCCTCCACACCAAAATCGCTCATCCATGTCTTTATGGATCTTGCTTTATGCACTGGTGTGCAGTCATGTTGGAACAGGAAGGGGCCATCTCCAAACTGTTCCCACAAAGTTGGGACCATGAAATTGCCCAAAAATGCCTTGGTATGCTGAAGCATTAAGAGTTCCTTTCACTGGAACTAAGGGGCCAAGCCCAACCCCTGAAAAACAACCCCACACCATAATGCCCCCTCCACTAAACTTTACACTTGGCACAATGCAGTCAGGCAAGTACCGTTCTCCTGGCAACCGCTAAACCCAAACTTGTCCATCAGATTGCCAGACAAACAAGCGTAATTGGTCACTCCAGAGAACACGTCTCCACTTCTCTAGAGTTCAGTGGCGTCGTGCTTTACACCACTGCATGCAACGCTTTGCATTGCACTTGATGTAAGGCTTGGATGCAGCTGCTCAGCCATGGAAACCCATTCCATGAAGCTCTCTTATGTACTGTTCTTGAGCTAGTCTGAAGGCCACACGAAGCATGTAGCAATTGACTCTGCAGAAAGTTGGCAATTTCTGTGCACTGTGCGCATGCGCTGACCCCGCTCTGATTTTACTGGCCTACCACTTCGTGGCTGAATTGCTGTTATTCCCAATTGCTTCCACTTTGTTATAATACCACTAACGGTTGACCGTGGAATATTTAGTAGTAAGGAAATTTCACAAATGGACTTCTTGCACAGGTGGCAACCTATCACGGTACCACACTTGAATTCACTGAGCTCCTGAGAGCGGCCCATTCTTTAGAAGCGTCTGCATGCCTAGGTGCTTGATTTTATACACCTGTGGCCATGGAAGTGATTGGAACGCCTGAATTCAATGATTTGGAGGGGTGTCCCAATACTTTTGGCAATATAGTGTGTGTCACAATAGTGAAGAATATGCTTTTAGCAATAAACAAAAAAAGTGCAATTCAGCCATTTTTCTGCACCAATACCCTTCACAGTAGAATGATGTTTATATTCTGATTATATTAACCATTTCATTTCAAAAGTGCTATGATATGTTAATGCATAATTAAACAGTTGCATTGTTTTGAAAATTATACCAAGAGAATGAAAATGTTTAATTTAAATTTGCATCTAATAGGCTACCGTGAAAATTCGTTCTTTCTGCACTGTTCGGATTAAGTGCCGTGCATTCTAACACTTTCCTTCAGTAGCCTTTAATTATTGCATATCACTGACTTTATAACATCTCAATCAATTACGCGTTTCACGACCTGGAACTGGAACACGAACTGGAAAGAAAAGCGCGCGCTGTTTGTGCGCTACAGGATCGTACCTGTCCAGAGACACAGCTGCCAGAGTAAAGATGCTCGCGTACATGGTCAGGTAGATGATAAAGTGCACAGCTTTGCACACGAAGGGTCCAAATACCCACTCGTCCATGGTGTAGATGGTAGCCTGGAGAGGCACGCAGAAGACGATGAAGCAGAGGTCCGCCAGCCCGAGGTTCAGAATGAACAGGTTGGTGCTCTTTGTGTTTATCTGGCCGTTGCGGATGAGAACTGCGAGCACAAGACAATTCCCCACGGTACCAACCAAAAAAATGATAGAGAATATGACAGAAATTATTACCGACTCAACTTTCCAGTTGGAGGAGAAGTGAATCTGCTGAGAGGTGTTCATCTTGCACGCAGTGAAACGTCTAAAAAGCTTCAACGCTGATAGGTACCATTTGGACACGGGTAAAGAAAAGAATTGTCATTTTTGCGTTAAGTCCTATAAAACAGGATACCCAAACACAACGAGAAAAGAAGCATCTTCTGTCTGGACGGTTTCTACGCAGATACAGATGAGGTGGATGTGATTGAACATCTGAACATCACTCCCTTCACCAGCCTCCTCCCCTTATACTCAACTATTTATCAATAACTTTTTTTCTTTCTTATACACTGTAAAACATTATATAAATTAAGAAAAATTGAATATAACATATTTTGAAACTATATAGCAGTGTATAAAAAAGATAAAAGGGCTCGGGAGCGCGCGTCAACGTCACATCATTTTGATTTTCCTGGCGAAAACAGTCTGCAGGCTTACAGCCGTGGGGGTCTCGTTACAGGTTGTTCACACATTGGCAATAAAAAGGCGATTTACTTTAATGGCTGGCTCTGTGACAGCATACCCCATATAGTGTGACAATATAACGTACCCTATTGTCACAGAAATAAAATGATTTTTTTTCCCTGAGCAACAAATGTTGAGATTTTCAATAGCAATTGTCTATACAGAAACTCATAAAACATTTTTTTTAAAATAGACATACCTTGAAACATATTAAACGGTACAAAGTGTGGCCAGGGGCGTAGCACCAAATTTTGGGCCCTGGGTACAAACCATCTTGCTGGGCCCCCGTACCAAATACCATATACCAATGGGGTATTGCATTTTTATCATAAAAACACTTAAAATGTAAACAAAATAAGCAACACTCTGATTAATATATTTTAGTTTTATTGTCAAAAGTACTTACTGAGATGACAAAAGGTCTAGCAGGTCCAAACCTGGACTAAATCAAATATCTTTGAATTACGTTTTAAAATAAGTCATTTTCAATCATTAAGATGTGCATTAAACTGAGAACAATCCTGTACTTGATGTAAGAGCGTGCGCGAGCTAATTTGCATAGCAATGTGGTAACGACCTGTGTTTTCGCGGGTGTTCGATTTTGACAATGGAGGGAACTATACAGTGTTTTCATGTAAACTTCTGACTCTGGGGAGAACTGCAGCAGAAGAGGAGACCAGCTGCGCAGTGTGTTGAGCTCCCAGCTCCGCCTTCGTCTGCTTCTCACTCCCTGAATTATTTACCCAGAAATATTGTTTGCTCGCTATGTAGGGTGTGATACTATAAAATATTGGTATATGTATTTATACTATATATACTTTATACTATAAAGTATTTGTATGCTATTCTACCTGGAGTAGATATTTATGTTAAAACAATATCAATGCTCGATGATGCATTTGGAGCTCACATTTCTTTTAAAAAAACTGAGTGAGCAACTGCTTGCCCTCATTTGCCTTTCTCTCTTTAATCTTCTTTTCTTTTTGTTTTTGAGCCGCTTATTTTCCTTTCTTAAGGAAAGACATAACTATTCCCCTGTCTTCCTAGTTCATATCACGGCTAACTTCAGCTCCTGTTGTTCGACTTCACCCAGCGATGCGCAGGCCGATCGGCGGCTGACTTGAAGCAGTGCATGCCGGTTAGAAATTTTGTCCGACTTGAGGCAGCGCCGACGCCACGTGACAGTGACGTATGTCAACAAAGTGCAGCGAGAGCGATTCGCTAATACAGCCGGTGCAGTTTCTAAAGAGCGGCTGCACAGACTCTGATGACGACACAGCTGTTCCACGATTGGCCAGATTCACCGCATGACAGCGATCACGCGTGTTTCGTGTTTATTCTAAAACCTTCAGCTCCACTAATTCGTACAAATCTGTTTTTTATAACGGTAAAACCTCCTTTCATGTAGTCAGATGTTATGTTGTCATGTTTATCAAAATAAAACTGATAAAATTGTAGACCCCACTTCATTGATAGTGTAGGATTATATGTTGAACTCTATTCTTGTACAAACACACGCTGTATTAAGCAGTACATAAAGTATTACATGACAATAATGTCTCTGAAAAATCTGTGCATTGCCAAATATTACATTTATTTCACTTCAGCTGATAAAGTATGCAAACACAGCGCGAGCGTCACTGCGGGAAGCAGAAAGTGTCCGACTTCACATCTCCGTTTGCCGCTCTTCTCCACCTTCACGCGGCTACTCTCGCTGATCAGTTGCATCCAGCCACAGCCGATGTCTAACCCCCAATTTCCACCGGCTGCGTTACGGCTCCGTCACGGCAGCAGAGTCAATAGGTTTCCATTAAAGTCAATGAGTGTATTTCCACTGAATGCGGTACAGCTGCGTTCCGACTCCGGCGATCCGCAGCCCTCCGGAGCAGATACGCAGAGCTTCTATTTTTGCCGGATGCCGGAGTGCTCCGCAGCACTACAGGGCAGAGTATGCAGGACAGGAAGTCGAGTGACAAAACAGAACAGCCAGAAACAAAATAAAAGATCCGTTTAATTTTCAAAATAAAATACACCGCGCTCATATTTCCCTACACTACACCTTGAAAACGTCATAATGGGCGGAGACAGGCTTGTTTTAACCCCGTTGACACGATGGATGAAGAAATGCTGAGGTACAGAATCAACCCATCATCTATGACCCCTCACATCCTTTTTATAAGGACAACATTAAAAAGGATGGAAAACTGTTCCTGGTTTGGTAGTTCTGTTTATAGAAACTACATATCGCGCGATCACACCAGAATTCGCGAGATTACATGGGGCCTCGTGACGTCAGCTGTCAGTCATGACCGCAGCCGTTCCGCAACAAATCCGGACCTGGTGGGTATTGACGGACGACGGAACGCGGAGCTGTCACGCAGCGGAGCCGTTCCGCAGCCGTAACGCAGCCGGTGGAAATTGGGGGTAACACACCTATTAACTGATTCACCGCAGGTGCACCTGACCTGCGGGTCGTACCATTTACATTGATTCGAGAGGGGTGGTGGGGCCCTGCACAGCATGAAAATGACTTTTTAAAAAAAAACCAAACCAGTGCCTAACTACAAGTTTAGTTTTGCTCAGGAACTTTTTTATTTGTACATAAATGCTATACAAATGTTAGTGCATGTATATGTATGTATAGAAAACTGACTTCTAAGGGCCCCCCCTGCCTCGGGCCCTTTACAACCCCCCCAACCCCGTACGTGAAGTACGTGTGTTTGAAGTACGTGTGTTTCTCCTGTCCGAAGATATCGGTGAAAGTGTTTTTTTTCTAAGGTAAGTTTTTCATTTCACCACCTCCCTTCCACATTGAATAGCTTCTCATCCTTACATGACTTTTAAAGTTAACTTACATTTTCGTAAACCTTAATCTGTGCTCTGAAAACTGGCATATTGAATGACTGTGTCATGCAAGACCATCATCAAATCTAAAGAAATGTGCAGGTGGGTACAGTTGAGACACAGTGTATCGATTGTACCCGGACTAGAATCCTATTGTGGCCCATACAGTTTAGTTGCACGATATTTATTCTTATTATGTTGAATATGTTATTTTTGTGCATTTGATTGTTTGCAATTGTTCAATGTGCTTTACTGTCACTCAACCCAACTGTTAGCCTAGCCTACTATTAAAATTATAAACTGAAATTAAATATTGTATCTCCGTTTACCATTACTGTTCAATGTTTTACTAATTAGCTGTTTTTAACTTAACAAATAATCAAATAAAATACTGAATGGAAATAAAAACGGTTGAATTCTCATTTTAAAGGTATTTTACAAATTCAATTAATTGGTTAGGCAGCTTTACAGCATTACGGATGGGTGTCTCAACTGTACTCAGTATTGTTCCAACTGTACCTGACATGGGTACAGTTGGAACGAAAAAGCTTCTTGCGTTTATAAGCTAATTGTGGTAAATATGACCTATTTATGGATGGTAATAATTATTCATATTTTAGTAGACAGGTAAAGGAAATGTCATATGAAAAATCACTTCTTTTCAGTCCTCAGTTTTGGTGTGGTAACTGAAAAAGCAAAAAGTATACCAACTGTACTCGGTCTACCCTATATACCATTCTTTTTTCAGACTAATACAATCGTGAATTATATTTAAACATGTCCTGGCTAATCCAAGCATTATAATGCAGCAGAATCACATGTCAACCAAACAATGAAACCAAACACCTTGTAGGCTAATCACTGTTGAATTTGCTTACATGATGGAATATCTCACATCTCGCAAAAACGACATGTAACCAAATTCAAGGTTATTTTGGCTAGGTGAGTTACTCATAGCTGGACTATATTGGGTCTTTAGTTAACCGAGACGGTGAAATGACGGCTTTTGCTTGCTGGGTAAGATAGGTCTCCCATTGTTTTTATGACGAGAGTTCACACACTTAGACATCATTTATCTAGACCTGCATTTGACAACTTGTGTTATCATAGTGGTGCCTGCTGCTTTATTAATCCTCAATTCATCCCCATCAACGCTCGTGTTCCTGCAACAGATCACATTGACAATGCTGATATCTAGCTATTGTAAACTATATAGCAATGTTGAAAATCATTTTAAAAAGCCTGCACACTCTATCAATGAAGAGAAGGACACAAATTGTGAGATACAACCACTGTTTTAATGGCAGTATTCATATGTGCATTTCATATACCAAACATAGCCTATGCAGTGAGGCTTTACCTTTTGGGGTCAAGGGTGTTTTTAGCATGCTCGGAGTGCTGTATTGACCAATCAGCATCAATGAACCAGAACAATTTGTTATAATTAAAACATAAGATAAAGGCCAAGCTTGTGAATATCAGTCATAAAGTGGAATCTTTACAACGCTTTTAGCCATGACTATAGTCACAATTAAGCATCGTATTGCTTAAATACAATGGTTACTACAGTAAAAAATATTAAAAACATAACTATTATTTTATTAAGTCAATTCATTAATTGGATCTTTTTACAAGATATAGTCCCAAAATAATCACCATTAAGTTTAATAGATAATATCGCTATTGTTTTGTGATATACTGTAATGCTGAATTTATCATAATAAAGTAATATAATAAAAGTAATATAATATTATTTTATAACTTGATATGCTAAAGTGTCAAAGATCCATTGTTTTTACATTTAGTCCAATACAATCAGCGATTCTAGCCTATAATTTTAAAAATAAACGTTTCAAAAGGGGATTTTCACATAGAAGAACCATTTGAAAATTTCAAGGAAAAGTTCTTAAAATAACCTTTTTTTTCCTCTGTGACGAACATTTTAACAATCTAAAGAAATGTTTTTCACTTTAAAGAACTTTTGTGGGATGGAAAGGGATGTTAAATGTCCTTTCTGGAATTACAGATGCTTATAAAGAACCCTTATTAGGTGAAATACCTGATTCAATGTCGTTTTATTCTGTCCTCTGATCGCCCTCTAGAGGTAAATGAACAGAGTGACTTTTTTTTTACAAGAAAGGTCATTGAGTACAATCCCTGGGTAAATGACATCAGATAGGAATGCCTTTGCATATTAAATAGATCTATGTATCTATTTGTGCTATCTGCAATGCCGTACCATGACATACAAACAATAATGCGCAGTCATATCCCACATATCTGTTTATATGCTGTATAGGAGCTCAAACCACCAATTAGTCACAATACTCACAGTCATTGCTGTATCTGAAATAAGCTGATCCTGTAGGTCTTGAGCTCTGATTGTGACAGGCAGAACTAATATCCTACGGTATCCTTTTCATCTGTCGTTCATCTCATCCTGGACCCAGAGACTTGACCCAGTTCCCTCAGAAGAACCCCATTCAGCCAGACCTGCCCCTGTCTGAACCCCACCATCCTTACAGTGTGAGTCACGTTTTTCCACTGCTACACATACATTCGTTACTAAGTTTAACCACTGCTCTTTATATCCAGGAGACAGAGATGTGCCATTTGTTTCCTTCTAGATTCAGTAGCATTATAACAAGAGTTTCAAGCTGATAAAACTGATCAGGGGAAAGTTTCAGAACATTTTAAATAGATATGACTTAGGCCTACACTATGCCGGATATTGCATTGCGATGCACTGGATCCAAGAAAACATTTAATTACAAAATCATACATGTATAGAGTTACTTTCTGCATATAAAGATTTTTCTTAATTGTAATATCAGTTTTTGACCTTGTGATTTCAGCAACATGTATGCATGAACATGTAAACGCAAGTGTACCACAAGAGGGCAACACTGTCACAAAAGATGATAAAACTGTGGCACTGGATCGACACAAAACTGATGCTTGTGCAGTTTTAAGCCACACAGAACTACCCACCTGTTGGCATGATTCAGCTCTAACATATATTACATGTTGGCATAAGCGAATGAGGAAGGTATCAAATCATAATGAAGTTCCCAAACATCTAATGTTGCTTCAGAACTTGAAAAATTCCACATTTATAATATATAAATCAGCACACTTCATCAAAGAGGTATCAGTAAAATGAACCAATACAGAAGAAACATTCACACTCAACACGCATTCTTGCATATGCTTATGGATTTTTAAGGTCATTAATATTTTTAAATATTACATTTGCTAAAATATAATACAAATAGTACTTATTATTTATTAATATTATTAGTTATGTGTGCACAATTAAATGGCAGCATTTTTGATCATTTTCACAAAACGTTCCCCAGAATATTTGGTTGTATGAAAGTCTAAACATGCAAGTGAAAATCTAAAGCTTCATTTTTCATTAAAATTTTCATTAGAAAATCGCCTAATCTGATTTTAGAAAGGTAATCAAAGCATAATGTTTGATGATCACGTCATTTTACATGTGCATAAGCTCTGGCTGCGTTCCAAAATCACATACTCTCTTGAGTAGGTACTTATTTTGATTAAGTAATTACTTCACGACTGCTAAAAAATCGGTTCTTTATAGAATGAGTGTTTTTGTAATATGAGTGTAATCTGGATTTACTACATTTGCCATGCAGTCATTATCATGTGACCTACCGGCGTCAGTTGCGTCGCTTCACTGCCACTCACAAATCCTCTTCCGTGGCCTCATGGGATAGTAAAGTGCATAGTTTGTACACTTCAGAATCTCGACGGAAGTAGTATGTCATCCGGGTACTTTTTGCTTTCATGAGTACTGTGAATTCGGACATAGGCTACTTCTTTTTGTCACATACTGTTTTTTGCCTACTATATAGTAGGAAAATACGCGATTTCGGATGCAGCCAATAGGCAAATTCCAATCGGAAGTGAGCATCCCTATGCCCTATACTCACTCCGAAGGGCAGAGCCCTTCAAGTGGGGACTTAGGAGGGAGCAGGGCACTTGTGTGTAATAATGAAGCCGTTTGGAACCCACTTGTCGAAGGGAGGAAAGAAAGACCACGTAATTTCCTCATTAGCTTCACGTGGAATGTCAATGTGGATGTTTTAAAAATATGCTTTATGTGTGTGTGTGTGTTCCCAATCTGCACCCCAACTTTCGAACGCCCCTACAAATGGCGTTTCCCTCCTGAAGTGCCCTTCAAGGGTGCAAAAACGTTTGGAATCAGCCCCATTGCCTTTATCGCTTGTTTTTGCTTCTTCTTCGCCTGTGTTTTGTGATTCTGTAGAAGATGTATAATAGCGCCCCCTACTGTATAACAGTGAAAACCTGTATTGTTGGAAAATTCCGTCAATGGCTAGGAAGCGGTGTGTCATAAATGACAGAAAATTCTGTCAGTGGCAGAGAAAGTGTTAATTTTCAATGTGCTTTAATACTGACGTAACATTGAAAAATGTCTTTCTAAAAGAGTGGTGACAAAAAAAGCCTTTTTTTTTTTTAAAAGAAGGAGAAAAAAAAGAGATCTCTCCAGACTCTTTGCTGGTTGGTTCTTCTGAAAGAAATGCCTGAAATATCTGAGTGTTGAAAGTGGCCTAGGATGCCTCTGTAATGACTTAACCTTCTGTTGGTGGGTCACTGTCAAAATAATGACTACTGCTTTCGAAGTCAACTAAACAGAACTCCATTCATTCGGAGAAAGCAAAGAAAAACAGAGGAAAAGGAAATTTTTCCCTTCCTTTCCTCTGACCATTTATCACTCTCTTGTACGTTCTTTACGTCACACAGTCTTTTTCTGAATACTCGCTGTCTGTTTTTGGCTATGGTTTTGCTGTGGCCTCCAAGTCCCAGTGATCCTTGAAGAACTGAGGGTTCTATATTTTCCGTAGGTCATAAATTGGTGCCTGCTTACACAACTGTTACTGCAACGAGGCTCTCTTATCAGGTGATTCTGGCCTGAATGACCCCTTTCTGTGAATTCTCACTAGCGGAAATGACACAATAGGCTGCGAACTTGTTGCTCTGGTGAGCACGGCGCGTTCAAAGCTGCTGGGTGATATTGGGGTAACAAGAGCTGACAGCTTCATGCTGGCCACACATGGGAATATTTTGGGGCCCAAATGTGTGCCGGCTGGGTGGCTAAGAAAAGAGACACTATGGGAAGTGTTAGCTCTGCACATCTAGGGCCAGATTTACTAACCCAGCGCCAGTGCAAACCCTCTTTTGGCATTAAAAAACTACTGTCAGGATTTACTAAAGACACGCAGTGGAAAATTAGCGCTGAAAGGTATGGACAGTTATTTTTGTGGCTAACCTTATTGCATATGCATTTGTAGGAGTTTTGCTTTCAGACGCAGAATTTATGGGAGGAGAGTATTTAAATGAATCATGCAACATGATTTACTAAGGTTTGCACTAGTCAATTTACTGGCATTTGCATGCCTTAAACCAGATGCTAATTTGCACTGCTCTTGGTAGATTGCGTTGGTCATTATGGAAATGATCTGGCTGCGTCTGTACTTTAATCCTCATCCCTCGCTCGCACTTTGTAACAAATCCTTCCCTCGCGGGTCTAAATGACCCGAAGCCCTAAAATTATACTTAATTTGTTTTGTCCAGAAAGCTTATTTCATTTCATTTTGACAATATTATATAAAAAAAAAAATTTAATAAAATTTTTCTTTAGATTTTTTATTTTTCACTTTATTTACCTTTACTAGATTTGATCAATAAATAATAAATAAATACAAATTTAAGCACATTCTTGCACATTTAGGCACATGCATTAAAGCATAACCCTTTTAATTCAGCTCTAAATATCTTACATTGGGTGTCTTTGCTGACCGCTTATGGAAAAAAATATACTGATGATATTTCATGACCATTCGCATTCAGATACACATGTTGACATTATAAAATATTTTTTTGTAAAGTTTTAGCATTTTTAGTTAGTATTTTTAGTTGTTATAAAATATTTTTTTGTAAAGTTTTTGAGCATTTTTAGTTTTATTTTACGTGTACTGAAGCATTCCTCGCAATCCATTCATTCCTTTGAGGGTCAAATTGACCCGCTTTTACTTTTTTACATTTCGACCACAAAACTCCTCAAATCCAGTAAATTTTTTTGGTGTATTCGTGGTTCAAGTATGACAAAAGTCCTAGGGTCTTAGACCTTTAAAAAAAGTTTTGGGTCAAAATGACCCGAGAAAAGGATTAATTTGCTCGTTGGCAGTAGATCACGCACAACCCGGCCCCTAATCTGCAATAAGAAATTCAAGCATATCCTTTTTGGAAAGCATAAATAAATGAATGAATAAGCTAAAAATAGGCCAAATATTTTTGCTTGCTGAATCATGGGTGCTTACATAGTTATACATTTACATTTATGCATTTGGCAGATGCTTTTATCCAAAGCGATTTACAGTGCCCTTATTACAGGGACAATCCCCCTGGAGCAACATGGAGTAAAGTGCCTTGGTCAAGGACACACTGGTGGTGACCGCTGGGATCGAACCAGCAACCTTCTGCGTATCAGTTCCATGGTTTTAACCCACCGGACCACCATCTCACACAGATTAGGTCACACCAAAGGGGGCACTTGAATTTGAACCGGGGACCTCTTGATCTGCAGTCAAATGCTCTACCACTGAGCTATACCCACTTTCTAAAGGGGGCTTACATGACTAAATGTTGTCTTGCAACAACCAGCCAAAGGCATTTAAAAAAAAGTGCAAATAATGTTATCATCTGACACTGGGTAAAATCGGTCTGTGTTTTTTATGTGAATGATACTGATTCTAAAAATCTCAAAATTAACTTTTTAATCTATTCTGGTGTTTCTGTGTTTTGTTCTGTTTTCAGAAGAACTGCATCAACGCTACTAAATCTATGCCACTGTTGCCAAATCTAAAACCCCTGAGTTTGATGGCGATTTGTGAATGAAATGCATATCGTGACATAATGGCAAGAAAACATACAACAATAAAATACAGTGTGACCAGTGTAGTCTGATTTATGAACATATGACTCAAATGACTAAAAAATGTTATGAATCCAGAACTCTTGTGAAGCTGTTGAGCAAATCAGAGACAACTTTAAATCGAACGCACAATATTTTATTCTGTGTATGAGGTCGTGCTATCGTTCTGCATGCCTTGCATCTTAGGAAGTGCATAACAAGGGCTGCATAACAGTTACTGTCAGACTCTAAGTAATGGTTTGTGTGTGTTGAGGCTGTGCGCTCTGTGCAGGAAGTGTTATTTCATCAATGGCTTTTTCATGGAGGCCCGCCAGAGTCGAAGCGGTATGGACATGTACAGACATGTCCATAATTGTAACCTCATTTAGATTGACTCAGAACACCTGAGAACCGGCATCAGTGCATCTGCTTTAACTGGACAAAAGTGGCAGACTTCTGTATTAACGTAATATTTAAGAAACCAAGAGAGTTATGCACGTTTTTTTCTTTCACAAACCTGGGTTTCGTAAGGCTCGAGTTCTCTTCATCCCCTGAAATGCCTCTTTCCATTCGTGATAGCCTCACATGTTATGAATAGCGTGCGTTTCTAATATGTGTGTGTGTGTGTGTGTGTGTCTAGTGGATAGCGTCACTGCTTTGGGAAGGGGGCTAAAGGAGTGTTTCATTATAAACCTGTGCCATTAAAAAGCTGCTGGCGAGATCTGGCTTTTGGCTCCAGCTCAAACTTTCTTCCTTTTATACATATTTAGTGTGTGTGTGTGTGTGTGACTTCTTAAGGACCCCTAAGTGAGACCATTACACTACAACCTGATAAGAAACAAATTTATCAGTTTGTAGTGCATCGTAAATCAACGTACACCGTGAATTGACCAAAGCTTGTCAATGAAGTGCATTTGTAATGGAAAAACATTTATGAATTATATCAGTAAGATTTCAGTTGAGACGCAGATGATCACGGGTCAGAGACTCAGTTTGTGCTTTTATTATTTCAATCTGGAGTTCGTCTGAAATGTGCACAAGAGAGGGTGAAGTAAGAGCTAAACTTAGATGTTTGTCACACTGTTCTCTCTCCGTCTTATCTTGTTCGGACAGTTCTCAGAAGTTCAAAGGTCGCGGAGGTCAGGTGGCGGTGCGTGCAGGTGCTTCTAGGAGTTTGGGAGAAGAAAGGGAGAGCGTGTGCAGGCAGCAGAGCCACAATCACGCAAGCTGCGTGTGGTTTGGCACTGGCAGCCAAGACCTCTCACTCTGCGCGTCTCAGACTTTCTCCCAGGGCTATCCAATCTTTTCTCCATCCTTCCACTCGCTCCGCCGGCTGCTGCCCGCCCCTGCCTCCCAACCACACACAAATGGTTTGAATAAAAGACCGTCATGACTGGGCCATGTCTTCTGAAGAAATCCCAAAGAGTAATAGTTTACTTAGCCTAAATACCCCCGATTAGACGAACTGAAACATTGTTGTTATGCGGTGGAAACTCAAGGACCCATTGGCTGAGTCTTTTAACCCCATTCCGGAAAGAACCCACAGCAATTTCCTGTCATAGGTGAACCACAGGTTCTGGCGAACTTCAAACATACAAAAAAATAACATTCCAAAAGGAACGGCAACATCAACAAAGCACCTCAACGAAACTTAGCGCACAAGTTACACATAACAACAACTGTCCGGTACGGCCTCACTGAGCTGAACATCTCATAATATTTTCCTCCCCTATTTACAATGACTTCATAAGTTACACATAACAACAACTGTCCGGTCCTGCCTCACTGAGCTGAATATCTTGTAATATTCTCCTCCCCTATTTACAATGACTTCAGAAGGATTTTAACATCTCTAATGCTTCCTGAAATTCACAGAATAATCTCTCTGACTGTCACGAACAGCTTCAGTTCTTGGAGGAGGATTAGATAAACCGGAGATCGGCATTTGACTCTAATAACTAAGCATTATACCTGTTTGTAAGGAAGTACTTTTCCTTTTCGCCTTTTATTTACAGGATGTGTGGAGTGCAGACTGGAAAATAGAGGTGGGGTCCAGACCTGACCCCAAGTCAGACTCAAAATTTGGTCTCTGACAGCCAACAGCTCTTATACATGTTTTGATACCAATGTATCACAGACATTGTTCCTTTTTATCTATTTTTTTTCTTTCTTTATTTTTTTAATAACCTGAGTGTAATTTTGTCATGATCGTGTGAATGGTGTTTTCTGGTTAATGCAGGGGAGTCATGTGATTGGTCTGCATCAGCAGCTTTTAAAAGGGCTAAACATCGAACTGCCGTTTATTTTTATTTTTTATAAATTAATACTTTTATACAGCAAGGATTCATTAAATTGATCTGAAATGACAGTGAAGACTTTTATATTGCTATTATATTTTAAAGGGGTGGTAAACCACGATTTCACTTTTCTAACTTTAGCTAGTGTGTAATGTTGCTGTTTGAGCATAAACAACATCTACAAAGTTACAACGTTCAAAGTTTAAAGCAAAGGGAGATATTTGCTTTTAAAGAAATCAATTTCTAAGGACTACAGCAAACGGCCGGTAGGGACTACAGACATTCCTCCAGGGTTGCTGACATCACCAGCCCCAATATTTACATAAACCCCTCCTCCGAAAATATGAAATAAGGGGGGCGAGGCCATTTTGTATCGCCGCGGGGAATAGTTGTTGTGGTAGGCTAGTTAGTAAGCTGGAGTGTTGTTGCCAATGCCGACGAAACTGTTATTTTCATCCGGATTGCAGGTCCACTTTGTTCAGCCTTCCTAGGGACGGGGGTGCGTTGCAGTGCGTTTAACATGCAACATGTTATATGCATGTGTGTATGAGACAGAGGGGAACACGGTCGCATTTGCAGCAGATATATGCTGCCCATCATAAATCAAAGCACGAGACAGACGGGTCGGAGGAGAAGACCGGAAAATGTGACATAATGGACAATATTCGTCTGTATTTGCAATACACGAGCCACGGTTCAGCTGCGTGAGACAAACACTGCCAGTGTGAGACGGGCGCGCGCGGCTCCCGCTGCACATTTCACGGAGGAAAGCTTCCACAATCTTCACGAGTTCAATGCAGGATTCGCACAACGGCTTGTCCTGAAAGATGGATTTAAAAACAGAAGCTGTTTACGGGCCACAACCTGTAAGTATGATTTATTTTTCGTCTATGTGTTTTCCTGTAATAGTTTGTATTGTTAATTGTACGTTGTAGCAAAGAAGTAAACAAATGACTCTGCAAACCAGTTTTGTCTAAGTGCTATCGGGATCGCGTGTGCACCCGCTATACCAATAGCGACATCAACAGGTAAGGGAGAGCGTGTGGTGGTTGAGTGTGTGTGAGTGTGTGTGTGTGTCAGTGTCAGTGCTGCCGCTTGCAGCGGTGAAGATCACTTCTTCACATCCTGTAATAGTTCGCATTGTTAATTGTATGTTGTAGCAAGGAACATGACAACGCTGTTTGGCTCTGCAAACCAGTTTGTTAAATGCTCATTCATCCTTAACGTTATCTGACAAACACCTAACGTTACAAACTTTTTAAAATCTCAACAGCGAACTTGGCATTAGTGTAAATTATTCTTTGATTAGAGCTTTTATGTATTGTTTATCTACAGGCATGCTAAACATGGTTCTGTGTTTGATTTGGCTACTAGTAAAGCCAATGTTTAGTGTTCGTTCTTGTGACAGATATTTGGCTATAATCGTTCTAAAAATACAAAAGTAACGGTGCCATTCAGTAGCGATCACTATAGATCTGCAGTCTTTACTCTTGAGGACTGAACAGGTTCTGCTCGATCATCTTCACTAAAATTGTCTAGGTCTGATTCGGGCTCATATTGGTATGGTTTTATTGACGCCATTGTACTACCCAAAGCACAGTTTACCGGTAAAGGTTAGGGGTGTGACGTTTCCGACAAACGTGCACTAGGCGGTTAGCGAATCACAACACACTGGGCCAGCTAACCAATCTGAGCCCATTGCGTATTTTTGAGGGACCGGCTTCATACAACCCGGAAACCATCAGACCGTTTTTACAAGGAGGGACAGAGCAGTGTAGAATAAAGGTAAAATATATGAAAAATAATGCAATTTTTTAAAAACGAAGCATGAACACATGTTACAGTGCACCCCACAAACACAATCAAGCCTTCGAAAGAATGTGTTTTACCACCCCTTTAAATAAATGCTGTTCTTTTAAACTTTCTAATCAGAATCCTTAAAAAAGTATCAGTCTCCAAAAAATATATATATTTTTTTTTTACATTGATAGTAATAATAAATGTTTCTTGAGCACTAAATCAGCATATTAGAAAGAAAATTCAGCTTTGCTAACATGAATAAATTATATTTTAAAACATATTCAAATAAAATGTAATAATATTTCACAATATTGCTGTTTTTACTCGATAAATGAAGCCTTGTAGAGCATAAGAATATTCTTCCAAAAACATTAAAAAGTAATAACCCCAAACTTTCAAATGGTACCTTATTAATCAAAACCCATCTTATTACACTAAAAGCCAATAAAAGCCAGAAGACTGACCACCAGTAGGGATTATAATCAGGGCTTGACATTAACTTTTTTGCTCACCAGCCACTGTGGCTAGTGGTTTTCCAAAGTTACTAGCCACTCAGAATTTTCACTGGCCACAATGCCTTGCATCTTAGGAAGTGCTGCATAACAGTTACTGTCAGACTCTAAGTAATGGTTTGTGTGTGTTGAGGCTGTGCGCTCTGTGCAGGAAGTGTTATTTCATCAATGGCTTTTTCATGGAGGCCCGCCAGAGTCGAAGCGATACGGACATGTACAGACATGTCTGGAAATTACATCTTATATGATTAAAGTTGACTTTGGCATGCTTAAATTACTTGGTTTTGAGTCATTTACCTGATTTAGAAGATTTAAAACCCTTTCAAATGCAGAGTGACCACCCAAATCAAGACTACATTGTATGTCAACTGGTATGTGCAGGTGGGTAAGGGGTGGGCAATGGCTAATATGAGAAATTTTATATACAAGTTATTTTGGTTAAAGGTCCCATGGCTTGAAATTTTTATTTTGAGGTTTTTCAACATTAATATGAGTTCCCATTGCCTGAATATTGTCCCCAAGTGGTTGGAAATGTTGATCGGCGTAAACCGAGTTCTGGCTGTCTTTCTCTGCTTTTGAGAAAATGACAGCTCAGACGAGCTGATCTTGAATTTTCCTGTTATGACATCATAACAGGAAAGGTTACCTCCATTTCCTCCACCCAGAGAATTTGGCACGCCCATGTGAGTGCCATATTTGTTTGTCCTTGAGAGATCATGGCTTGTGAACGAGTAAATGCTGACAGTTTCTCAGTGTTTGGATGTACAAATGAAAACAGAAGTCTTTTTTTCAGTTCCTTCTGATCAGTGATTTCTGATATGTAGCTAATTATTCAAGTTCACACAGAACTTTATTATTCGTGCACACGCTGCGTCTTCTCTCTCTCCCGACAGAACGGTGTTTTGGTGTTTTCTATCTTATGAGTCAGTGTTTTTGTACGTCCTCAATCGCGTCTATCTGTTCTAAAATGTGCATACAGTTGTGAGTTTCTGCTCAATATCGGAAGAGCCACATCTTTAGAGATAAACCTCACGCATGCCGAAGCTCGGGCTGCACTGACCGGTCAGCCTTCAACATCACCACCCCCCAGTACTGCATCTCGCCCACAGAGGCACCAAACGCGGCGTGAGATTAAGCAGAAGGGAGGTAAGTGTGAGGGTCTCCGGGCTAGGCTAGCCAGCTATCCCCACAATAAACTGGATTACATTCGATTACTGCACTGTTGTGTCTTTGTTTGCGCTGTGTACTCAATGCGCGTCACTGACATTTTTCATATGATAGGAAAATATCTAAAAAATAGTGCTATAATCAACACTTACTCGTAACTCGACAGCTGTAATGGTACATTTCATGTGTTACAAAGTTGGTAGAATAAGCAGGCGTGACTGGGACTCGTGTTTATTTAGAACTCTCAGATACAAACACAATAAACTCGCGCTGACAGCACTCTCACAACTCAGTAGTTACAATGTATAACTTTGTTAGCAATCGCTCCATCTCTGGTTCACTAGTGATGTCCGGTTCGCGAATGAATCGTTCTTTTGAACTGTTTCTTTTTAGTGAACCGGTTGAACCACTTCACCAAATCGATCTGAATCGTTCTAAACGGTTCGCGTCTCGAGTCAGCGCTGAGCCATCATTTACTAAAGTTGCTAACTTATTGACATGAGTGACAGTCCCTCTGACTAGAAATAAACTAATAACCTGAAGTATATGCTAGCAACTACAACAGTTCACTGAACTGAGACGTGCTGAGAGAACTGATGAGATGTGAACTCAGGTCCATCCGTCTCGCAGGCTCGTGCCTTGTAGACCTTGTTAAACCACGCCCCCTCTGCCACAAGATCTAACACTAATTTCAAATGCAAAGATGTCAGCCAATCACAACAGTGGGCGTTTTTACTGAAGTCTCACAGCAGACACGCCCCTTGAAACAGGGCATTCAGCCAGAGGGAAAACATCAGTATAAAAAAAATGCCTTTCATTTTCTAAATTATGACAAGTATACCTTAGAATACATTATAAAATAAAATACAAAATCCATGCCATGGGACCTTTAAGATATATAAAAGAACAAAGAAGCAAATTAGCAAATTACAAACAAAAAAAATTCAGATACAGTAGGGTTATTTTATATATATATTTTATATTATATATATATATATATATATATATATATATATATATATATGTGCACAGTGCATGTCCACTGTGAGAGACATAATCTTAAAAAAAAAAAAATCCAGAAATCACAATTTAACTATTTATTTGTATGATACAGCTGCAAATAAGTATTTGAACACCTGTCTATCAGCTAGAATTCTGACCCTCAAAGACCTGTTAGTCTGCCTTTAAAATGTCCACCTCCACTCCATTTATTCTCCTAAATTAGACGCACCTGTTTGAGGTCGTTAGCTGCATAAAGACACCTGTCCACCCCATACAAACAGTAATAATCCAACTACTAACATGGCCAAGACCAAAGAGCTGTCCAAAGACACTAGAGACAAAATTGTACTACCCCACTAGGCTGGAAAGGGCTACGGGGAAATTGCCAAGCAGCTTGGTGAAAAAAGGTCCACTGTTGGAGCAATCATTAGAAAATGGAAGAAGCTAAACAAGACTGTCAATCTCCTGGGGCTCCATGCAAAATCTCACCTCGTGGGGTCTCAATGATCCTAAGAAAGGTGAGAAATCAGCCCAGAACTACACGGGAGGAGCTGGTCAATGACCTGAAAAGAGCTGGGACCACCGTTTCCAAGGTTACTGTTGGTAATACACTAAGACGTCATGGTTTGAAATCATGCATGGCACGGAAGGTTCCCCTGCTTAAACCAGCACATGTCAAGGCCCATCTTAAGTTTGCCAATGACCATTTGGATGATCCAGAGGAGTCATTGGAGAAAGTCATGTGGTCAGATGAGACCAAAATATAACTTTTTGGTCATAATTCCACTAAACGTGTTTGGAGGAAGAAGAATGATGAGTACCATCATGTATTGTGAGATTTTGGGGAACAACCTTCTTCCCTTTGCACCTACGATGCACCTACGATGACAATTTCAGACCCCTCCATGATTTCTAAGTGGGAGAACTTGCAAAATAGCAGGGTGTTCAAATACTTATTTTCCTCACTGTATATATGTGTATATGTATATATATATATGTATGTGTGTACGTGTGTATATGTGTATGTGTGTGTGTGTGTATATATATATATATATATATATATATACACACACACATACATATATATATATATATATATATATATATATATATATATATATATATATATATATATATATATATATATATATATATACACCAGAGATGCTCACAAGTCTCTGAGCTAGAGTCCAAGTCAAGTCTCAAGTCTCTGGGCTCGAGTCCAAGTCAAGTCTCAAGTCTCTGGGCTCGAGTCCAAGTCAAGTCTCAAGTCTCTGGGCTCGAGTCCAAGTCAAGTCTCAAGTCTCTGGGCTCGAGTCCAAGTCAAGTCTCAAGTCTCTGAGCTTGAGTCCAAGTCAAGTCTCAAGTCTCTTTATTATAATAAGTCTCTGGTTATAATAAGTGTTGCATCACATACGGCGACCCATCCAGGCTGTGTAGAACACTGCAAAGCTATATATAAGGAATTCAAAGCATTTTGACACCTTTCTCTATTAACATGTATATCAGCTCATTAAACCTACAGATGTTGATCAATGAATATGAAAAGACAACAAGTAAGATGCTTATCTAATAGCTAACAATTTTATGTGCAACAAAGCACATCTGAAACCACAAAGTTCTGGTACTCAGGGTATCACAAAAACATTGCAAAATTTATAAGCAATAACACTTTTTTTCCACTTAGAGAGCACACACTCAAGCAAACACACAGAAACACTCTCACAGTCACACACACGCACTCAAGTGCACACACACTACCCACACGTGGTTTACGGGGACTCTCCATAGGTGTAATGGTTTTACTAATGTACAAATGGTATCTATCCACCTACACTAACCCTACCCCTAAACCTACCAATCACAGAAAACTTTTGGCCTTTTTTGAATTTCAAAAAGCACCATTTAGTATGTTTTTTTAAGCAGTTTGGATTATCAACCATGATTAGGTTTTATTTGAATACCCATGTTGAAATATAATCTTAGTGACTGTCCTTTTCATGACAGATTTATCTAAACATAGCATTAAATAATCAAGACATCACGAACAGGTTAAGTAGAATTTATATATATATATATATATATATATATATATATATATATATATATATATATATATATAGTGCATATATTTAGTGAAAGAGTTGATTTCTCTAGTGAATGAACAGCTGTGGACACTGAAAGACTTCTGACTCTGAGGTAAATGATGGGCGTGACACAAGCTGTTTGACATCTTTGCGCGATTGAAACACTGATTGAGCGATTACACGACATATAATACGTTTCAGTAAGTGTTATTCTCAACATACCTTAAGATATTAATTCATGTTTATTCTTCTGGAAGAGATGATCGATCGCGTTCACTCGCGCGCGCGCCGCAGCTGCTTGAATTGACGCGCCTATACAGTGATCAGTCGTCACATTTTAGAGCGTCAAAATGGCATTTATCGTTTGAATTTCGTGATAAAATGAACTGAATACTTTTATTCTTTATACACATTTGTGTCCTCATGAACCATATACAAGAACACACACACACACACACACACACACACACACACACACACACACACACACACACACACACACACACACACACACACACACACACACACACACACACACACACACACACACACACACACACACACACACACACACACACACACACACACACACACTTTTAAAAACCTATGATGAGTGGCACAGCAGCGGCAGGTGCAGTCGACATGATTGTTCGTTGTCCTCTCATGTGTGGCCGTGCGCAGCAGATACGTACGTCACTAGTTACGTGGCAGGTTATAGGTACGTGGCAGGTTATAGGTACCGGAGGGAGGGGAATAACATCGAGCTCATCAGAAGTTTCCTAAAAATAAACATTGTTCACGAGTCCCGCAGCTCGAGTCCGAGTCGAGTCTGAAGTCTTTTGAGGACGAGTCTCAAGTCGAGTCTGAAGTCACTGTGTGTGCGACTTAAGTCGCACTCGAGTCCGAGTCTCAAACTCGAGTCCCCATCTCTGATATACACACACATACACATATACACACGTACACACATACATACATATATTATATATATATCTATATATATCAGCCACACATATCCCCTTATTACCCGCCACCTGTTTACGTACACTTAGCATATAACCGATTGTGGCCCAGTCCCAAATGGCACCCCAAACCCTCACGGTCTTCGCACTTTCACGACGTAATGCCGCTTTGACTGCCGGGAAGAAGTCCGCTGCATAACCCGCACCAGTGCGGGCTCGGCAGAAGTGCGCATTGAGGGCGCATATCGACCTCAAACGGGACCCTCACGAGCACCCTTCTGAGACCTAAAATGACAAACGGGACACCCTGCGGTCTCGTGGACTTAACGGACACGCAGCGGCCTTTGTAAGTCCACAAGACCGAAAGTGCACATGAAGTGTGCCATTTGGGACACGATCAGAGTTCATGCGAGATACTCCACATGATGGACATTTTGACATCTGTGTGCGTGTGTATTTGACTATTCAGGCGCAAGGAGAACTGATCGCACGTGCGACAGAGATCGCTTTTGTTGTGTATCATTCAGCGCGATTCCGCCTATCCCGCATCCACTAACTGCAAGTTAACCGATAAAGAATTTTAATTCAGTTGTAATTTTGTGATACTATGGTCTTGGCATTTAATTTGGCTGTATAGGCTGAAATTATATTCAACCCGCCAAAGTGGCTAGTGGGAGTGGCTGTCTTAGCTGAAATCTACCCGCATTTGGCGGGCTGGCGGGTGTTAATGTCAAGCCCTGATTTTAATGCTCAAAATGGTGGCAATGGGAATAGAGTTGGTTTAGTCTAGAATGTGTATGTGCATTAAATAGACCAGCCTGAAACAGCCTTACTTATTAATAATAAAGCACCTCTTCAAATTTCCATTTAAAGTGCATGTCTTCCATTGATGTCCAACAAATGAAGCACTAAGTGAAATGCAGAAAACATGACATTGTGTTGTGATTAAATGAGCAAAAAACACACAACTATAAAGCATTTAAGATTATATTGTTTGATTTATCTAGCGCTATTCGTCTGCAACTGTCCACGCATTACCAAGATCCATATGGAATGACCAGGTTAATACATCCAGCCATCCTGGAATTCAGTTTTCAAGAATACCCATCTCCCATCAGCACAGCTGCAGATGCCGCAGACAAGAGGTCATTTTCTCCCCAATCAAGGTGATTGAGGTTCTATTTCCAGAACAGCAGTGCTTTGAACTCTGGATGCAATGGCTTGAGGGCACGCTCTGCCGCTGCGCTCAGCCAGCTAAACACTCTCGTTTAGGTGCGTTTGGCTGCCAAGGCTGAAACTGGAAAAATGCTACAACGCCATTCTGTGCCATTAACCACCTTCTGCATCTTCAGAGACATGAAGGCATTTGAATTCCTTCTTTGCATGAAGGTCCACAGGCTGTCTGTGAAAGAATTACATCACCTGGGAAATACTTGGTTCACTCCACATTGTTGTCACTATGCTGGCCATTACCAGTGAATATAAAGAATGTAGAGTCTCTTATAGTGATGTACCAAGTCTGTTACAATGGACCTAATATATAATATATTATTCAAATCTAGATTATCATATATTATTCAATGTACAGTGAATATATATATATATATATATATATATATATATATATATATATATATATATATATATATATATATATATATATATATATATATATATATATATATATATATATATATATATATATATATATATATATAATATAGATATATAGCTATATTTAAAAAAATAAGACAGATAATGGTGCACATAAATGAAACAAAACTAATGTATGGAAGTTAGTTTGTTGCTAGTGAAAATAAAACTTTCACTGCACACATTTAAGGTAAAAATAAATAATCTTGACTAATCTGGGGTACTAAATATTTTTCATATTTTACAAGCACTCTGTCCTTAAAAGTTTGGTATTTAAAAACTGCTTTAGAAAAGTGTCTCGGGCTGAGTACCAAAACAAATGTATAGCCAATCGGCAGTAAGGGACGTGTCTACTAATGACGGGGAGAAGAGAGCGCTCAGTGCACTTCATTATTCAAAAGACACGACACAGGACGGACATCAGCCGAGCGATGACAGAAAGAGAGAGATGGCAGATAAAAAACAAATGTGGAAGATGCCTGTGGTAGAAGTATCAGCTTTCCAGCCCTGGAGAGAACTCAAGGAGCGAAGGCCGAGGTTGCTTTATTTCTTCTCGATAGGCGAGTAACATTGATTTTGCTTTGTGTCACAGAACTAATATAGGCAGGCTTTTGCTTGAATATATGCTCATGTGTCATGTTTGCTTGCTTGTCCATTTGCGATCGTATTATTCATTCATCCCATTCATTTCCACACCGTATAAGCCTGGAGCGTCTAAACCTCCTCACTCACTGTCTGTGTCAAGCGTCAGCTCCCAAAGTGTGTCCAAAAAGTAAGATAATATAACGTTACTCCTAATATATGTTTGTTTCCTTTGGTTCCTCTTTTCGTGATCGATATAACCCTCTAATCTTGTCATAATTGTAATATGTCCTAGTTGGACTGTCATGCTCGCGCTATCGAATTGTTCATGAGAACTGTGTTTGTGTTTTTAGGATGTAAGGGATGACTTTTTCACTGAACAGTCGACCTGGATTACCATAGTAACACACATTGCTTTCACTTATTGATGACATCATACCCTCGGCCGGCTGGCACAGCAGATTCCGCCATAGTCGTTGCCTGTGTTACGTATGTGTGGGGCGGAGCTATCAAAATAGGGGCGTGTTTGTTTGGGTGATTTGAAATCAACATCGGTTACCAGAAAGCACTTACACCACCTTTAAATCTGTGTAAATGTGTGTGAGATGGATGAAACAGCTATTGCAGCACCTTACTTAAGATTATGGATACTTTTGTAAAGAATGTATGTATAATGTCATACTCGATGAAAAGTTTCCATTACGGGTGGTTTTTCATTACCACTATAACTGTGTAAATAAATAGGGCTCGCACACAAGAATGTCTACGGTCAAACTGATCTGAAACAAAATTGCCACCCGTCAAGTTCTGGTGTACACACTAGAGCAAAGAGAAGTCGCTTACAGTTCCACCGAAACAATCTCATAGTCTGTCAGGGGTATCACCTATACGGCTTTTCCCGATCCTCTTTATCAACCTTGAAGCTTGTTTCAAATCTGACCCATCAAGATTGTCACTTCACCTGAGCCAGACTAAAATTAATTTATTAACCACATTCTAAGAGCTCTCCGGAGCCTCTAATATAGATTGAGAGAGTCCTTCGCATGCCTTATTTTCCTCGAGGGGAAGCGGGGCTTAAAGTCCCGGCAGGCACAGACTGATTTTCCACTGTTTTAATGAGAATGACAAAGAGAGGGGAGACCACGAAAGGGGTATTTATAGAAACAGCTGGAATGTGAAGGGCTAATTGTGCTTAGTCTATTGCTCCCTTCATAGTCTGTTCACCATTACAGTGTTTTTCAACAGTAAGTGCAGAGAGGAGAGATACCTAGAAGAAAGGTATCTGAGTAGCATGATCTATTTTCACCCACTCTGACAGAGAAGAAAAACATTGTCTGGTTTAGAGGTAGGCAATATTTCTTGCTTTAAATGCGAGAAGTTACAGGTTCAGAACTCACTCAACCGATAAATTTAGGCCTGGGTCAATATATTGATTTTCCGATTTCATGATTTTCATTTTGAACAATGTTGATATTGAGATCCCATCAAGCTTTTACTTTTGAGAGGTGGCGCACCGAATCTACTGAATCTATTTCTACAACCCAGCAGCAAAACAAGTTATTGTACCAGAGTTTGAAGTGAATGAGTTCACATACAGTAAGAGGTGTGAACAGCAAAGTAATGTCTGAAAAAAAAAAAAATCACCTCTCCCAGAAGTTCCGGCAGTCTACCGCAAATTGATAGCGGCTCCTTGACACCTGCAAATTATATATATTAGCTTTTGCCAGGTGGGATGTCTTCGTATTTCCACCGAGATGCCTTCATGGGTTGCACCCAGGATAGCCTGTGAACTGGTTCTTTTTAGTGAATCAGAAACATAAGAGTGCAACCATGCTGTCCGATTCACAAACAACAGAATCTTTTGTGCCCGTTAGAGTTGCTATTGAATCAACATAAAGTTTTCAATATTCCAGTGATTACATGTTTTATATTACACAACATTAGAGCCCTGCATTTCTACAATTTCCACGTCATACCTCAAACACAGGCCGAGCTTCGGGCCTTTTTCCTTCATTTTATATTTTAGACATTCATTAATTAAAAGACATGAGACATGCGACTAAGACGGCTCGCACAGTGTTTAGACTACGGCACGGGGCTGGCGCTATGCAACACATCGCCGCAAATGAGTAAAGCAAGACAACACGCAAACTGCCGCAAGTGAAACTGAAAATAGGCTATGTCTTAGATGCTCAAAAACACAATCATCTTCATTAAAACTAATGAGACTAAATGCTCTTACCAGTGCTTAGGTCACTCGTTGTCATATTACGGTCTTTGATCTTGAAATCTTGATCTGTTGCTTTTGTTGACGTGAACTCGTTAAATCGGGAATTGAAGATCGGATTTATATTCATTTTGTAGAGAGGTGTAAGGTAAGACAACCAGCATGTTGATTTTGTTTTGTTTTTTCGATTGTGTAGCCCGTTTTGTTTGCGCGCGCTGTTGCGAGCACATTTTGCCTCAGCTTGTCAAAAATGCCTTTTTAGGCTAAACGTTTAAACTAACATTGTGATGCTTGAAATGTTTTATATCTATGGATTTTATTATAAGCAAGACAAGTCCAATGTTGATTTGAGAGGTTAAATTGATCAAACATGCGGTTAACTCACTGTCGGCCGCTTGGTCGTTACTTTAAAAAACAAAAACTTTAATTTAACAAACAAAAAAATGCTTCAAACATTTTTCTAAATTAAATTCATAAAGAAACTAAACAAAATATAACTACTTTGACATTAAAAACAAAACTGAACTATTTTAATGGCTGCTACAATGTGTAATAGGGAGGATAAAAAATTGAAAAAAAACATGGGCTTCAGTCGGACTCGAGACGAAAATTTTGATAAGCTGCCGGGCTATGGCCTCAGCATCTCAGGCCAGGGCCGGGCTAGGGCCTAGATTTGAGGCCCGTGCAGGGCTCTACGCAACATGTCCTCCAACCAATACGCCTATGTAGGTTGTTTGTCACTTCCCTGAAATATGACCCATAGGAGCGTTTACTAAAGTTGTGCCCCTATCGACAACAGGACACTTTCATTTTATATGATGAAATACGATCCATAGCAGCGTTCACTAAAGTTGCGCCCCTATCGACAACAGGGCACTTTCATTTTAATGCTTTGTTTCCTTTTATTTGCATCATATTTCGGGTTTTGCGTAGCTCAATTGATAGAGCATTGAAAAATGCAACATCATGTAATCATGTGATCATGCAATCGTGGGTTCGATCCCAGGGAACACATGTACACATAAACATGCACTATAAACACTGGGTATGTTTAGGGGTGAGGGGGCTAGTTGTTAATAAAAAAATATCGTTGTTAAATGGAAATATGACAAATGGTGTCCACACATTGCATTTAAATGAACACACATTTTGATTGGTAATGACAGTCATACGTCATTGCATGACGACAGACGTAAATAGTCGTAATAAGGTGCTTGAAAAACGACCCATAGAGTGTGTTTTTTTTTTTTTTTTTTTTTTTTTTGAGGACAGGCTGATATTACAGGAATATTCTTCCTTCTGCATGGTACATTGTTATATTACTTTTGTTGTTATCAGTGTTGAAAACTTAATATTTTTTATAGTTTGTTCAAAAATCCATGCAGGAAGGTTGAGCAAAAACAGATCAAGTAACTGGCAATATTATGTCTAAAACAAGTTACTTAATATTAAAATTAATACATTGACTTGGAAGACCACAAATGGACCCCTTAGCTCTCCTTAAAGGGTTAGTTCACCCAAAATTGAAAATAAAGTCAGTAATTACTCACCCTCATGTTGTTCCAACCATGTAAGACCTTCGTTCATCTTCGGAACATAATTTAGTATATTTTTGATGAAATCTGAGAGCTGTCTCACTCCTCCATAGGCTTTCAGAGGGACTGAAACTTGATGGCCCAGAATAGTAAGTAAAAACGTCATTTAAGGAGTCCAAATGACTACAGTGGCTCTGTATTAAGTCTATCATGCGACGAAAATACTTTTTGAGCGGAAAAACAACAAAAATAACGACTTTATCCCACTATTTATCCCACTATATACTCTCTGACGAGAGTTCGCGGGAGTGCCACGACGCATGCGTGAGTTCTCGCGCATGCGTCGTGGCACTCCCGCGAACTCTCGTCAGAGGCTCAAATTGAACAAGGTACATATCAGTTCGTATAAAAGGTACATATCAGTACTTTAAGAGTGCATATTAGTACCTTAATGGTACATATTAGTACCTTAAAGGTACATATTAGTACCTTTTCGGTTTTGTACCTTAGGGTACCGCCCCAGTGACAGCACCGTACCTTTTTTTCTGACAGTGTACTTACTATTCTGGGCCATCAAGTTTCAGTCCCTCTGAAAGCCTATGGAGGAGTGAGACAGCTCTCAGATTTCATCAAAAATATACTAAATTATGTTCCGAAGATTAACGAAGGTCTTACATGGTTGGAACAACATGAGGGTGAGTAATTACTGACTTTATTTTCAATTTTGGGTGAACTAACCCTTTAAATGTACTAATTAAACACACATTGGTTTCACTAGCACACACAACACAAAATCAGTTGCACTGCACAGTGTCATGTTTTCTGTTTGTTGTCACTAAACGCAATCTTATTTCAGTTGTTGGGGCTATTTGGTGTGTGCACACAAGGGTCATATTAGTTTTAACTAGTAGGAGAACCTGGATGCAGAGATGTTGTCTGCTCCCTTGGAAGGGTATCCAAATGGGAAAAAAAACATCTCTGCATGATTGCACTTTAAAACAAGGACACAATCCTTTGCAATATGAACCAAACATTACATGCAGAGCAATCAGTTAATCTCCATCATGTATACATTAGAGCAAAAAATTCAAATGGGGAAAATTTGATCCCACGACGCATGCACACACGCAGCCCGTGTCACTTAGCATGCGACAGAGCATTCGCTCGCAGCCCACATCTGTGCAGCACTCGACTCTGCTCCGCACAGGGCCAAACACCAAGCGGTCTTTTGTTTGCATTTCTCAATGTTGACAGTACTCTGACCTGATGTGAGGGAAGGCCAGACTTTAAATAGCACATCCGCACATTAGGCTACCATGTGCAGCGAACTGGCGCAAAAGGTGCCGTTACCCTTCCTCCAAACCCTGTGAAGAAGCTTACAGTCAACAGATTATTTATTTAAAAGGCTGTTTCTATCCAAACAGATTGGGCTCCAGAAATTGAACGAACTGTTTAGCAAACAATATACAGACAAGCACCTGTTAACGTCCCACTTAAATTGTGCCATTTTCTTTTAGTCCCACAATAAACTCAGCTCATTAGAACTCGCTAACAGTGATTTAAGAAAACAATGACTTGAAGTGGATGCAATGTAAGTAACTTTAAATAGTATGAGAAAGAAAACAACTTGTACTGATAGCTCTTCTGAAGGTTGTTCTGTATTTCTTGGATTAAGGCTCAAGTATGTTTCAGGTGTACCCCAAAAATTGTCAGTCTAAAAATTAGATTTTAAATGAACTTTCATATTTTATGAATCATAACTAAATGAGTTTCATTTTTAAGTCAACAAACCCCCTATGAGATAATGCCAGACATTTTTATTAGACTAACAATATATATTTCTAAAAATATATAAAAGAATTTCTAAAAAAAATCATTGAATTGATTGAATATATATACACCAATTTGGCATAACATTATACACCAATCTGGCATAACATTATGACCACCTCCCCAATATTGTGTTGGTCCCCTTTTGCTGGCAAAACAGCCCTGATCCGTCAAGGCATGGACTCCACTAGAACCCTGAAGGTGTGCTGTGGTATCTGGCACCAAGATGTTTGCACCTTTAAGTTGCGAGGTGGGGCCTCCATGGATCAGACTTGTTTGTTCAGCACATCCCACAGATGCTCGATTGGATTGAGATCTGGGGAATTCGGAGGCCAAGTCAACACCTCAAATTCGTTGTTGTGCTCCTCAAACAATTCCTGAACCATTTTTGCTTTGTGGCAGGGCGCATTATCTGCTGAAAGAGGCCAGAGCCACCAGGGAATACAGTTCCCATGAAAGGGTGTACATGGTCTGCAACAATGCTTAGGTAGGTGGTACGTGTCAAAGTAGCATCCACATGGATGGTAGGACCCAAGGTTTCCCAGCAGAACATTGATCAAAGCATCACACTGCCTTCGCCAGCATGCCTTCTTCCCATAGTGCATCCTGGTGCCATGTCTTCCATTGCTACGTGGTCCACTTCTGATGCTCACGTGCCCATTGTTGTCCATTTTTCCTGCTTCTTACACATCAACTTTGAGGACAAAATGTTCACTTGCTGCCTAATATAACCTACCCACTAACCGGTGCCGTGATGAAGAGATAATCAGTGTTATTCACTTCACCTGTCACTTATATATATATATATATATATATATATATATATATATATATATATATATATATATATATATATATATATATATATATATATATATATATATATATATATATATATAGACAGGAAGTGGCACTCAAGCTCTTCTTGTTCACCCCAACACACACTTTCTGGGTTCTCATGACATCCTTAAAATAAAATGGAATGTATTGTACCTTTTTAAGGCTTCTCATATAATTTCTAATGAGAATAATCAAAAACAAATGCAGACCATATTTTTATAGTATGAAATGATTGCATAGTAATTTTTAATGACTTCTTTCTTTTTCCTCTCTCGCTCTACTAGTGTTTCTATTGTGCATTTCAACACGGAGGGCCAAGAACAACAGGGACAGAACAGGTTAAGAGCTCATCTGGTTGTCTGGCAGACGGCGGCAGCATTCTGACTGGTAGGGGGTCGAGTCCTGGTAAAATGCTTTAAAAATAACTGAAGAGTCAGAGTTATGACGCATACTCTTTCACTGAGCTTTGACACCTTGTGATCAGCAAGTCATTGCTTGCAACAACTGCAAATCCAGATTGCATGCTGGATTGATTAGAATACATTTTACCGGCTAATCATATCATAAAACAACAGTGATTCTCTGGCCACTGAGCGGGAAACAGATATTGTTGCGAATATTAATATCATTTGTTTTGTTGTGCTGCTCATTTTTGATCAGTATTTATCCTCAGTATAATTGAGCGAATCAGGTCAACCATTGCAAAGAGATGCACTGCCCAAAAATATCTCAGAGGGGTTCAGTGAGTTCTTTTTCACTTGCAAAGAAACATGAACTTCACAGACTACATAAGAATGACCGTAAACTGTTATTCAGTGAAAACTAGAAGCAAACATGACTGCTTTCTGCAGTTCATCAATTCTGTTTAATGAAGTGCAGAAGGGTAGCTGACAAATAGACATGCATGTTCATTGACATTTTTTCTCAATTTAAAGATTGTATGTTAAATATATATTTATAAATGTAAATACAAGAGGAATTTATGTATAAGGGAAAATGATTTGAACATGTCACACTGCAGGACAGTTTAACCCTATTTTTTTTATCTTTAAAGTTTTTTTTCTTTAATCGCCTGTCTAAAAATCTGGCTTTGTATTTTATTTGAGAAAATATAAAAAAATGTAAACTACCATTTTTGTTTTTCTATGAATCATTTATTTGTTCTGCTGAACACAAAGGAAGATATTTGGAAGTATGTTTGTAACCAAGAAGATCTCGGCAGCCATTAACTACCATAATGAGAAAAAATACTATGGTAGTCAATGGTTGACTTGGTTACAAACATTCTTCAAAATATCTTCCTTTGTGTTCAGCGGAACAAAGAAATAAACAGGTTTGGAATAACTTGAGGGTGACCAAATGATTTGGGTGAACTATCCCTTAACACTTTATCTAGAGCAAACACAAACATGCTTATTATAAAGTGCAGGTGCATTTTTGACATAAGGCGCCACCCAGCATACCTGGGTAAAAAAGTCACCATTTTTTTCATATATACTATATGTATATGAAATGTGCACGAGCATAGCCTATATTGTAAGAGTTAACATATACACACATACATAGAAACTAGCACGATTAGACTTGCATATAGGTGTGCAATTATTATTTGATCTGATAATTATCTGATAATTATTATATTTTATTTTTCTTCTCTCCACTTGCATGGTTTCTGCTGCCAAAGAGGGACGACGGTGAGACAAGGCGACCACCAAAACTCACGGCTCACTCATCGAAATGCTGACTAAAATGGCAGTGTCATGCCCCAGGGCTCACTGACAAGCCAACAAAAACACACAGAGAATGACGTCATCAAGACAGAGGAATTGCTGCGGTGAAGCTGAGAAAGGCAGCAGAACTGGCCTGTGCTGCCCGTGTTATTCAATCCACTTCCTCCTCTATTCAGATGCGTAGGCCATTAACAGAGCTATGCATGTGAACTAGGGGCCTGCCAGACGAGTGCTCCTAGCGTCAGGCTACATTTCCTTGGGCTCTGACAGGCAGACAGCCCTACAGAATGTGAGCGTGATTTGATAGACATAAACTCTCCATATGACTTGAGATGCATTTGAATGCAAAGTTCTGCTGAACATTTGTTGGAAATGTTACTTTTAAAAGTAATACACAAACGTTTGTAAGAATAAGGCCTGATGTACTGGGTTAATATGAAGTAATTTTCTGTATTGATATTTCACAGGTGTTTTATTCATAATTTGAATTATGCATTGCATTGTGTTGCACTTTAGGGTTAAAGGAAATGTCCATAACGGATAATATCCAGCCAGAAAATTGCCAGTTAACTGTTCTGTTTTTCTACAGCACCAGCAGCCATATCACCCTGTAGCCAAAGACTGGTTTCCCATTGAAGCTAAGGAGGGCTGAGCCTGGCCAGTACTTGGATGGGAGACCTCCTGGGAAAACTAGGTAGCTGCTGGAAGAGGTGTTGGTGAGGCCAGCAGGGGGTGCTCACCCTGTATGGGTCCTAACGTCCCAGTATAGTGATGGGGACACTATACTGTAACAAGCACTGTCCTACGGATGAGACGTTAAACCATGGTCCTGACTCTCTGTGGTCATTAAAAATCCCAGGATGTCCTTCAGAAAAAGGAAGGCATCCTGGACAAATGTGCCCATTGGCCTCTGTCCATCATGGCCTCCTAATCATCCCCATATACTGATTGGCTTCATCACTCTGTCTCCTCTCCACCAATAAGCTGGTGTGTGGTGGGCGTTCTGGTGCAATATGGCTGCCAGGTGGATTCTGCACATTAGTGGTGGTTGAGGAGATTCCCCGCTTCTGTATGTAAAGTGGTTTGAGTACCCAGAAAAGTGCTTTATAAATGTAGCAAATTATAACAGACATTTTTCTTACAGTATATGTTACAAATGTACAACATTTAATCATAATAAAAAATAACTGCTGCATGTCTACATGTAATGGAATGTTCTTTTGCATTAGTTTCTCACACCTACTTTTTCTCTCTTCTCCAGAATGGCTTGACTAACAGGATTTGTTTTTTTAACATTGAAAGTACTGTGGGGAAAACATAGTTTGCATATGCAACGACAAAAAGGCTATGTCATGCAATGGTGTAAAACAAGTCATAATAAAGGCAAAGTTTGTGGGGGGAAATATCTGTGGGCTTCAGGGCAGAGCAAATCCACCACTGTCTCAGATTTAACAGCAAACTATCAAACCAAAAATTAAAATTCTGTCACCACTTACTCACCCTCATGTCATTCCAAACCTGTATGACTTTCTTTTTTCTGTGGAACGCAAAGATACTTGAACAGTTTTGGTAACCATTGACTTCCACTGTATGTGCATTTAAAAAAAAAAACACCATAGAAGAATGTCATGCATGTTTTCGAATGACATGAGGGTAAATGCAGAATTTTATCAGGCCCTTCTTTATATGTTTATGTAACCCCTCCGGTCCTACTCGCCCCGCCCAGAGCGGGACTCAAACTGGCGTCTCTGAAGACCACAATCTCCAGCGTCAGTCAACAATGCACCTCTTGAGATCAGGGTAGTGAGGTTTAACCTGACACTCACCCCCCAAAACCTCACTCCCATCCGGGTCATGGCACCAATTTAACCCCCTCCAGTCCTACTTGCCCCACTCCGAGCGGGACTCCCACCGGCATGGGAGATGGCCACGCAAACAAGGATGCCGAATACCACAGTCTCTAGCGTCAGTCGCGTGCCTCTTGAGATCAGAAGAGGGAGGTTTACATGCATAGCTTTCACTAGCTGGCCTCCGTTACATTTAGACCTTCTAGAAATAAAAGATAATGTATCAAATTAAATGCATATGTGGGGGTACTGGTCACATTTTGGTTTGTGAAACACCAAGTTCTCAAATAAGAATGGCAGAAAGTCAGATCAAACTAGCAACTAAAACTAATTTCAAAGGCGGGACACATGATATCTTTAATAGACAGCTCTCAGACATTCCCATTCCACTATTAACATGGTCTATCCAGCCAACACAATCAAACCTGGGTCCAAACAGTACAGTTTTTCTTCTCATTCAAACCATAGTCGTGGCTTCAAGGCAAGCACACTAGATGATCAAGATATTCCGTCATGAAAGAACATCTCAGCATTGAAAAATACAGCTGATAACCGCAAAAACACTGTAAAAATGCATAACCGTTTTGAGGCATGTATCAGCGGTCGAAGAATTCAAGAATGCCCTTCATGACGACTCGTTTTCCTCACTCTCGCTCTGCAGACCACCACCATTCCTGAGCCTGCCCCCTATGGCCTGCGGTTATTCAACGTCCGCTGTTTTTCTCTGTTTACTGAATATGCACAGCTAGCTCCTTCGCCTGGTCAGAAGGGTCTAGGTGAAAGAGACCACCACGAGCCCCACATTGTGTTGACTCAGTTGCCTTGCCTCAGGCGCGACAACATCCCCTGAGGAGAGTGACAGTTCTGGAGACTTCAGACCCTCTTGCCTGATCCCTCACTCCTGTCAGGGGTCACCGCTTTCCAAGCCCAAAGCTTAGTCTGTTCCCCTCCCTTACTTGTAAACCAGTTTAATCTACCTCATTGTTTGTCTGAAGACCTTCTCGCCTTCCTCAGAGTTCACCCATCAAAACATTGTCAGACTGCCTGTCGCTTCTTGACATATTTATTCATTGGCCGTCCTGAGATCCATTCTATGAATGTTCATGGACGTGCATTTGATCGTTGAGAAATCGAAATGTCTTGATAGAAAATCAAATCTGAAATCAGAAAAAAACAACAGTTAAGAATAACTTCTAAGACTGTTTTTTGAATCCAGCCCCATTCTGACAGGGATATTTCAGCAGCTCTTTTACTCTGTTAGTTTATTCAAGTCTAGATATCGTGACTCAGGCTAGGTGGAGTGTGGTGTGAAGCGTGCCACCGATCCTCAGGACCAACATCTGCGGGTTAGGAAGCGTCAGGTTAATGCCGAGCGCCTCCTACGTCTTCCCGCTCTCACAGAGCACAATTCCAAAAGTTGAGACAGATCCCATAACACTCTCCAGACGGCAATTGAGGGAACCCAAATGGGAACAGTCAAAGGCTACTGGCTGGCCATTGTGTTGACGCACCCTCATCTGCATGGATTCCAGGCAAAACTGTTTACTGGCCTAGATGAATTGGATAAGTGCCGATTGGTCTTTTGGTCCAGTTTAAGCCACTCTATTTGTCATTCTCAAGCCTTTTTGAGTCTTTTATTGTGCCTAAAATTGGCGGTGTTTCACAATCATTATTTTATTGTTTTATCACATTCAAAATTCTGAAATTTTATTTCATTTAGTATAGCATTGACTTTTAAAAAATATCTTTTGTAAGGCAGAGCATTCCTGGTGTGTCAGTGTTGACGTCTATCATATCCAAATTGTGATTACATCACAATGACTTTGGTTGCTGAATGGTATGCTGGTCACGTTCCACATCAGTTGTAATGTTTTATTTACAATGTGTCTGAGTTAAGATTAAACCTTGCCAAAGATTTGATGCCATATCTGCATCTCCAGTAAAGGTAAATGGATGTGGTCGCGGGTGTGGACCAGAATTCAGTCTTTCAGTCACGGCATTTGAACATTTTCCACATCAACTAATTTCCTCCAATCCTGTACTCCTCTTCACCACAACCATTAGTCTTTCCGCTCTCAATCTCTCCGTCCACAATCACTAACTCACCCTCTTTTCTCCCCCTTACTCATTTTCATTCTTTCTGAAGCATGGCGTCTCTGCAGCCACTGTGAGTTGCAGGCCAGTGACGCACCATGACAACCTGCTGGTGTTCACAACCATATCTGACTCACCATTTAGCTTCCCTCTACGTCGAAATGTGCTTATTCATTCTTTACACAAGAAGAATATGTTCCAGAATAGGAATCCAATTAAGTAATAGTTTTGCAAAAGACCAATGCAAACTCATTGCCACTGGAGGAAATGATCATAATATCATTTTATCATTTATGTGGGCTTGTACAGTGGTCCCACAACATATTTGGACATTTATGGATAGTTGTCACATTTGTATGTATGCATTTCATAGCATTAGACAAAATATCAGTGTACATATCTAACCAAGTGTAATCTGTACAATAACAAAAAAGGGGGAAAAAAGACTGGTCGTTTTTAGTGTAGAGTCATGTATGAAACCATTAACCATTTTTTTCTTAAAATAAATGTTAGATTTGATATTTTGCTATACAAGGTAGTGAAAATCATGGATATTTTAAGTGTGTTTTTTTTGGGGGGGGGGGGCACTGTACATGTGAAAAACAAAGAATTCTCTTAACACGTTACAGTATTATACAATACAGTATTTTTTCTGCGACTCCTTTTGCAGGTTACATCATTGCACCAGTAGGTGTATAATAATAATAATAATGCATCAAAGACTTTGACCAGAAGACGGCATACTTCCCTTGAGAGGTGATCAAATAAGTAGAGTTCCTATACAAAATGAAATAACACTGCGCATCACAGCCAAGCCTAAATGAATGAATCATTCTCTGGATTTATTCTCTAAAAGAATGAACTCATGAATTAACAATCAGTTGCTTGGAGATGAATTCAGCTTTGTTTGGGACAGTCTTTGCTAATGGAGTAAAAATAGACAAAGGAACTGATATTAGAGCAGCATTCAACTCATATGATATAGCTTCATTTTCATATGCATGGACACAATTGTTGTGGTTGTTTGTAATGTTTTACTCATTTAATCACCTTAGTAATTAAAGGTGCAGTATGTAAGAATGACTAGTGGTTGAAATGGGTACTGCAGTTCAAATTCAAAATATTGTTGTTTGCCCTGGCCCCTCCTCCTCAGACCTGATGCTCACGCGGGTTGCCAATTTGAGGACACACAAGGAGTGAAATTGACAATGGAAGGCAAGGAGACTCACCCAAAGTATGTTGATGAGTTGTTTTAATGTGCTTCCGTTCATAGAGATTTTTAGATGTATGCCGACCGGGGCTGGTTCTAGGCCCAAACATCTGCCTTGCCTACCCAATCAGATTTTAGGAACAGATAGTGTTAATATGTTTTTACAATTTGTGTATAAAAACCATCTGAGGTGGGCTCTGTGTTGAAAGGTTTGATGAAGGGCTGTAGAAAGCCCCAAACAATCAGAAACCATTTTTTCCTTTATTAACTAAAAGTAACAGAGCAGCGCATTGTAGGCTACTCACATGCTTCAGTCTGTTGCAGAAAAGCAGAGGCTGACAATCACACAAGCGAAACGGGCGGAAATATTTGCATGCTATTAAGGTGTAAATTACGAGGAGTTGTATTGGTGAATGTATCTTGTAAATATTACTATGCAGCTCTGATTTGATTCATGCCAAGTTGAAATTAGCTAAAAAAAAACCTCATAAGAATGTGCATTTATTGCATGGACAGAGCTAGAACATAATGTAAGTGTTTAAAATGCATATGCATAGCTCAGTTGAAACCTTGCCCTCTTTGGTTTGTTGTAAATGCTGTTAAACTGAACGTATGAGGCAAACTGTCTGCACAAATAACAGCACTGAAATAAGAATGCGCTGTTTATCTTTTAATCAGTTTAGGGCCATTCACACAGGACTCGATTTTGCAGTTAAAACGCAGGTTATAAAGTATAAAGATGCATTTTTTAAAAAGTTATTTTAACTTGAGTGCCCCGTTTATAAAGCCGTGCCATGCACAATACTCTGCAAAAGTATGGAAGAGAGGCGAGCGCAACAGTCAAACACGTCTAGTGTGATGTTTACATTGAAAACGATAGAAAAGTAGCGCAATGGAATGAAAAAATGGAAATGCATTCATTGCTATAGTAACATATATAAGCTTCCAATTTTTTGTCTTTCCAAATTATCACTGGACAGTAGAAAAATGAAAATGTAGGCAGTTTATTTAAAGTCATGTAGAGGCGTTTTATAAAATGTTCTGTGCGTCCTGTGTGAATTAAAGACTATATATATAAAACGCTAGCATGACAAGCCGGACCCACATCAAGATGTTGGGTCTGGGAACACACCATTGGCAGGGCTCAATCTGAGGGGCGGGATAAACGGTTGTCTTTCAAATTCCCTCTGCACGCAATAGGATAGCGCTACAACCAACCAGAGCAACGAAGAAGGTGAGTTGATAGATTAAACTTTTGGCGTATCCGGTCGGCATCCGGGTCTTTGTTCTTTTCTCAAAGAAAAGCTTAACTCCAAGTCTTCCAGAATCGCAGCCAAAGCCGATTCGAAAGGCCGTTGTTCGCCAGCTTCTTTGTTTACAAGTAGCACGCGGAACCGCCTCAACTCTGCCGTCATTATGTTAAGCCCGCCCACCGACTCTATACACGATGTGATTGGCCTGGCCCAGTTTGATGATGCTGTTTTCCGCCAACTGGCAACCTGTGGTGTCGAAATACTATTGAATAAATTGGCAACGCGTGTTATCGCACAGACCAAAACAAAAACAGACATTCCGACACGTAATGCACATTTCAAAGTAAAATAACTGGTTGTAGCTTTGTTTTTCGGAGAAACGAGTATGTTAACTCAGCATGTTTCCTAAATATCTGCAAACATATTATGGTATTTTTATGCTTTAGGACAGTCAAAAACTTACATACAGCACCTAAAATGCATCTCCTTGTGGGACTTATTTACTGGGCAGTTTATTAAAGAAATGATTCTTAAATTGAAGAGTACGAAAGGAAAATATGTGAAATACCCAGATAATACTGTCGCCTTGATGAAGGCACGTCTTATTTCTACCATAAATACCTGGTAATACACTGTGACATCAAACACCAATCCATAAGCACAACCCTTTCTTTGTTTCTAAGCTGTTCTGAACTCATCCTCTGTTGTATTTCTTTTTTCCCAATTCAATAACTACTTAAAGGCCATTAATTAATTTCCTGTTGTCTTAGTGGAAAAGGAGGGCAGCTTTTTCCACTGGGCTGTGTGTGTGTGTGTGTGTGTGTGTGTGTGTGTGTGTGTGTGTGTGTGTGTGTGTGTGTGTGTGTGTGTGTGTGTGTGTGTGTGTGTGTGTGTGTGTGTGTGTGTGTGTGTGTGTGGAAGGTTGTTCATTGTGCTTCTGGACACCATGAATCATGCTTTTCATAAGGCTGATTCAATGCAGTAAAATCTGTTCCTGACAAGTATATTAGAAACAGCTTCTTGAGAGAGTGAAAAATTTATTTGTTATATCTTTTTTGGGGGGTGGTGTTGTTTTTACACAGGCAGTTTTTCTATTGCCAAATATTCTCACACTCTTTCTGTGCAGATAGCGTCGTCTGATTCATCTGTTATTTTGTCTGTCCATCTAATTGCATTTTCAAAAGGTTAGTAAGCATTGCTGCAAAAAGTTCAAGGATATAAACAATATTTCTGTCAATACGTACAGTCACTTGTGCAGATGGAGCATAAACTATTACTACATTCTCGCCCCCAAACCAGATTTAAATGATTAAAATCCAGACTTAAGTATTCAATTAAAACTAGAGAGTTTTATAAGGTAGATCTGCATAACCTTTTATCCTTTTTTATTTATTTTTTATTTGAGGCCATAGCATTAAACCTAGCAAAGTGCATTATTTTATAGCAGACTGTTACAAATCTCCAGATTCCTGTTTTGTCCACATTTCCCTCCTATAAATAGCAGCAGTGATCAATGTGAACGATGGGCACGAGTGCACGCTTTGACAAAAATGTGTGAGGAAACGGAGATGCCAAACGGATCATCACAAAAGTACATCCAATCGATGGCCCAGATCCTTTGGGTCAAATGGAAAATGTATTGAGTATAGGATCAGACAAACACACTTCAAATTTCAATTTCAAACATCTGAGCATCAAAACATCAGCTGTGTTTACATCCCACACCTCGTTGGGAAATCTCTCAGAAAACTTATTCATGTTCACTTTCCTGTTATGTGCTCACAGTTCACCGAGCTGAGAATAAATAAAGCAGGTCAGTGAGGTCACAACAGTCAGCAACCTTGTTTTTTCTCGCTGTGGCCTGTGGAAATGAAGTATACAAGAGCTGTATTGCATGGTTCAGAAATTTTTACACCAGGGTTATTACTAAAACTAAAATATATATATTTTTTGTTAATTGAAATAAAGCTGAAGTAAAATATAAATATTAAGTGAAAAACTTTTTTTTTTTTTTTTCTTCACTTAGTTGCCAATGTAAGCACTAAAATTACTAACTGAAAATAAATAAAAACTAAAATGGAACCAAAACTAAAACTGAAAAAAAAGATAATAATAATAATAATAGTACACTGTAAAAAAGATTGTTGGGTTAACTTAAAAAGGTAAGTAACCGGTTTGCCTTAAAATTTTGAGTTCATTGAAATAAAAAAATTGAGTTAATACAACGAACGGTTTAATAAATAGAAACTAAAAATATTATTGTATCTGAACCACATAAATAAAAACTATTTGATAAATCATGAAAATAGTACAATTTGGCATGTTACACTGCATTATTACAAATAAAACACACAATTACGGCGTGTACCCTGGTGTCCTAGAGGCAGGTGAACAGGGCCCTGACTGGCTGGGAAGCCTCAAGGGTGGTGCCAGCCATGGCGGCATAGGGAGTTCAGGGAGCAATGGCGGTTCAGACCCACTCTGGAGTGGAGACGGGAGGCACTGAGACCATTTGGCTAGGTGGCACTGTGACCATTTGCATTGGCAGTGCTGAAACCTCTGGGCTCTGGTCTGGGGCCGGAGCCCTCTCTGGGCTCTAGGCTCTGGTTTGGGGCTAGAGCCCTCTCTGGGTTCTTGGCTCTGGTCTGGGGCTGGAGCCCTCTCTGGACTCTGGTCTGGGGAAGGAGATGTTGCATGGCTCTGGACTGAGAAATGGGATGTCACTTTCTCTGGGCTGCAGATTACTTTGGGTCTTGGGCCGAGGACCAGGGAAGGGAATCCGCTTCCAAAGCTGCCCGGATGGACGTATATACAGGATCCCTCACCTTTGCCCCCATAAGGTGCACACAGGTGGCCAGGAGGGAAGGCGACCCTTGGAGAGGCACGTGGAGGGCACTGGCTTGGGGTGAGCTTGGGGAAATCAGAACCATATAAATTGAGGACATAGTTAATAAAGTCCGCTACAGACCTATAACAATCTCCAGGAGACAGGAATCGAAAAAGATCATCATCATCCAGTCCCATCCGGAAGCAGGCATTAATCATTGTATCACCCCAGCTCACCAGATGGGAAATACGCAGGAACTCCTCCACATACTCTTCCAAAGGCGTTCCACCGTGATGAATGTTTAGGAGGTGGTCTTTATCCCAGTCCTGAATTTCTGCAAAGGTAGAATTTGGTGGCACTAAGACCCCTGTTCTTGGCAGTGCTGAAAAATTCATCCCGCTACAGATTGTTAAGGTCTGGTCATCTGTCACGGTTGTGTGTAGGAACAGGCAGGAAACTCAGGAGATGCAATTCAAACTCATTTTAATCAGAAGTAAATAAACTCAAGGCAGTCAGACAGGCAACAGCACAACATAGTATAACGGTGACCAGACAAAGAGTGAAGAACAGGGAAGAACTTAAGTAGCAAACTGAAACAAGATAATGACCTGAACACAGCTGAAACGAACAACTATAACTATGGTGACAAACAAGTGGCGGGAAACTAAGACAAAGGAACATGTGACAAATCAAAATACACAGAAAATACCTAAAAAACAGACACGTTACAGGTAGGGTTGTGCAAAATGCAGAATTAAAGAACTGGATAGAATTGGAATTTGTTTGAAATCACAGTCAGTATGTGACAAAAGAATTATGTCTAAATTCACAGTACTCATAAAAGAGTAGGCAAAAAGGACCTGGATAAACTACTATTTCCGGCAAGATTCTGAAGTGTGCATACGATGGACGCTTTACTATCCCATGCGGCCAAGGGAAAGATTTATGAATGGCAGTGAAGCGACGTGGTAGATCACATGATAATGACAACATGGCAAATGTAGTGCGTCCAGATTACATTCATACTACACACATTCAGAACATACTTTTTAGCAGTTGTAAAGTAATTACTTACTTAGAGTTCGTGATTTCGGACGCAGACAAAGTTTTCCTTCAAACTGGTTCATAAATCTGTCTGTAAGCCTGTAAGGTCAATAAAACTTTTAAATATAAAAACTTTTTTTGACATTTCCATAATAGTTCCCCAGTGAGAGTAAAACAAGAGACAATTGAAATCGATACATTTCAACTCAAAATCATCTGGAATTTAAAAAGCATTCTCAATTTAATTCTGAATGGCACACAACCCTGGATTGCATGCGCACACACAATTTCAAAAAACATCACAATTTTAAAATTACCTGATTTTCCATGAGCTCACTAGTTGTTGGATGAGCAGCTAATGAGTCTTGCCATCCAACTTGTAGATCTGAAACAGAACCAAGCTAAGCAGGTTAGTCCCTAAAACTCATGCAATAAACCCTACGAATAATACACATTTATTTGAAAACCAATCAATTAAAGTGGAACAATGCCACAACAAAAACCAAAGGTTTGCTGGTTCTGTGCCCTTATAAGCTGGACTCCTGCTGAGAGCTTGAATGAGGTCATATTGTTCAGAAACTCAGTCATCGATAAGCACAATAGACTGTGTGCAGATCCCATCTGAGCCGAGCTGAGTCGCACCAATCACATCTCTGGGAATGAACTAGACACACATCCAGCTTCCTGATCAACCTACTGCCCGGTTTTAAGCTGAATACTAACTTTCCTGTGTTTGACGATTGTAATTACCATAATTCTTTATTGCCAGGAATCAAGCAATGTCGGAAGGGATGTGTTTGGATGATGTGTTTCTGTTGAGAACTTGCCGATGCCTATAAGGGACATGAGCTTTTCTGCCATGCAATGTTAAGTGACTTTTGATGAGACGTTCTCAGTAGGAATGTTTGGGATGTTTCTCAGTGTGTGCTTTCTGTAACCTTCTTCCCTAAACAGCTCTCTCCAGCTCCTCCAGTTGGCCTCAGACCACCTACAGCTGACCTGTCAGCGAGACCACTGGGTGCTCTCCATTCACTGAGGATGAGAAAATGCGAACACGTGTGTTTTGAATTCACAATCATTACCAAAGATGACCCTTTGATTCTGAACAGATATGTTTTTTCCCCCCGTTTAATTATGCAGCAAATTTAATCACGTATAAGTACAATTGCGTTTTGATCGAGCGGGTGATTGAACCTTGGACAGTGACAACATTTCCCGCTGTCCACGCTCGTCATGCACCTGGCAGGAGGTGGTGACATCATGGAAGATCTCTGGTTTACAAAGCTGGCTTTACATTGTCAGATGCCTCATAAACCAGTTTTGTTATGGAATAACAAAAGCCATAACCATGGAAATTAATAAAAGAAATTTTATTAAACAGGTACATCATGATGAGACATCTTATGCCAGAAAAGGTCTTGAGGTTCAAAAAACAAGGAGCGGATTGTGCCTAAATCATTTGTTGGGCGAAACAGAAAAGCAGAAATGTTTTCCATTGTAGAACCACATCATTGTACGGAGCATGGTGGGATACTAAGAGGTGCTAAACAATGCAAGAATCACAGGGGCACTATGTAATGATTTAAGATGGGTCGAAGGAAGGCCACTGTTTGGGAGGGATGGGGAGCCATTAGTTGTTCTCATAAGAAGGTTCATTGTGAGCACAAGCCAGTGCCAAGTGTTCAGCTAGGATTAGAAGACAAACAACAACAATTGATGTGGAGTGGTGAGATCTACTCACAGTAACATTCATTTCTCAGGAGAATCAAAACCTTGTGGAGGTGGCATTCCAAGCTCAGCACCATTCATACTGTCACAGTTTCTTGAATATTCAAGACTCTGAGTGGATCAAAGGCACCATGAATGAAGACCATAATGCAGGTGCTGCTATTCACAGGAGACAAAGACAAGAATCCCTTATCATTATCCAGATATTACAACAGATGCATGCCACTTTCCCGCCAAACTCCTTGTTACCTTATCACTATCACAACAGCATGATCGCATCAAAGGATTACAACATCCTCCCATCTGAAAATTTATTTTCATTCTTTTTGTAAGTCTGGCTGTTCCTAAAATAAAAAGGTACTTCAACAGAGCTGCTTCCAGAGATAAACTTTTTTTTCAGGGGATCTTCAAAGCATTTGTACAGCAGAGGCGATTGATACAGCCTGAAAAGGATTTATAGTGTTCATTACACAGTTTCTAGGTAATGTCTGACAAAATAAGAATGTCTAATTATTTTCTGAAGCCCTTGACCCCAGCATGCCTGTCTGTACCTTCACACTGAATGGTTATAATGCTTTTTATCCTAACCTTTTCCGGTAGAATGTTTCTCAAATCTACGCACAACCACAAAGGCACAGTCTAATTTGATTTGCTGTCAAGTATCAATGAGGAGTCATTACAGGGTTCTTACACATGTTCCACTTCAAAATTCTAGACTCAAATTTCCAGACCATATTTAACAAATGGTTCATACAGCATTATTTTCAGCTATACATTTGGTATATACTACAGTCATCTGTAAACATTTTTTATTATTTTACCTGGTCTTTAGCCTGGTCTTACCAGACTCTCGTACATTTCATTTGTACAGAGAGTCTGGCTCTTCATTGACAAGCGTTAACTTCCTTGAAGGCGGGTACTCTGTTGAAGTTCAAAACTATTGGATCTGCCATAACCAATCGCTAATGCTTGGTCGTGACGTATGTCATGTGCCGTTCGCCTTTATTTCTCACATGGAAGTCCGTAAAAATAACTGTGCAGATTGTGCACGCCACCTCAGTGATAAAACCTAAAACTTGTGCATTCGGATTGTGATTTATACACGGTGGAGGGAAGAGTTTTGTGATCGAAATCGCGCTGCTCATGTGGTCCGTAACATGATTGTATGCTGTAAATAAAATGTCATATGCTTGGTATGATAAGAATAAATGCTGCCGTAAATAACGGCCCAATTCAAATGTTTACGTGCTTTTCTTCTTTTTATTTTTTGAGTGGTGATGAAATATATTGCTCTTGTAAATACTTGCCAGCATTTAAAGAAATACAAATCTAGAAATGCATCCAAATTACAGCGAAGCGCAACCGCACGGTGCTCTGCAGTGGTCAAAAAGGATATAAACAGTGAATTTTTAAATGATATATTCTTGAAAACTCAGAGATGTGGATTCGGACAGAAATTAAATTACCACACGCCCTTGGTAAAACAGTAGGTAGTTCGGCCGGGGATTTTTACGCGGGTGGTGGGAGACGGACGGCAATAAAATCACTGACTAGCCCCTGTAAATGATGACAATACCTTCCAACCCCACGAGAAACAATTACCGTCCGAATAGGGCTTCAGCTAACTCCTTCACCACTAACGGAGCGAGCTGGAAAATCAAACATTTCCCGAACCCTGTGGGGAGGAGGGCCACAACATCATGGCCACCAACAAAACTCAGCAAAGATTGTTCTTGCTCCAGCTTCTGGATATTCGGCAGCGGTGCCACAACGGAATGAATGGCTTTGCTCGCATCTTTCTCCACCGCCATTACTGAACTACAACTCAAACTAGCACACAACATCAACGTCATCGTTCTCAGCCACTCCCTCTGATTGGACCGGTAAAATTTGTTCGGAGAAAACCTAATAATATACCGCAGTCCCTGATGGAGTACTGAAGGAAAATGAAAATTGAGTGGAAGGACATAGGAGGGCGGAACCAGGCTAACATACAGAGCCCCTAAAATAAAATAAAAAAATACAGACTTTTGCATGCACACAAGAAACTTTTTTGTGCCCTCAAGAAACTACTCACTTTCACAAGGACATTTTTTGCATGCCTATAACCTATTTCCTTTGTGCATCACTGCCCTCTTACTATGAAGAAAACGAGAGCATGGATGCACATGAATTAATAGAGAGCTATTTACTCAAAATTTGGCTTTTCTTTAGGGTAGTACTTCTAATATCTAGGCCAAATGTCCAATTTGAAGCATCTTCTGTGGCGGTGGAAAAATCATGACATGAAATGGGATGATATGGTTGTGTGCATTGTCCTATTTGCCAAGTTTAAGGGTCTATAAAAAAAAGACAATTCAAAATTTGGCTTTCGTTAGAGCAGTATGTCATATTTCAAGGGTCTGCTTTAACATAAAATCTGTGGAGGCCAAGAAACCACACCGCGAAATTGGCTGATGGTGCAATAGGTGGCTCAGTGTGCATTGTCCTAGATGCTAAGTTTAATGGTTTCTCGTGCGCAAAGGTCCTTTTAGAGGCTCTGTAATATGTTGCAAAGAATATCATGAGAAAAACCCCAAAACACTTATAACCTGCATTTTTGTATAGGGTGCCAAAGTGCACCTTGAATTAATTTAGTCGTGTTTCAATCATTAAAGAATCACTAAGCTGCCATGTACACACTTCTTGTATGATAAATGTATTTTCATTAAGTTCTTAATTTTCTATTATAGAAAACTAAATAGGGGAAATAGTCTGGAAATGCAAATACTTTTCCAGACCTGGAAATTACTCATATCAATTTCCATACTTTTCCAAACTGTGTAGGAACCCTGTCGTTATACAAAATTAATGCTATTGTATTGCTTTGAGATAATAGATTTATATGATATATACACCGATCAGGCATAACATTATGACTAATATTGTGTTGGTCCCCTTTTGCTGCCAAAACAGCCCTGACCCGTCGAGGCATAGACTCCACTAGACCCCTGAAGGTGTGCTGTGGTATCTGGCACCAAGATGTTAGAAGCAGATCCTTTAAGTCCTGTAAGTTGCGAGGTGGGGCCTCCATGGATCGGACTTGTTTGTTCAGCACATCCCACAGATGCTCGATTGGATTGAGATCTGGGGAATTTAGAGGCCAAGTCAACACCTCAAACTCGTTGTGCTCCTCAAACCATTCCTGAACCATTTTTTCTTTGTGGCAGGGCGCATTATCCTGCTGAAAGAGGTGACCTGACAGGGGTCAGCACGGGCACCCTGACTGGTCTTCAGCTATGAAGCCCCATACACAACAAACTGTGATGCACTGTGTATTCTGTACCTTTCTATAAGAATCAGCACCACAGAAGAGCTGCAGTTTTGGAGATGCTCATCTCAGAGATGATCGTTTTGGAGATGATGTCATCTAGCCATCACAATTTGACCCTTGTCAAACTCGCTCAAATCCTTACGCTTGCACATTTTTCCTACTTCTAACACATCAACTTTGAGGACAAAATGGTCACTTGCTGCCTAATATATCCCACCCACTAACAGGTGCCGTGATGAATATGCCGTGACATAGTATTTATCTGTACAAAAAAATGTGGTGAAAACCCTGGATCGCAAGTTCATAATTATGTTCATTATGAAACATGTTTCTACATGTAGGTGCACTCGTTCACTCCCTCTCTTTCTCCCTCCCCCTCTTCCTCTGCTTGACTTAACCGTCACCGATATTCCAGCTGGGTCTAATTTCAGTGGCTTTTTTTTCACCTGTTATTATTATTTTTAATCATAAATGTTTCCTCTCGTGGTGATGTTAATATCTGGAAATACACTGATGAAGCCACAGAACCTTCACAAGTGTTTGCACGCTCCATGATTAAGGGCGCCTGGAGAGACTACGACTGGGCCCCAGTATATTGAGCGAGAGACGGCCGTCATGGCAAGCTTTCCAGTAATATCTTGGATAAATCAGGTGTGATGGCGGAATGGAAAAGTTTGGTCTCCGACATGTTCACCTACTTTTTAATTCTCTTTCCAAACATTTTTTTCTAGCTCTGGGGTTAATCTTTTCTGCCCTGTTACCATTCATTGCTTTTATTGGCCAAAAGAAGAAGAAAAAAAACGAATTAATAACAACTTTCGCTCGGAAGGCGTGAAATTGGATATTTCAGCAGTTCATCTCTCTTTCCTTTTCCAGTAAAAGCACAGGCAAAAACAACCATTTACTCACCTTCACAGTTTTAGCACACACACTAAACCCACTCACATGCCTTTCCAAATGGCCTGTTTAGTTGTAGGACCAGTCCGCTTATCATGCTAGCTGTCCAAACAGTGGGGGGGAAAGAGACAAAAAAAAAAAAAAAAAAATATATATATATATATATATATATATATATATAAAGAAGATCCACTGAGAATCAGTGTCGGAAAACAAAGTGAGAAGACACGAAATTCAGCTCCCTTGATGTTGACATTTCACCAGTGTTGTTAAAAAAAACACTTTAATTTTTCACAGATATATTTTGTTCTGGCAAGACACTTCTGTTTTTCTCTGGTATCATCGAGTTGGACAGGAGCTGGTGACTGCTTTCAGCTGTGAGGTATTAAGAAAGGTGAGAGACAGAGTGAGCGAGCAGACCAGGGCCATGTGCATGGTCATGTGGAGGTCTCAGCATGCAAGCAAAGGAGTTGCTGCCATTAGAGACCAATTGCTCTATTATGTGGTGTTGATGTTTGGATAGGGAAAATGCAAATGGAGTGTGATTTTTGGATGACCGAGCTCCTTTATTTTAATTTACGAACGGTATCACTCTGGCAAATTAGCATATTTCTTCCTTGGCAGAATAGCGGTTTGGGAAGTAGATTAGGTCATTTTTCTTTTCATAGCACACTTTCGTGTCTCCATGCAGTTGAACATGCATCTCATTACTTAAGGCTGAATGTATTAAGGTGTCAGATCGACAGTGGATGGAGTTAATTAAAATAGCATCCGCCAACAAGGTTGGCTATTTGCACTTAATAAAAATAGACACTGACATACAGTGCGTAGTATGTATATTGTAAATACTCAAATTGTCTACTATTTACCAAAATTACCAGAGTACTTAATGTGTGGAATATTGTCTCCTATAATGCAATGCACTCAGGTTGACTATTTATCGGTAAGATTTGTTTTTAAATTAATTATCTTAATTTTAATTTTTATTAAATATTATTACATTTTAAAATAACTGGTTTCTATTTTAATATATTTTAAAATATAATTTATTCCTGTGATGGCAACGCTGAATTTTCAGCATCATTACTCCAGTCTTCGGTGTCACATGATGCTGTCACTTTTGATCAATTTAATGCATCCTTGCTGAATAAAAGTATTAATTATTTCCAAAAAAATAAAGAATAATTCTTACTGAACTTTTGAATGGTGGTGTATGATGTTACAAAAGCTTTCTATTTCAGATAAATGCTGTTCTTTATATTTAGCCAATAATCCTAAAAAAATTTACATGTAGTCTATGTAAACAAAATGTAAAACACAACTGTTTTAAACATCGACAATCATCAGAAATGTTTCTTGAGCATCAAATTAGCATATTAGAATGATTTCTGAAGGATCATGTGACACTGAAGGATGCAGAAATCGTGCAATTCAGCTTTCATCAGAGGAATAAGTTACATTTGAAAATATATTAAAATAGAAAGATTGTTTAGAAAAATGTTTTTATTTTAAATTGTAATAATATTTCACAACATTCCTGCTTTTACTATATTTTTGATCAAATAAATGCATCCTTGGTGAGCATAAGAGACTTCTTTTAAAACACATTAAAAATCTTGCCAATCCCAAACTTTTGAACAGTAGAATAGATTTTTTTTTAAATAATAAAAACATGGGCAGTATACATTTTATGCTGTGCAGTTTTCAGTAAGTACAGGGAGTGCAGAATTATTAGGCAAGTTGTATTTTTGAGGATTAATTTTACAACATTAATGATTAAACAACAACCATGTTGTCAATGAACACAAAAAACTCATTAATATCAAAGCTGAATATTTTTGGAAGTGGTTTTTAGTTTTAGCTATTTTAGGGGGATATCTGTGTGTGCAGGTGACTATTACTGTGCATAATTATTAGGCAACTTAACAAAAAACGTCTCGGTTACGTATGGTAACCCTCGTTCCCTGAAGGAGGGAACGGAGACGTACGTCGGTAATAACCGACGAATTGGGATCACTTCAGAGAGCCCCTATCAGCTTCGAGAACTTAAGAACAGGCCAATGAACAATTGGCGTGCGAGATTTGCATCTCGCGCCCCGCCCCGCGCCGCGGGTATAAACAGGAAGCGAGAGCACCGCACTGACGTTTTTCACTGAGGAGCCGAACCAGACCGGCCAAGCAGTGATGGAAGGAACTGTGGCGACGGGACGTACGTCTCCGTTCCCTCCTTCAGGGAACGAGGGTTACCATACGTAACCGAGACGTTCCCTTTCAGTCGGTCACTACGACGTACGTCGGTAATAACCGACGAATTGGGATCCCTATGGAAAACGCCACAGTTACTACCACTTCCAGCGCCCAGCGAGAGCCCCTCAGACCCCGTACTGAAGCGGGCGGGAAGATTCACGCTAGAAGAGTCATACTGCTGTTCCGCAAGACCCATTCAGCAGACTTGATTGGATAACGCTGGGAAAGCGTGCCCGAAGGACGCTGCGGGAGCCACATCATGCCCGGAGGGAGTTACCATGTGGAGAACACGTATGGGCTGGCCGTGGGCAGCACAACATACGGAGTCCCAGGGGAGGCCCCGGCCTAATGCAGGCGGGGGACGACACCGTACTGAGACGGCAGAGAACTCTGCCAAGGGAAAGACACGAGCTCGCCGTAGGGAGCTGTACCGTGGAAATACACGTATGGGACCGCCGTAGGGGTCACGACATACGGAACCCAGCCTGACACAAGTTCCACCAATGCATACGAGTGCCAGACCTGGCGTCGGACGCTCCGCAACATCCGACTGCCGAGGGGTGCGGAGGACTCAACAGGGTTCGCCATCCTGGGGAACTCGACTGGAGAAAATAAGCGCACGTATCCGTTCCAGGGGAAGGGAATGGTGAATGGTGAAGCTGACTATGGGAAGCGAGCACACGAGAAGCCACCGGCTCTACACGCAGGCTATAAAATCTAGCGAACGTGTTGGGTGTCGCCCAGCCCGCAGCTCTACAAATGTCTGTCAGCGAGGCGCCACGAGCCAGCGCCCAGGAAGAAGCAACACCCCTGGTGGAGTGCGCTCTAACCTCGAGCGGGCAGGGCACGTCTTGGGATTCATACGCCAAGACGATGGCATCCACTATCCAGTGGGCCATCCTCTGCTTGGAGACAGCCTTTCCCTTCTGCTGTCCTCCGTAACAGACGAAGAGCTGCTCTGAGGTCCTGAAGCTTTGCGTTCTGTCCACGTAAGTCCGGAGAGCACGGACGGGACAGAGCAAAGCTAGGGCTGGGTCCGCCTCCTCCGAAGGCAGCGCTTGCAGGCTCACCACTTGGTCCCGGAAGGGAGTAGTGGGAACCTTGGGCACATATCCAGGCCGGGGTCTCAGGATCTGAGAATCACCCGGCCCGAATTCCAGGCACGATTCGTCGACCGAAAATGCCTGCAGGTCCCCTACCCTCTTAACTGAGGCCAATGCAATCAGGAGTATTGTCTTTAGAGACAAGATCTTAAGCTCTACTGACTGTAAAGGCTCGAAGGGCGCCCTCTGAAGTGCGGTCAGCACCAGAGTCAAGTCCCAAGAGGGTATAGAAGAAGGGCGAGGAGGATTTAGTCTCCTCGCTCCCCTTAGGAACCTGACGATCAGATCATGCTTGCCTAAGGACTCACCATTAATGAGGTCATGGCTTGCGGCGATGGCGGCAACATATACCTTGAGGGTGGAGGGAGACAGCCTTCTCTCCAACCCGTCTTGAAGAAAAGATAGCACAGATCCGATCGAACACTTCCGGGGGTCTTCTCGGCGAGAAGAGCACCAGTCGACGAACAGGTTCCACTTCAACGCATATAGCCGTCTCGTAGAGGGGGCTCTGGCGGAAGCGATGGTGTCGACTACCGCTTGCGGTAGGTCACCTAGAACCTCCGCGTCCCGTCCAGGGACCAGACATGGAGTTTCCAGAGGTCTGGACGCGGGTGCCATAGGGTGCCCCGTCTCTGAGACAGAAGGTCCTGCCTCAGAGGAATGGGCCAAGGAGGTGCTGACGCGAGGAGCACTAGTTCCGGGAACCACGTCCTGTTGGGCCAGTACGGAGCTACCAAGAGGAGTTGCTCCTCGTCCTCCCTGACCTTGCACAGAGTCTGTGCAAGAAGGCTCACTGGGGGAAACGCATATTTGCGCAGAGCCCGGGGCCAGCTGTGTGCCAGTGCATCCGTGCCGAGGGTCCCCTCGGACAGGGAATAGAACAACTGGCAGTGGGTCGTGTCGTGGGCGGCAAACAGATCGATCTGTGCGGCCCCAAAGCGACTCCAAATCAGCTGGACCACCTGGGGGTGGAGTCGCCACTCTCCGGGAAGCACTGGCAACCGCGACAGCTCGTCGGCCGCACGGTTGAGCAGGCCCGGAATGTGAATAGCACGAAGGGACCTCAGATGCTTCTGACTCCACAGGAGGAGATGGCGGGCGAGTTGGGACAAACGGCGGGAGCGTAGACCACCTTGTTTGTTGATGTACGCAACGGCCGTCGTGCTGTTCGTCCGGACCAGAACGTGCTTGTCTTTGAGCGACCCTTTGAGGCGGCTGAGAGCAAGACGAACTGCCAGCAACTCTAGGCAATTGATATGCCATTGCAGTTGGGGCCCCGTCCACAGACCCGATACTGCAAGCCCGTTGTACGTGGCACCCCAACCCGTGGGTGAGGCATCCGTGGAGACAACATGATGCCTGGACACTTGTTCTAGAGGCACTCCTGCCCGTAGAAACGAAGGGTCCGACCACGGGGTGAGGGTTTGGCGGCATCTCGGCGTCACTTGGACACGGAGGGACCCGCTGTGCCACGCCCATCTCGGGACTCGGTCGTGTAGCCAGTGCTGAAGCGGTCTCATATGGAGCAGCCCTAGCGGCGTTACTGCGGCTGCTGCTGCCATATGCCCCAGGAGCCTCTGAAAATGTTTCAGTGGAACCGCTGTACTGCGTTTGAGCGTACTCAAGCAGCTCAGCACCGACTGGACGCGCTCCTCTGTGAGGCGCGCAGTCATGGCGACCGAGTCGATCTCCATCCCGAGAAAAGAGATCCTCTGTACGGGACAGAGTTTGCTCTTCTCCCAGTTGACCCGAAGACCCAACTGGCTGAGGTGCCGGAGCACCATGTCCCTGTGTTCGCACAACTGCTCCCGCGACTGGGCAAGAATCAGCCAGTCGTCGAGATAGTTGAGGATGCGAACACCACGCTCTCTCATGGGAGCAATGGCCGCCTCCGCGACTTTCGTGAAGACACGGGGCGACAGGGACAACCCGAAGGGTAGGACTTTGTACTGGTATGCCCGTCCGTCGAAAGCAAAGCGTAGAAACGGTCTGTGTCGAGGGAGAATCGAGACATGAAAGTACGCGTCCTTCAGGTCGATCGCTGCAAACCAATCCTGGGGACGGATGCACCTGAAGATGCGTTTCTGGGTTAACATTCGGAACGGCATCCTGTGAAGGGAGCGGTTCAAGTAACGCAGATCCAGGATCGGTCGTAACCCGCCACCTTTCTTGGGTACAATGAAGTACGGGCTGTAAAACCCGGACTTCATATCGGCTGGAGGGACCGGCTCTATCGCGTCCTTCGCCAACAGGACCGCGATCTCCGCCTGAAGCACGGGGGCGCCCTCCTTCGGTATAGAAGTGAAGTGGACACCCCTGAACTTCGGGGGACGCCGGGCGAACTGAATCGCATAGCCGAGTCTGATGGTGCGGATGATCCAGCGAGACGGGCTGGGGAGCGCTAGCCAGGCCCCCAGAGACCGAGCAAGCGGGATCATCCGCACCACGGACGTACCCGGAGCGGGGCAGCGCAGCGGAACGCAGGGGCCCCAGGACGACATAGGAGTGGTCCGTGCAGGGGTCTGGGTCTGACACACGACCTGCATCCGCTGAGGGGACGGGCGAGTGTGGGGAGGCACTTTGTGTGCGTCCGCACAACCGACGCCCCCTGTTGGCGAGGAGAGAGGTGTCTGAGGGGTACGAGGCATGGTAGCGTCGCATACCGCCAGACGCGCTCTCTTGGCACCCAGAGATGTTGGAAACTGCTCTTTTATTGAAAATTTGGGTGCCACTGGCACTGGGGCCAGTGGCGGAACAGAAAGAAAAATGGGGTTCCCCCGGCCCTCCACCGGGGGAAGGAGTGGTGCTGCAGCCATCTCCTGAAGAGCAGTTCCCTCCATCTCTGGGCGGCCCGTCTCAGGGTCTCTTCCGACGGCGCTTGCCACCTGGCTTGGCAGCGGCCTGAGCGGGCTGGACGTTCTTCCCGCGACCGGCTCCACGCCCACGGCCGGTGGAAGGCTGCTGCTGGGCTGGGGCGGGAGCGGAGGCGGCCGCAGGAGGACGTCCTCGGCGACGGGCAGACGGAGGTGCTGCAGCCGGCGGCTGGGTGGAGGCAGCAGCGGGCCGCCGGTGCAGGATGTGTTTGATGGCCTCCGTCTGCTTCTGGGCGGCCGAGAATTGCTGGGCGAAATTCTCGACCGCGTCGCCGAACAACCCGGCCGACGAAATGGGGGAGTCCAGGAACCGGTTCTTGTCAGTCTCCCTCATGTCGGCCAGGTTGAGCCAGAGATGCCGTTCCTGGACCACTAAGGTGGACATCGCCTGACCCACGGAACGGGCGGTAACTTTCGTCGCCCGGAGGGCGAGGTCCGTCGCCGCCCGGAGCTCCCGGAGGAGCTCTGGGTCAGACCTACCCTCGTGCATGTCCAGGAGTGCTTGGGCTTGGTGCACCTGAAGCAACGCCATGGCATGCAAGGCAGACGCGGCCTGTCCGCAGGACCTGTAGGCCTTCGCAGTTAGACTGGACGAAAACCTACAGGCTTTGGACGGGAGACGAGGATCACCACGCCACTCGGAGGCGGTCGCCGGACGCAGCTGCATCGCGACGGCGCGTTCGACTGGCGGGATCCTCTCGTAACCCTTGGCCTGTCCACCGTCAAGGGTAGTGAGGAGGGAGGAGCCTCCAGGTCTGTTTCTGGCACTAAAGGGTGTCGTCCACGACCTGGAAAGCTCCTCATGCACCTCCGGGAAGAATGGCACTGGGGCGGGACGCTGAGAACCAGCGCGACCCCCCCCCAGGAACCAATCATCCAACCTAGAAGGTTCGGGACGTGGTGGAGGGTTCCACACAAGCCCGACCTTTTCGGCGGCCCGGGAAAGCATAGCCGTCAACTCAGGGTCCGACTCAGCCGCAGCCACTCTCCCAGAGGGAGGCAGTGCAGCTGAATCCTCATCCTCTGAGGACTGGAACTCTCCCTCCGATGCTGCGATCGACATCTGCTCGTCCGCGGGCGCTCCGAAAGAGATGACTGGGCGCCCGTGGGCGGGACCAGCGATCTCTTCCGGTGGCGCCACCGGCAGCGGTGCTTGAGAGGGTTCAGGGACCTGCGTAGGAGCACTAGGCGGGTTTGTCCTGAACGTTATCCTCAGATCACCCCGGCCATCCGTCGAAGTAGGTCTATCCTGGTTAGGGATAGCTCTAGATCGAGGTATGGGGAGGGGGACTCCGCCTTCCCGAAGGTAGGTGAGTCTCGACCTAAGCACCGCAATAGTCATGTTCCCGCAGTGGGAACACGAGCTATTCACAAACGCTGCCTCAGCGTGCTGTAAGCCCAGGCACGTGATGCAGTGAGTGTGGCCGTCAGCGGGCGAGAGGGAACGACCGCATCCAGAAACGCACGGGTGGAATGACATCTTGAAAAAGACGCAGTGTCACACCCGTGTTGCTCTTTTTGTGAGGAAACGCTCTTTTAAGAGAGTGCTGAAGCACCCAGGGAAACCGCGGCAACACACAGGGATAGTGCAGCCTGTGTTTGCACTCAATTTGGGAAACGCCCACCGAAACCAACAGGTTTGCTGTGATAACAGCAGTTGTTTCACTTGCAGCTTTGAGTTCGCGGTCCCGCTGGAAAGCGCTGTCACACCAACACACACGAATCCTCTTCTCTGTATTCTTGTAGAGTTCTTCGCTGAATAATCAGGAAGCAGTCTGTAGACTTCAAACGCCGGTTAGGCTCCGAAGTGAATGACGTCAGTGCGGTGCTCTCGCTTCCTGTTTATACCCGCGGCGCGGGGCGGGGCGCGAGATGCAAATCTCGCACGCCAATTGTTCATTGGCCTGTTCTTAAGTTCTCGAAGCTGATAGGGGCTCTCTGAAGTGATCCCAATTCGTCGGTTATTACCGACGTACGTCGTAGTGACCGACTGAAAGGGAACTAATTTATACCCATTTCAATTATTTATTTTTACCAGTGAAACCAATATAACATCTCAACATTCACAAATATAAATTTCTGACATTCAAAAACCAAACAAAAACAAATCAGTGACCAATATAGCCACCTTTCTTTGCAAGGACACTCAAAAGCCTGCCATCCATGGATTCTGTCAGTGTTTTGATCTGTTCACCATCAACATTGCGTGCAGCAGCAACCACAGCCTCCCAGACACTGTTCAGAGAGGTGTACTGTTTTCCCTCCTTGTAAATCGCATATTTGATGATGGACCACAGGTTCTCAATGGGGTTCAGATCAGGTGAACAAGGAGGCCATATCATTAGATTTTCTTCTTTTATACCCTTTCTTGCCAGCCACGCTGTGGAGTACTTGGACGCGTGTGATGGAGCATTGTCCTGCATGAAAATCATGTTTTTCTTGAAGGATGCAGACTTCTTCCTGTACCACTGCTTGAAGAAGGTGTCTTCCAGAAACTGGCAGTAGGACTGGGAGTTGAGCTTGACTCCATCCTCAACCCGAAAAGGCCCCACAAGCTCATCTTTGATGATACCAGCCCAAACCAGTACTCCACCTCCACCTTGCTGGCGTCTTGAGTCAGACTGGAGCTCTCTGCCCTTTACCAATCCAGCCACGGGCCCATCCATCAAGACTCACTCTCATTTCATCAGTCCATAAAACCTTAGAAAAATCAGTCTTGAGATATTTCTTGGCCCAGTCTTGACGTTTCAGCTTGTGTGTCTTGTTCAGTGGTGGTCGACTTTCTGCCTTTCTTACCTTGGCCATGTCTCTGAGTATTGCACACCTTGTGCTTTTGGGCACTCCAGTGATGTTGCAGCTCTGAAATATGGCCAAACTGGTGGCAAGTGGCATCTTGGCAGCTGCACGCTTGACTTTTCTCAGTTCACGGGCAGTTATTTTGCGCCTTGGTTTTTCCACACGCTTCTTGCGACCCTGTTGACTATTTTGAATGAAACGCTTGATTGTTCGATGATCACGCTTCAGAAGCTTGGCTATTTTAAGACTGCTGCATCCCTCTGCAATATATCTCACTATTTTTGACTTTTCTGAGCCTGTCAAGTCCTTCTTTTGACCCATTTTGCCAAAGGAAAGGAAGTTGCCTAATAATTATGCACACCTGATATAGGGTGTTGATGTCATTAGACCACACCCCTTCTCATTACAGAGATGCACATCACCTAATATGCTTAATTGGTAGTAGGCTTTCCAGCCTATACAGCTTGGAGTAAGACAACATGCATAACGAGGATGATGTGGTCAAAATACTCATTTGCCTAATAATTCTGCACTCCCTGTAGTAATCTACAGTAATATTACTTTATGAACATATTCCCTTGCAAGTCATACCACTTAACAAGGCTCCTGAGCAGCTACATTCTATGTAGGCAATAGAAATACAGCTCCTTTTTATCTGAATGGGAAAAGACAAAAATCTCAAACTGTTTTCATGGTTACACTTCAATAACATATCATATTAACAATATCAATATCAAATCTTTCTCAGTAAAAGTCAACATAGCTGTCAGTATTTCCTGCACGATATGCCCACACTATGACAAGTCGTTCGTGCAAATTTCCTATGCGCCTTATTTATTCTGTGTACACACAGAGAGAAACGGATGTGGAGCAAATAGGAAGCAGGATACTGTGAGAGGGTTCCCTCCTGACTCACACCAAATCACAGAGGGGTCTAATTAAAGCCATGCTCCTTTGGGTGAGGCCTGAGTTCCACGGATGTATCTACAAATGCTACAAATATGAAAAACTTGTTTGTCTGCTGTTCTTAGATGAAAAGCAGAAAAAAAAAAACAAGGGAGAGTGGAAGTCTAAAGCTGTCACGACCATGAAGAATTCTATGAGGAGCATCCAACCAACCAGCAATACATCCTCTCTGTCTGTCTAGAAGTAACTATCTGATTGTGAAAAGACCAGGTGTAAATGCCCTCCGAAATGCTTATGAGATGGAGTTATCACTCATACCACTTCAGGTGGTGCTTTGAGACGCATTCATACAAGTGTAAATGCATCTGATTCTTGAAGCTACACGAAGAGATTCTTTTAAATTAGCATTTTTATCAGGCTCCATATGTTTAGGTTCAGTCATTTCACTTTAATTGCAATGAAAAGGTTATTAGTCAGTTATTGACATGCCTTATTTGCAAAAATATCACTTTAGTCAATACATATTTAACAAATTTAACCATTTAGGAAAACCAACTAAATCCATGTGTGCTTTTTTGTTGTTGTTGCAAAAGCTCTAAATCCACCTCTTTGGACAACAAGCCATAGTACTAAACAGTTGCAAAATCACTAAAGATGCAATTGGAAACATTGCAAATGATGAAAGCAGAATTCAAAATGAAAACTGATCCCCACAGTAGGGGGAGCTGTGATGCAAGTGGCAGCCACGTCCGTTTTTGTCAGGGTTTCACACTCACAGCACAGCAGCACAAGGAACACTGTTGTGTTTACTTGCTACTCGCCAAATCCTGTCATTGCCACTGTAATGATGGACGAAACATGATAAAAACTTGCAGCTCGGCAATTGAAAGTTGGCTCATATGCACACCGTCATTCATCTTGAAATCATATGATTCGATTCGCGCCTTCTGATTGGTTTCTGTGGACTTTGCTGGTAAACGGAACTGGTGTTTAGTGGTTTCTTTAGTTGGGTTGATGCTGGGATTTAGCGGATTTGAAGCGAAAGCATTTGATGAATGTATGTGCTGAGAGCATTCGATCAATATCATAATCTCATTCTTGACGGAGGTAGCGTTTAGCGGCTTTTGTATCTGAACTCTTCAAATTTACATTTGAATCCTCTCAAAATGGTAAAAAAAAAAAACGTGTGAGAGCGTGTTATAGGCTATAATGACATGTTATAGCCAGATATGACAGGGCTACTACAAAACGCATTGCCGCAGATGAGTATATCTTCAGCAAGCCGACGTGCAGCTTGCAAAAAAAAATAAATGAAACTGAAACTGAATGAAACTTATATTCAGTGTCACAGACGCTTAACACAGTCATCTTCATTCAAAGTAGTGAGACTAATTGTTCTTACCAGTGCTGATGCAGCTTTCTCTCCTATTTCGATCTTTGATCTTGAAATTAGCTGATAAATAAATTGCAGCTCATGGGCCAGATTTACTAAACAGGGCAAACAACTCTTACAAATGCATATGCAATAAGTTTAGCCAGAAAAATAACTCCACGCCTTTTCAGCGCTAATTGTTCACTGCATGTCTTTAGTAAATCCTGACAGTAGTTTTTTAATGCCAAAAGAGGGTTTTGCGCAAGCTGTTAGTAAATCTTGCCCCATATCTGTTGCTGTCGTTGATGTGAACTTTGATTCTCTACAGCAACATTTTGTTATGCTGGTAGAAATTCTCCTTATATCCTGATAGCAATCACTATGTTAAGCGGTCTAAAAGTATTTTTATAAATATATATCATGTGTGGAAGGCATAGGACCCTGTCAGTTAATGTGTGTTTGCATACCACTGAGCAGCCTGTTCACGCATACATCATCAGCGTGTTCACATATGCTGTGCAGAAAATGGCAGGCAAACAATTGTTTACGTTCGTTATTGTAGTACTGTTACTCACTGTACTGTACATTTTCTCACCTGTGAATACACATGATATAATCCAATAAAGTTGTCTCTGGTCGTCTAGCTTCTGGTCTGTGCACCCGCGTTCATGTGTTTAAGAGGAGGCGTGGCTTTGGACGGTGATTTGCAGGGAGGGTGGAATCGTATGCTTTCAATGCTAAAGGGCTAAAGTTAGCATTTCACAGATGACCCATTGGACCTTTAAATTTGCATATAGCGTGGTAATTGAAGATCAAAATAAGGTAAATAAAATGTTTTCTGGGAAATTAAGTATTCTGCCCAAATCTGTTTTAAGACAAGCCTTCAAGGTTTGTTCAAGAATGTTTTTTTCTAATGGATGTAAATGGAGGAGACACTTCACTGAATAAACTGCTTTTAAAAAATAGCTTATTTAAAGAATCAACAGTATATCAGCTATCTTCAACATGTTTGTCCTTAAACATTAATTTTGGATTGATCTGTTTTTAGACTAAAAAGAAAAAGAAAAAGAAAAATGTTTTTGTCGCTGACAATTTTGCTACAGGTAACATTCAGTTTACGGCAATTCTTTCATTTTTATGGTTTTCGCAAACAGTGATTGACAGTCATACAACTCTGAAAAAAATTCAATGACATCAAGGCTGTAATGTGATTGATTATCAAGGCACACGTGATTCAAGTTGGCCGTTACGTTCTCGAATGGTAGAGCCACGGACCCTGGTATCTCCCATTAATAAGACCATCTCTGTTCTGCCTGTCTGCCTAGAAAAAAATGATGCAGGTAATGCATTCTGGGAAATGTGTTCTATCTGTCTGACTGTCGCATTATTATTTTTCTCCGAACTAGTTCAGCCACTTTGATTGGGTAAGGTTAGGTTGTGTGGTAGTGTTAGGTTTTAGTATTTTGTTGTGGCATTGTGTATAGGCAATCAGCACTCTGATTGAAATGATCAATGAAATCTTTAAAATTAAATGCATGAAAGGAAGTGTTCTGACTGTCTATCTAGCTATAACTACAGTGGACCACCTAGAGAATTTGAGAATGCCATTAATGTCCAGGAGAGGTTGGCAGGGACTGACTGAGTCTGATGGCGATGGGATGTGAGGCAGAGCGCTCTGAGCAGAACAGAACAGCTGTGAAAACAGACCAGTCTCACAATACAGACCAGAGCCATGGACTGCACACTACCCGTGTGGTCCAGCCTAACCAAGGATGACATCAAGGTGATCTGCAGCAGGATCCTGACATCTACACATCTTCTGCCACTACAAACAACTGCTGATTCCCAGAATCCCCAAAATAGCATAATTGGCTTTCTATAAATGATCAGGTTAGCACGTAGATGCGCTAAATAATAATTATTTTTGGTAATAGTTGTTAAGAATGAACTCCAATAATCATAGCTGTATGTGCAAAGTGGACTTACATGCTATTTCTAGACCCAACGGGTGAAGGAGTCCCTTTCAAAAATAAACATCAGAGCAGAAGATAGATCTTTTGAGAATGCTGTGCCCCAACCACAAAGCGTTCACGCTATGTTCGCAAAAGGCACAGACTAATTCATCTTGGACTAATTAAACAAGCTTCCATTAGCGGCTAATTTTCTGCCATGGAAAGTCACCTCTTGATCCTGGGATCTAAAATAAGCCTGCTGACAACAAGAGGAGAAAACAGGGTTCAGGCCAATACAAATGAACTTCCAGCTGCCAAAACAGATCAAGCATGGGATCCTGGCACTCTCCCTGCCACTTAATGCCACGTGCCAATTTTTTAATCACACAAGACAAGTATTCAGACTTGTGCCATGCAATTCAGAGATGTGCCATGTACATGATAAATAAAACAACATACTGTACATAAAGTCGATACAAACTTTCCTCTCGTGAGAGTGTTCTCTCATTCTGGTCACAGACAAGCGTATGCTAGGAGATCAACTGTCACACACAAACAAACATGCACTCAAAAGTTGAATGACAATTACACATACATCTCATTGCATATGATTTAGCTTTATCTCGTGGCATCAGCTCTCAGCCTTCTTAATGTGGTTACAGCCACGTAATTAGAGTATATAGTTAACTAATTCCCAGTTGGGTATCTTAAACACTTTCCATGGCTGCACACCTCACTGCTCTTAAGCAAAGAAACACTATCTACCCCCCAAAAAAATCAAAGATAGATAGTTAGAACATTGCCTTTATGAACAAGTTATAATCAACACTTGATTTATGAATAAATCAGCATAATTGCTAGCCTAGAAATCTAAACACACCCTAGTGACAGCAAATCTAATTTGCAGGCAGGGTGGTCTAGCAACTCTCCGTTGGCTTGCGAGCTGGAAAAACCAAACTCTAGTCACGCTGGAAGACTTGGAGTTAAGCTTTTCTTTGAGAAAAGAACAAAGAACGGCACTGAAGTCATTCTTAAGAAAGGAAGATGTGTTCGAAGTTTTGCCGACCGGATACGGCGAAAGTTTAATCTATCAACTAGCTCCGCTTCACCTTCACTCTGGTTTGTTGTAGCGCTATCTTATTGTGTGCAGAGGGAATTTGAAAGACAACCGTTCATTCCGTCCCTCGGATTGAGCGGTGCCAATGGTTCCCAGACCTAACATCTTGATGTGGGTCGGGCTTGTCAGGCTACATAATTGCCATAATTAGGAATGTGCATATCAACTAGTTAATTTTTTTTTAAATAATTCAAGTGAATCAGTTGGTTTGGTGGAGTGGTTCACAGATTCATCAGGTTAATCAGTTGGATAAAAACTGAGGTCTGAATTGACAATGCTGTCACAGACACAAAAATCATTTCAATTTTGTAGACCAATCCAGTAGTTTGATGGAAAAATTACGCCGTGATGGGTCACGTATGAGTCACCAGTGTTGGTTTGAGAGTCTGTATGAGTGCAAGACATCTGATGAACAAGATAGTCTTGTTCTTTAAATTAGCACGTAGTATACACACCAATTAGGCTACTATGGAACAACTATAAGAGAGCATTCACGCGGTACTTCACCCTTAGCAAATCAAGTATGCAATTACTGAGAAGATTAAAAAGATACACTAGCTCTGTTCCAAACATTAGTGAAATTATAAGCCAGTGAAATACACAGGATATTTTTACCAACAGCTGGTGAATTGAGAATATTTCCTACTGGCTACAAAACTGTATTTTGCATCATTTTTATTGAAAAATATTTAGTCTTTATGCCAATGGAAAAGTTTAACAGTTTTTTCCTTGCATTTTTGTGGCAAACAGCGCAAATCATTGTGTCACGACGCAGCATTATATATTAGCCGTCTCATGTGAAACAAAACCTCTCGTAAAAACATTTATACACGTTTTGGTGGCTTATAACGCAAGTAATATATTACATATGTTTTGCAACATGGAGTTCTAGAAGGAAAAAGAAACACTTTAGGCATCAAACTTCTGATGGTAAAGACACTCTGGAAGGTTATTTTGTCTATTTGTACACTAATGAAAACAGTTCAAACCAATCCCAAAACTGGATCACTGGTTACCGAGCAAAACATACAGAGTTGGGGTACTTGGACTTATGAATTATGACCTAACAATTATCAATGGACTAGGACGCACTCGGGTAGACTTGTACTCAAACTTGAAAAGTTGAAGGACATTTTGGACTCTGACAAAATTAAGACAACAAGACATTTGTACTCGAATCGGACTCTACAAGGTCGAACCCAACAGTAAAAACACAAACTCTGTGCTTTCTCTACTACAGTGTTCTGCAGGGATGCAAGTTCGCGTTAAGGTAACATGAGGTCCGCACAAGGTGTCATCGGCAGTGTGTGAGAATCAGTTAAACATTGCTACGCCTTTGTCTGTACATCTTTACTCATTAACACGCAGCATGAAAGAGAACACATGGCAACAACACGTCTCTCTCACACACACAACCGTCTGCTCATGGGAGGAATAAAAAAAATTGCACTGCCTGAGAGCCAGACACGCAAGCTGATATATCGAGTTTGTGTGTTTTCAGGAATGGCTGCTGCATTTCATTTTTCATCATTTCCCTGCCCGCTCCGTGGCCCCCGACTCTCAGGGCCGCCCACAAACTGAGGACTTCATACCAGACAAGTGCATCACCTCGCATCGGAAAGAATGAACACATTGCTCTCTAATGTGTTTCAAATGAGTGCAGGTATTTTTGAGAGAGTTGGCTTCGTCAAGTATCCCATGACACCCTGTACAAGCACCACGTGGCCCAGAGGACTTGTTTGGGCTTGCGGTGTCATTAGCATGAGACGTATGCACAACAATTTGCTAGCATATACAAATTACAAAAGCAAGATAAATGAACACAGAAAAGAAGACAAACACTTTGTAATCTTAATGAAGCTTGTGGCAAATATGAAAGCCTGTGGTCACCACAGCTGTTTCCCACTGAAGAACATTATAAACCATTGCTTAGACGAATGAGCTCTATAATGAAGTCAATACCTAAGTCATGAAACTGTTTTACAGTGAGCATATTTCAAGGTTTTGATTGATGCGTCAATGTGCTAAACATGTGTTAATTCAAAACGTTCAAAAAATTGTCTACAAATCCTTTTGGACTCAACAGTAGATGCAACCCTATCCGCACGGTGATGTTTGAAGTGAGCTGACCTGCATGGACTCTGGATGGGACCCGCTGAGATGACAGAGCAGAGAGACATCAGGGCCACTTGCTCCCCCTCACAACATCTCCTTTAATTATTTTTATAATGCAAGTGAAGAAGTGAATGGAAACTATGTGCAGCCTCCTGTGGTGGTGGAGGGGGTTGTTTCTTTCCCCTTCTTTTTCCCCTTCTTTTTCTGTGGTACTACTGGAGGGGTTTGATCTATAAACACATCAGAGCTTTCTCTTTCTCTCCCTCTCTTTTTTAGGAGGGTGGCATGACTGTGAGGTTTAGGCATTGTAAATACATTTCTGTGTCCATATACCTATCCACATATCTGACAAAACAGGAAACTGTGGTTCTGTCTTGCTCTATTGTCTACATACAGTATTCTAAGGGGCCATTTTCACAAAATGTGTACTTGTGTTCAATCTGTGTTTTTTGGTAATCAACGTGAGTACCTAGCGGCAGCCGTTAGTTTTATTCATGTTTTTATAGTGTTACTTATAGTGTTTTGTCTGCTGCTCACTTCCACAGCATCACTAACCTCAAATTTTACATTCTTGTTTTATTTCCCTTCACTCTTCTTTTGTTTTAGCAGTGTGCCCTGACTTTGACCTTATCTGTCTGCGCTGTCCTTAATGTTCTCATTAGCATCCATCTCTTGGTTCTATCTCTCCCTCCCTCTTCCTCCTCAAGCATCGTCCATCCTCACTTTTTCCCCGGTCAGCATGTCATTATGCTTACCCACCAGAATGTGGAATCAATCCACTTCATGCAGCAGAAAAACCACAAGTTGTTCTAGCTGGAGCGTGCCCAAACACTGCCAGTCGTGACAGTGGCTTCAGCTTGCACTTCCCCTGACTTCTAGGAAATTAGAGAGGAGAGTAAAACAGCTCGTGAGTGCTCTGTCTGCTACCTCTCACAGTATGTTGGCGCTCATCCATGAGGTTTTGTGCTTCTACTAGAGGTTTCAGGAAGCTAACGCCATGAATGAAAGGCTCAGAGAGATTGTGTACTGTTAGAATGGTGGTCAAGGGCCAGATACTCTCAGCAATGGTGGTGGTCAGGTAAAACTCTACAACGGGTGCTGCTGTGGAGGGCCAACAGAGTGATATCATCCTTCCTCTACCTGAGAGAACTGGCAGTGATGGTTGAATGCTTTTACTGGATGTGCATGCATGGGGGTCACAGGCAGGTTCGTGTTCCAGTACGATCTGACCACATGGGCCTGTGCTCCCTCACAGGCCATAAAAACCATGTCCAGACGCCTCGTGTATTGCCCAACAGATTAAATCGGCGAGGAGATGATTTCCAATATCAGCCCTTAGTCAGAGAGTCACAAAACGAGAGCAACTTTAACCCCTAGAAGTCACAATGACCAGTACCAAGCGTCATCTGCCAGTTCTGCGACACCTGCAGACGTGGCTTGTAAAACCTCCAGGATCGGAATGAACCGTCTTCACATTGTGTGTGCTAGAAATGTGTTGCCCCAGCATCACCAGAACAGGTCAAAGCGCCAGGCCAACATTTCCCATTACACTAACAAGACAGATTTTCATTATTCTTTTGGTTTGTTCATTTTTTATTTGTCTGGTAACAGCACATGTCAAGTATTCACTGCTCAGCTCTTTCCAAGCCAAGAAATGCACAACAGTGAAAAGAGAAGAAAAGAGTGAGAATATTGGGAATATTAATTTCCCAAAGTATGTGGATATGATAAATATCAGGCATAAATGGGTCATTAAACTATTTTGCTACCTAGACAAAAAGCCATACAATAAAGAAAAATAAATAAATCACAGACAGCAAATGAGAGAGAGGAAAAAAAAGCAAAAATAGTACCTTCAACATGTCATTGGAACACCTTTGTACTTTTTTTGACTAATATGTATCCTTAAGGGGTAGACAGAGTTTAAAAGTGTTAGTTTGAGTGTACTGTCCCAGTGATAAGCTGCTTTACCACCAAAAGTGCAGTTTTTGAACATTTATTTTCTGGAAAACAAAACATACCGTATCCATGAATTTGAACTGAATAGACATCTGAAGGTTAGGATAAAACTTGGGTGCCAAACAGCAGTGTTGGGCACGTTACTTTAAAAAGGTAATTAGTTATAGTTACTAGTTACTTCTTACAAATAGTAACTGAGTTAGTAACTGAGTTACATCATTATAAAAGTAACTAATTACCAGGGAAAGTAACTACTGTGTTACTTTTTTTTTTTTTTTTCAAATGTTCAAATATGTCAAATAACTTGGATGCCCCAATATTAAATATGTTGAATGATTTGGACACTAAATAGAATAAATTATTATTATACAACATACATTAATGTACACTATTGTAATGGTGCTGTGGGACAATGTGAGAGACACCTATCAAATTCAATATATTATTGTAAATATTATCAGTAGGCCTACTATAGTGTAAATATTGTGTAAATATTATCAGTACTTTACTACTCCTCTGGTAGTGGAGCTCACGTTATCACCTGGGTTTTTATCCACTAGTGGCTGTGATGATGTGAAGCTTCATTAGATTAGAATTACTGGCCACCGACGTGTAGAGACGCTTTCTTCCTGGGCATAAGCTGCACGTTATATAAACATTCTTACCTTTCACCTCAACGAGGGAAAAGCAGCGCTTATACTTCCAGTTTGCTAAAGCTACCTTTGAAGTCGTTGGACTTGCCGTCGCTGACTGTGCATATGCATGTGTGTCATAGGGGTGTGTGTGTGTGTGTGTGTGTGTGTGTGTGTGTGTGTGTGTGTGTGTGTGTGTGTGTGTGTGTGTGTGTGTGTGTGTGTGTGTGTGTGTGTGTGTGTGTGTGTGTGTGTGAACTCAACATATCAACCTCAACCTTGTATCCCACCCACCAATCATCATCAGCTATGTGTACCACCCAACCCACCCCTCAACACGCGTGGATGGCGCGCACGCACACACACACACACACACGTTGCAGGTCCGACTGACAGAGAGCCTGTTCGGATGAAAACCGCTTCAGTGAGCTCAATTATTGTAACGCCGCATTTTATTTTCGGTAACGCTAACGGCGTTGTAACGGAAGAAACAGTAATTCGTTTGATTACTCGTTACTGAAAAAAATAATTCCGTTAGTAACTCTATATCTATAATAGAGTTTATCTATAACGCCGTTATTCCCAACACTGCCAAACAGTAAGGAACCAATAACGTTGCCTTCTTTCTTAGTATTCGACAACCATTTGGTAACAAGAAACATGACCTAACAAGCTGTTTCTAATGAGAGCTATTTCTGCCCCTTACCCATGGTGCTCTCCTACTCAGTTCTATCAGGCAAGATTTACTGTTTGGTTTGGAGTTCAAAGCCATAGCAGTAAATTTTTCATTTACAAAAGAGGACAGGAGAAGTGAACAGTACCCTTGTTATGAGCCGAGCTGTTGTGTTTTTTTTTTTTTCTTCTTCTTTTTTCCCTCCTTTTTATTGCAGGGGATTAATAAGACAAGCACTGGAACACCCTCAAAGCCAAAACTTGACTGCTCAAGACCTGCTTAACTCACTAAATCAAAATAAATTATCTTTAAAAAGGTAAAGCTATAGAAGAGCACTTGGACATCAGCCGCACGGTTTAGCCTTCGCTACCCAGGACCCCAGCAGGGCTTAATGGGCTCAAAGAGGCCAGCAAGGTTGGAGAACAAATGAATGACACCAGAAAATACTAATTATGAGAGAGGGCAAAGAAGGTCATACCTCCCTCCCAGCTTAAAGCGCAGCCAGCCAATCATCAACCAACATTGCCAACATCATAATCAGTGAGTGTGCAGGGGTGAAAAAGTCTACAAAGCTACAAACTCATTCAGTTCAACCTCAAATGACCCCATTGGAGATTGAGATCTCTGCTTTACTAAGAAGAAAAAAAAAGAAAATTCTGTCATCATATACAAACTGTCATGTTATTCCAAACCTGTAAGAATTTCTTTCTTCTGTGGAATGCACAATATATTTTGAACAATGTTTAACTAAGCTTTCTTTCTCAGTAAATAAGGCTACTTACAGACAATACGTTTTATGCAGAAATGAATTTTGATTTAAACAATTATTGTTTATGGCAGCAGTTATCAGATGTTGGAGATGACATATTAATCTGAGAAGCTACGACACATTATAAATTCAGGTTTCTTTTACCTAACCTGTTTGCCTAGTATATGTATATGGACTACAGTGCCTGGGATTGGGAATTTGTCATTGGCTGAATCCGAAATTGCCCCCTAAATCCTCAATCACTATTCCCTACATTAGTACACTAATACAGTTCACTTGAAGGAGTGAATGAAAATAAGTGAGCGAATTTGGACAGCCATTGAGTGTACAACAAATGAGAAATTGACAGATTCTTAATTAATTATATTTCATTGTCAGGGCTGTGTTCTAAGAGAAAGCAGGGACATGCAACATCCATCATCATTTTGAAAAAAAAAGTCACCTAAACACATAAACAAGAATCAGCCTTCAAACATTTGTCCTATCTGAACTAAATATTGCGCAAGCACCGACCACCGGATAATTAAAAAGATATTACGTGTACGAGAAAGTGAACAGTGTGGGAAAATATCATGGAAAATATTAGCAGGATGGAAAATGTTACAGGTATTTGGATTCCATGAGATACTGTAATAATATAAAGCACTTTGCCTTCGAGATGACAAAACTTCCAGAAAAACATTAGATCTCTTCAAAATCCCACCTACTCACACACCACACACATAAACACACACATACACACTTCCCTAATGAGTTGGTTTGGCTGCAGTTGTTTTCGGGCAAATTTGTGTATTATGACATAACCCAAAGCCCTCCGACAGACCTGAACTCTAAAGCTATCTGATTTACAAAGGCCTCAGAGGACTCGCTGAGAGAAATACACTGTTTCTTTCCTGAATTTCACTTTCTCTTTGTCTCTCATTCTCTCTAGACATCTAATTGTTTAAGGGTATCAAATTAAAGTTTAGATAGAGGAAAGACCAACCTCAGCTGCGTGACTAAGTGAGTGTAGACAGGTCAAAGAGTGACAAAGTGTAAAAAATATGTGGGAGTTTTAAAGAAATTGTGTTTGAAAGAATGAGAAAGCAAGGAAGAAAAGCGTGTGAGTGGAGGAATAATTACCTGCAGATGTTGGTCTTTGTTGGGGGGTATAAATCTCTAACCACATCAGAAATTATCCATAAAATTTACAGCTTAGGAAAACCATGTGTGTGGCTATTTAGCACCCTAAATCTACAAAGCCTTCTCTAGCATTCTCCCACAACAGGACAGCGAGACAAGGGGGGCAGCGTAACGGAAGGAAATGAAACCAGCACCCCCCCTCTTCTTAATTGTTTTTATGTAGCCAATGCAACCTGCCCCCTTGCTGACATGTGAACGGAATAAATCATCCAAAAGAGCTAAATAATATACTAATAATGTTAAATCCTGCTGCAAGCCTAACAGATATAGAGAAGTTCCTTTATAGTGGGGACAGATAGAAGTTCCTTTATAGTGGGGTAAAATGTGAGACTAACAATCAAAATAATATGGAAGAATGCTTTAGGGATTTGTTAGGACTGGGTAAGATGCATGTCGTGATTTAAACGAGAAAATATATTTGCCCATAAAGCTATTACACAAAGTTTCCAGTCGTACATCTGAGATGCATAACTCCAGACGCATCATTCCACTGGTTGTCTGTTGATTTACACAAACATGTGGTTCTGGGCTACTGTGCACTGACTGACATTTGGGAGCTTGATAGCAGTCCGAGGGCCTAGAGCGCAGCAATGAGCCCCTGATCTAAGAGGGAAAGTCAGCAGAGATGATTGAAAAGTCAATGTGAGATTTAAGGGTTGAGATGGAACAAAAGTTCCATTTGTCACATTTGCTGGTGCCTGGTTTGGATATAATTATAGTTGCTTGGGATTATCACTAAATTTGCAGTTCTTAATTTCAACTGAAACCAGAAGAGGGCATTTTGTGACTGAAAAAGAAAAGGAGTAAGCAATTGTATTAAAGAGGCCAAGCGACAACCCATAAAGTGAGGAAAATAAGTATTTGAACACCCTGCTATTTTGCAAGTTCTCCCACTTGGAAATCATGTCATGGTAGGTGCATGTCCACTGTGAGAGACATAATCAAAAAAAAAAAATCCAGAAATCACAATATATGATTTTTTTAACTATTTATTTGTATGATACAGCTGCAAATAAGTATTTGAACATCTGTCTATCAGCTAGAATTCTGACCCTCAAAGACCTGTTAGTCTGCCTTTAAAATGTCCACCTCCACTCCATTTATTATCCTAAATTAGATTAACCTGTTTGAGGTCGTTAGCTGCATAAAGACACCTGTCCACCCCATACAATCAGTAAGAATCCAACTACTAACATGGCCAAGACCAAAGACACTAGAGACAAAATTGTACACCTCCACAAGGCTGGAAAGGGCTACAGGGAAATTGCCAAGCAGCTTGGTGAAAAAAGGTCCACTGTTGGAGCAATCATTAGAAAATGGAAGAAGCTAAACATGACTGTCAATCTCCCTCGGACTGGGGCTCCATGCAAGATCTCACCTCAATGATCCTAAGAAAGGTGAGAAATCAGCCCAGAACTACACGGGAGGAGCTGGTCAATGACCTGAGAAGAGCTGGGACCACCGTTTCCAAGGTTACTGTTGGTAATACACTAAGACGTCATGGTTTGAAATCATGCATGGCACAGAAGGTTCCCCTGCTTAAACCAGCACATGTCGAGGCCCGTCATTTGGATGATCCAGAGGAGTCATGGGGGAAAGTCATGTGGTCAGATGAGACCAAAATAGAACTTTTTGGTCATAATTCCACTAAACGTGTTTGGAGGAAGAAGAATGATGAGTACCATTACAAGAACACCATCCCTACTGTGAAGCATGGGGGTGGTAGCATCATGCTTTGGGGGTGTTTTTCTGCACATGGGACAGGGCGACTTAACTGTATTAAGGAGAGGATGACCGGGGCCATGTATTGCAAGATTTTGGGGAACAACCTCCTTCCCTCAGTTAAAGCATTGAAGATGGGTCGAGGCTGGGTCTTCCAACATGACAATGACCCGAAGCACACAGCCAGGATAACCAAGGAGTGGCTCTATAAGCAGCATATCAAGGTTCTGGCGTGGCCTAGCCAATGTCTAGACCTAAACCCAATAGAGAATCTTTGGAGGGAGCTCAAACTCCGTGTTTCTCAGCGACAGGCCAGAAACCTGACTGATCTAGAGAAGATCTGTGTGGAGGAGTGGGCCAAAATCCCTCCTGCAGTGTGTGCAAACCTGGTGAAAAACTACAGGAAACGTTTGACCCCTGTAATTGCAAACAAAGGCTACTGTACCAAATATTAACATTGATTTTCTCAGGTGTTCAAATACTTATTTGTGTATCATACACTTATTTACAGCTGTATCATACAAATAAATAGTTAAAAAATCATACATTGTGATTTCTGGATTTATTTCATATATATTATGTCTCTCACAGTGGACATGCACCTACGATGACAATTTCAGACCCCTCCATGATTTCCAAATGGGAGAACTTGCAAAATAGCAGGGTGTTCAAATACTTATTTTCCTCACTGTATTAGTTATGATAGATATGTTTACAGGCTATGCATGGGCAGTCCCTGCAAAAGATCAAACGGCACAGACCACAGTGAGGGCACTTTGGACTCATGTGGTACAGACCTTTGGTTGACCCTTGCGTTTTCATTCAGATAGAGGGCAAAACTTTGAATTCGAGTTTTTTTTAGGAATTTTGTCAGTTATACGGAACAACTAAGAGCCTGTAAGGTGGAAAATAATCAAAGATATTTGATATCATCTGTTCTGCTGTTAACTGCCATCGTCGTGATCAAGCTATTGAAATTGACCCAACCCCCTCCCCATCAGAAGGGCCAGGTTGAGTTAGAAAGACAAAAGAATGACTGGCCGGCTGGCCAAATGGTTAACACCTTTGATACAGTGGGGGAAGTTTTGTCTGATTGGTTACTTTCAAATGTCTCACGGTTTAGTCTGATTGGTCTGTTTTACAAGAGTCCGATTTGAATTTGGTGACTTCAGGAGAGAGGATAAAAGAGAATGGATTCTGTAGCTCGCTCTCTTTTGGATTCTCTGGCTTCCTCTGGGGAGAGCTGTTCTTTAGCTCTCTCCCTCTTTCTCTCTCTCTCTCTCTCTCTCTCTCTTTCTCTCTCTATCTCACAGGTAACATTCTAGGCAGAGGCCTACAGAGCATAATTAATGGTTTATGTTTACATCTATTTGGAACTATTTAGAGTGTAACCATAACTAGAATTTGTGTTTCCTTTTAGAAGAGATTTATGTCTATGATGTAATTGACGTTTTACGTTTACTTGATTGTTAATAAATTGTTACATTTTGATCCTTTCTGAATTAATCTGTAATTATTAACTATCTCCAATGTGGAACGGTATAATTGCAACAAAGGGTTAAAACGGAATGATTAAATGTATGATTAACTATCAAATATAGATGACCAAACAATCGGTTGGGATTCTCTTCTAAATGCGATAACTATGATAAATGGAGTCAGATAAAGAATATTATAATCAAATCCATTCTTCCAGCTGAGACACTGGACGCGTGCGGCCTTCACCGCGGTTCGCTACCGATCCTTGGAGCGAATTCATTGCGGGCTTTACAGTTGGTGACCCCGAACACGTGATGTTGCGACTCAGACGAGCAACGTGTTTTCAGCGAAGTATTGGATTTAAAATCAACAAGAGATTTGAGCTTCTCTTTTTCAGCTGTTCTGTTGATCTTGTGAATGGATTAAAGCTGACCCTCAGACCAGAGAATGAGTAAGTAAACCTTCTTTGCCTTTTAGAATTGTTGAGGGAAAGTTTTATTTGCAACTCACACATATAGACACATTTCTAGAACGGGTCGGTACACCCACTATAGATCGGAACCGTAGAAATCCGATATTGTGTAAGAATTAGACGTGAAACATGACTTTTCAGGGAAATAACAGCTGCAGTGCAGATGAGGAAATTATGACAATTTTAGGCGTACAATTACAAGATCTCCTCGTTCGATTAAGCGATAAAGGATTGAACCTGACATGGAGTAACAACGAAATTATATCCTGGTATTCTGCTAAGGGCGCACAACTAAAATCTGAATCAAAATACAAGAAAATCCCCGCTGCAATTGTTTATTTGCTTCGTCGTAACGATCTCAAGACAATGGTCGAAAACGAACGAACGATAGCAAATATCAAAGAAATTGAAAGATTGCGATCTGACGAATTACAAAAGTTAAGATCAAAAGCCGAATCAGTCTCATACGAGCAACTTGAGTGGGCTAGGCAGCGTGAAGAAATGGCAACAAAAATTGATCAGTTACAAGAAAAACTTCACACCGGCAGTAATTACATATCTGCTCTCGAAGGCTGTTGCGATAATGCAGGGTTTCCAGTGACCGCAGTGAAACAAGCAGCACTCGATGAAACTTTTGAGCTAGCAAAGCCAAATGATAGTGATGACGCTGCGTTAGGATACAGGCCACAGACTCGTAACCGAGCCCCTGTGTTAATGCCTGAACATCCAAAACAACGAAGCCTGATAAAGACTCGCACAAAAGCTAACGACACAGCTAAGAAATCTGTTAAGGTCGCCGTGCTTAAAACTATGACTAATGCGAACGACGAAATCACAACGATCAGCCGCCCATTAACCTGCGAAGAATGCTCTAGACACAAACAAGTCGTTGGAGTAATGCCAAGAAAAGGGCCGTTCCAACCCTACTGGGAAACATTGATGTTACAGGCCACTGTGTTTAAGCTAGAAGTGAGAGACGTGTGGCAAATAGCACTTCTCACTCTCCCTGAAGAGCTCAGACCAAAACTAACCGAAGGCATGAAATCTGGCAGCATAATAGACCGAATCCGTGACGAAACGGACGAAGCCATATATGAACGACTAAAACAGGCATTATTAGAAATGAGGGGACCGACACACGCAGATTGGAGCAAAATACTAGAAATCCAACAGGCGAGTGATGAAACATTTGAGACATACGCCGAGCGGTTATGGGTAACGTACAGAGAACACTCAGGATTAGAAAATGCAGATCGAGACCATGACGCGTTATTACAACTTGTGAAAAATAATGCTGGCATCCCAATCCAACGGGCTTTGTCAAATGGTGTTGATCCAGTCAAAAACACGTTCCAATCAATAGTAGACTGGGGCTCAAGAATAGAAAATAGATGGAAATCTAAACTAAATGCTGAAAAGTGCATGACTCCCATAATGCTTAACAGCAATGGGATTAAAAAGCATGTTCACTTCGTAGATGAAAATGCACAAGAAAGTGTGTCAATCTCAGCTCTTAAGGAGGTGCAGGATGATTTGCAAGCATCTAGTCATGAATATACTAAAACTCCAGGAGAACATAGCAGACAACCCAATGGCAAAGAGAACAGGTTTTGCAGTTCCTGTCAGAAAATAGGCCATTCAGAGGAAAAATGCTGGTCGTTGGGTAGAGGTCGAGCTCCACCTTATTTTCAGAAAAATAGGAAATTACTTTCTAAAGGCAAAGATCAGCGCTCATTTGCAGGTAAAACTCTCAGTGAGCTAACTGCATTGTTCATGCAAGGCCTTCAGCTATTAACTTCACTTGCGAGCGGGCTAGCAGCCTCTTAGCAATGAGTTTAATAGTAAAACATCCAGTTTGCAAGAATCCTGTTTGTATTTTCACATTTGTAATTGTATAAAACATTGTGCGCATTGAACACACATTATAGTTGTTTGTGCTACTAGATGCACATAGACTACTCAAGTTTATTCTTAAAAACACATGATTGCGTTACTGTAAGTGAGGAAACACTTAAGATAACGGCTATAGATGCTATGCATTCTAAGCCATGTATCTTGTGAAAATCGGAATAACTTTAATACTGGAATTGTACAGCAATTTCAAGTTGCATGTGTCAATGTTGAATTTGTTTGTCTCCTATAATGCAAGCTCTGCTATTTCCCATATAGCTGCAGTAAACCATAAACAGGAACATAGAATTGCCATCTGGCTACAGTGTGAATTACAATTGCATTAACCATGAAAATGTCTTCATCGCAACAGGACTCAATAACTCTGACCTTTGCTATTCCTAATTTAAGCAAGTTATAATACTTTTCATTGGTTCAATTCCCAGTGCCAAAAAGGAGGGGAATTGTGCTGTTAAATGTGGCACAGATAATAGAAAACCAATTCATAACCAATTAATCCTTCACTCAAAATGACTGTAATGAAGTCTCAGATTGTGAAAGGCTCGACTGCCAGAACAGTCTTAAGCGTTAATACACAGAAACAACAGCAGCAATTAACTGTGTTTCTCTCTAAATTTGTTTCTCTTTAAATTTGTAATTTGTTCCTATCTCAGGAGGACAATTGCAATTCCTTGGAGGACGGACGGCCAAAAGGCCACCCTCCCCCTGCATCTCAAAACTTGAGATGTGAGAGATGGGTGCGAATATCTTTATATATATTTGATGGGGTCAATCACACCTCACAATATGTCTACATGACCTCCCAGTGAAAAAACTGGAATTAAATTATGCAACACAGATTGATATTGATTAGATTCCACCCATCTCCAAAACATTAATACAGAACACACCCTACACTCAAGACAACATCACCTGGAATAGACCAAATCTATTCAGGCTGAACACTACACATCATAAACGACAAAGATGACATAGAGTCTAAAAGTGTTACTTCACTAAAGATCTATTGTTCATCTTTTCACACTAACAGATCCAGATAGCCACACACACACACACACACACACACACACACACACACACACACACACACACACACACACACACACACACACACACTGTTACCAGGAATACCCATTATTGTATGACTACACATATTTAGATCTACATTAATTACATTGGAAGACTCCTGAACAAATACAGTGGTTATTATATATATGCCTTCATAAATGTGATTGATTTGTTGTTTTTCTTTTATGGTTTATTGATGCGTACCATCTTTTTTAATGTATCAATTGCACTGACTTTTGCTACATTTCCTTTGAGAAATTCAGACCAAAATGCTTAAATTCCACTACCACCAAAATAGTGGAAAGTTAGATGAACTTTGAGTTTTGATTTCCGAGTCTTGGTTACACTGAATATTTTGCTAATAGTCCTCATGAAAAGGGGGACTTAAAATCAACAATGATTTTGTTTTGTTATAATGCATTTTATTTCAATGTTCCCAGAAACAATGTACGAGCTTGCAGAATCTTCTTTTATTCTCAAACCCTGACCACTTTATTAAGTATATTGATTTAAGGGCTTATTGCCAGAGACTATTTTGATATGACCACATCAGATTTCTGACCAATGAAAAATGCCATGTATGCTTTTGTTCTTTGTTGTGCTTAATCACAGAATACCTGCAGCAAAAGTTCGCTCCTGTGTCCTGCCTCAAAAAGAGTGACTGTTCTTGAGGTGTGAAGTATTCAATGGACGTTTTGCATATCAATGATGAAGTTCTCATGCAGGGCTACAAGAACAACAGAGGCTGAAAACTGATCAGCTGCTTTTGCAACAAGTCTGGACGAGAAGTCTGAAGAATAACATCTACACACAACAGAAAGCATATCTTTGTGGACAATGCCACCTTTGGACTCAATGGTTGTGGCCAATGGTGCCAAACGGGGAACTGTAAGGTGGAAAATAATCAAAGATATTTGATATCATCTGTTCTGCTGTTAACTGCCATCGTCGTGATCAAGCTATTGAAATTGACCCAACCCCCTCCCCATCAGAAGGGCCAGGTTGAGTTAGAAAGACAAAAGAATGACTGGCCGGCTGGCCAAATGGTTAACACCTTTGATACAGTGGGGGAAGTTTTGTCTGATTGGTTACTTTCAAATGTCTCACGGTTTAGTCTGATTGGTCTGTTTTACAAGAGTCCGATTTGAATTTGGTGACTTCAGGAGAGAGGATAAAAGAGAATGGATTCTGTAGCTCGCTCTCTTTTGGATTCTCTGGCTTCCTCTGGGGAGAGCTGTTCTTTAGCTCTCTCCCTCTTTCTCTCTCTCTCTCTCTCTCTCTCTCTTTCTCTCTCTATCTCACAGGTAACATTCTAGGCAGAGGCCTACAGAGCATAATTAATGGTTTATGTTTACATCTATTTGGAACTATTTAGAGTGTAACCATAACTAGAATTTGTGTTTCCTTTTAGAAGAGATTTATGTCTATGATGTAATTGACGTTTTACGTTTACTTGATTGTTAATAAATTGTTACATTTTGATCCTTTCTGAATTAATCTGTAATTATTAACTATCTCCAATGTGGAACGGTATAATTGCAACAAAGGGTTAAAACGGAATGATTAAATGTATGATTAACTATCAAATATAGATGACCAAACAATCGGTTGGGATTCTCTTCTAAATGCGATAACTATGATAAATGGAGTCAGATAAAGAATATTATAATCAAATCCATTCTTCCAGCTGAGACACTGGACGCGTGCGGCCTTCACCGCGGTTCGCTACCGATCCTTGGAGCGAATTCATTGCGGGCTTTACAAGCCGAACTACACCTGATCACCCTGCAGGCAATGGTAGGGTATGCCCATGCATAGTATATTGACTCAAGATGGCGCCGAAGATGGCTGCTGTGTTGCGAGCTCCGTTACAACATTGTAGTTTTTTATTTGTTCTGGTTATAGTTTTTGTGTTTTTTGTCTTGGATGTTGTCTGCCTTACTGCGTACGACAGACAGACACTTTTGGACATTGGTTCGGCAATCGCACACTGAAAACCGGACTTTAAATTCATCAGTGACGACCCGCTGTTTACAAACACGGCAGCGGAGCCCTTTGTCTGGGCGGTCTGACCGCGAAAACGCAGCCGGAGAAGGGGAAGCAGAGCAGAGAAGTGGCTAATGTTCAGTCTCTGGACAACAAACTCTGCGAGCTGAGAGCACGGATCTCTTTCCAACGAGAGACGAGGGACTGCTGCATTATCTGCCTTACAGAAACTTGGATATCTGCTGAGATTCCAGATTCAGCCATCGAAACCACGGGGTTCTCCGTGCATCGAATGGACAGAGGAAAAGAACTCTCAGGGAAAAGCAAAGGCGGGGGTGTATGTTTTATGATCAACAGATCCTGGTGTGATCAGAGGAACGTACATTCTATCAAGTCTTTCTGTTCTCCTGATCTGGAATTTCTCATGGTTCTGTGTCGACCATTCTGGCTACCGAGGGAATTCACAGCGGTCATCATCACAGCTGTGTATATTCCCCCACAAGCCGACACAGACCAGGCACTAAAGTAACTGTATAGGACAGTGAGTGAGCAGGAAACCGCGCATCCTGAGGCTGCGTTTATTGTGACCGGGGACTTTAACAAAGCCAACTTCAAACGCATTGCACCTAAATACCACCAACATGTTAGCATCAACACGTGAGCGAACCGTGTTTTGGATCACTGTTACTCTCCCTTCCGGGATGGCTACAAGTCCCTCCCGCGCCCACCATTTGGCAAATCGGACCACTCTTCCGTTCTCCTTCTGCCCGCTTACAGGCAGAGACTGAAACAGGAAGCACCCGCCCTCAGAACCATCCAGTGCTGGTCGGACCAATCAGACTCTATGCTACAAGACTGTTTTGATCACGCGGACTGGGAGATGTTCCGGTCGGCCTCTGATGACGACATCGAGGTCTACGCTGATAGCGTAACGTGTTTCATCAGGAAGTGCGTAGAAGACTTTGTTCCGACCAAAACAATTCGGCTGTACCCAAACCAGAAGCCGTGGCTAAATGGGGATGTTCGCGCGGCACTCAATGCGCGGACCTTCACTTTTAACTCCGGTAATGCGGAGGAGCATAAACAAGCAAGTTATGCCCTCCGAAAAACCATCAGAGCAGCAAAACGCCAGTAGAGGGACAAGATTGAAGGACAGTTCAACACCACCGACTCTAGAAGCATGTGGCGGGGAATTAACACCATCACGGACTATAAAGGGAACTGCCGCTGCCTCTCTCCCGAACGAGCTAAACACCTTTTATGCTCGCTTTGAGGGAACTAACACCGCTCTCGCGGAGAGAGAGCTCGTGGCTGAAGATGCAGAGGTTAGTTCACTCTCTGTATCTGTAGCGGATGTAACCCGATCCTTCCGGCGGGTGAACATCCGTAAAGCCGCGGGTCCAGATGGCATTCCGGGCCGCGTCATCAGAGCGTGCGCGAACCAACTGGCTGGAGTTTTCACGGACATCTTTAACCTGTCCCTCTCCCTGTCTGTGGTCCCCACATGCTTCAAAACGTCCACCATTGAGCCTGTACAGAAGCAGTCAAAAATCACATGCTTAAACGACTGGCGTCCTGTTGCTCTGACCCCCATCATCAGCAAATGCTTTGAGAGAATAATCAGAAACCACATCTGCTCTGTTCTCCCCCCCTCACTGGACCCACTGCAGTTTGCATACCGCACAAACCGCTCCACTGATGATGCCATTTCATCCACAATACACACTGCTCTCTCCCACCTGGAAAAGAGGAACACATATGTGAGAATGCTGTTTGTAGACTACAGCTCAGCATTCAACACCATTGTGCCCTCCATACTTGACGGGAAACTCCGGGCTCTAGGCTTAAACAGCTTGTTATGCAGCTGGATCCTGGACTTCCTGTCAAACAGATGCCAGGTGGTCAGAATGGGCAGCAACATCTCCTCATCACTGACTCTCAACACTGGAGCCCCTCAGGGCTGTGTTCTCAGCCCACTCCTGTACTCCTTGTACACACATGACTGTGTGGCAACCCACAGCTCCAATACCATCATCAAGTTTGCTGACGATACGACGGTGGTAGGTCTCATCACTGACAATGATGAAACGGCCTACAGAGAGGAGGTGCACACTCTGACACGATGGTGTCAGGAGCACAACCTCTCCCTCAACGTCAGCAAGACCAAGGAGCTGGTGGTCGACTTCAGGAGGAATGAGAGAGAACACCGCCCCATCACCATCAATGGAGCACCGGTGGAGAGAGTCAGCAGCTTCAAGTTCCTCGGTGTCCACATCACAGAGGAACTTTCATGGTCCGTCCACACCGAGGCCGTTGTGAAGAAGGCTCATCAGCGCCTTTTCTTCTTACGACGGCTGAGGAGGTTTGTAATGAACCGCCACATCCTCACACGCTTCTACACCAGCACCATAGGGAGCCTGCTGACTGGCTGCATCACCACCTGGTACGGCAACAGTACTACCCGCAGCCGTAAAGCCCTGCAAAGGGTAGTGTGCACGGCCAGCTGCATCATCGGAGTGGAGCTTCCCTCCCTCCAGGACATTTATGCCAGGCAGTGTGTGAAGAGAGCTCAGAGGATCATCAGAGACTCTAGCCACCCGAGCCATGGGCTACTCTCACTGCTGCCATCAGGCAGGCGGTACCGCAGCATCAGAACACGCACCAGCCGACTCCAGAACAGCTTCTTCCCACAAGCAATTAGACTCCTTAACTCTTGATCCATCAGGATCATAACACACACTGGACAGAATATCACTCAGTACAACCCACTGTAGATACACACACATTAAATACACATTTATTTATCATATAGCATCTATTGCACATTGGATTTCTATTGTGAATAATATTGTATACTGTACACATTGTATATTATTATAGCGTAATGTATATTGTTTAATGCATGTTTAGTGTATATTGTTTAAAGTATATGTATATTGTAAGTATGTGTATATTGTTTAAAGCTGTGAGAACAGGGTCTCGGTAAATGGGTGTTATTGGCCGCTGACAAGTGTCTTGATTTCATTGGGACATTTCTTTACTCTATCCCTAATTGGTGTGCCAAATTTCACAATAGCCTACAGCTATATGGATTGCAAGAAGATGAAAAAATTGTCTGCTAAAAATAATTTAAACGTTTGGCGGAATTTTTGTTTTGCCTAACTGTCAAATTTAATCTTTTTAGTACAAAACTTGGAGACCAGCCATGTGTTTTGCCTCATCATAGAGTCATTGAAGGTGACATCACTGTTAATGTTGAAAGATTTTTTTTAGTCTAAGTCCTACCACCTTAATGCACCTTTAAGAAAAATTCTAGAGAAAATGTAAACAAGCAGAATTGCACAAATGCCGTCTGCTGTTGTAATTGCATCACAGGTGCTCACCTCCTGGTCTCAGTGATGGAAAATGCTGTGGGAATTGAGCCAGTGTACTTCCCTTGAGGCTCCTCTGTTCTGCTGAGGGGAGGAGGTGGGAATGGGTCACAAAGATGTGGCGCGAGAGAGATGGATGGAATGGTCACCCTGTCCTTGTGATGATCTCTTGAGTATATTAGATGGCGTCAGTAGGCTCTAGGAGGTAATCACAGTGTTTATTGTCACAGGTGGACCACTGTGTACGACTCTGTGCTGGAGACCCAGCTGTAGGGACCAGCGTCACTGCCGGCCAGTACGTGTTTGCGCACAAGTGTTTGTTGCAGTGTGTTCTACACACTGCCAAAGGCCTTCTTTCTGACAGTGCTCTGAAGTAATCACATTTGACCTTAAAAGAAAGAGCGTGAGGGTGTTTGGTAGAAAGCTGTCAGAAATATTTTTCTCTGCTCAGATATTTGCACACATGGCAACCTCAAAACCCGTTGGTTTGGTAGGGCAGTGTGAACTAGCCTTGTTTTAACTTGCTTAGTGATAGATCGTGTCCGTATCACCTGCAGCTAATTGACTAGCGTTTATTGCAAGTGCTACATGATCACGTGCCTGAAAACACAATTATTACGAAGTCAACCCTCTAGATCACATGATGAGTATGAAGTGATTTGAGATCGAAAATGTCAGCAGAAAAAAGATAACATCTCCTCAGTGGCCCAGAGTCAAGTCAATTTTCCCTGTGGAGACCAGGATAAACAGCACCAGCAAGAAGAGTTAGATTTGATTTGGGCCATTCGACAGACAGAGAAAGCAGGAAAATGATGGACCGGGGTAGAGCATAATTGAAAATGAAAACGATGGAGTGATGAGGAGGAGGACTCTGCCAGACAGTGCGGTGAGTCTTGGCTGAGCTCTTGTTTCTCCTAAACAGCTGATTTCCTCCTCATTCACATACTCCATCAGTGTCTCTGCGTGTGTGTGTGTGTGTGTGTGTGTGTGTGTGTGTGTGTGTGTGTGTGTGTGTGTGTGTGTGTGTGTGTGTGTGTGTGTGTCCTGACTCCTGTCCACTAAGTCTCTCGGTTCATCCTAGGACAGATTGTCAGAAACCCAGACGCCAAGTCTCCACCCAGATTAGCCCAGTGAACACCAATGACATCTACAGGACCTCTGACTGTACTCGCTGACTTTCTCTCTCTGGAGCGCTGGAGTCGACAGAAGGTTAGCCAGAGATCTCTCACCACTGTCTTTATAGACACTAATAATACAGAGAAGAAGGAAAGAGATTCTTTATCATTTTTTTGAATGACAGTGAATTTCTATCCAATCCAATCCAACCCCAGCATTACCATATATTTAGTATTCCTCTCCAGCTGTAATCAATAATTGGTCTTCCTTTGTCTCTTCTATTTCTTCTAATGACTCCATTACGAAGCCCCATCATGTGATTTTGAGCCTTGTTTGGCACTGTAAACTTTAGGAGTAAGAAGTCACAACCTCTGCGTTAATATAATCTGGAAAATCCTATACTTGACTTCTTAACCCGCAACGGATCTTGGGCGGGGAGGTTGACGTGAGTGGGCGTGTCTGCACTTTTATTTACTTTTGTTTTATACAAAATATTCAATCAACTATCACAAACTATGCATCATTTGAAAGCTAAAACACTCAAGATTCATGTTCTGAACTTGTTTTTGTAATTAATAAATACAATAAATACACCAGATAAATATACACCAGAGAGGAAAGGGTTAAATTAAATGCTAAAGGACCGGCTATGTAAACATTAGCATTTCATCTCCTGTCGTTCAGATCAGATCGGACGAATCCAATAAACACCTGCATACATCTCCGTGTAAGGGTCCACTCTTCAAAATGCATCCCAATTTTTAATCCAAAACAACACAAAAATAGGGAAAAAACAAAAAATCCTCCGTTGTTTGCAAGAGAGTTTTGAGTTAGCGTAATCAATCATGTCCATTTTCAATGAAATATCGATTCTAATCCGTTTCTGGCAAACTCCCCCTGCAAGAATAGTCTCTTCTCCGTGACATAAACCCTCCTTCGTCTCTCTCCTTCAATCAGAGTCTCTCCTGTGATGCATCATATAGAGGAAGCGCCTTACAGGCTTGGTGAGCTGTCAATCATTGCGCCCATGGTTTTCGTTGGATCAGAGCCATAGAGAGAGATGGCTCTGCGTTGGATAAAGGCACTCGGTGCCTAGCCAATGCCTTTCCAACAAAGGTTTGATTGATGGACTTAGTAACCAATCAAAAGGCATTATCTTGCGCAATTTATGTAAGTAGGATTTGGTGAATACTACTAGTGCTTGCGCTTTGATAACACCGGCATTCGCCTGCCATGGCGCCTGCCAGTGTTTAGGCAGAAACTGCTTTGGAGTGCGCAGACTCTGACACTTCTTATCAGCTAAATTAGTTTTTTACACTTTGTAATTTCTGTAAATAGTTGCTTTAGTTTTTCAGTAACTGTTTATCCATTATAATTAGCAGTTTATTGCAGATTTATTTTAATGAAAAACTATTCTTTAAAATTGCAAATATTCTGAAATAAATGGCCTTTTTGAAAGGACGCCTAGTCTTTTCCTGACATAAAAGCTTACAGAAGCTACATTACTGAGAGAATCATCCTCATATTTGAATCATGACATAATTAGACGTTCAGTTTTTCAGACTCTTAACATAAAATTCTTTTTTTTTTCTTAAGTGGAAAAAAAAAAAAGTCACTTACATGTATATATACATTTATATTACTCTGTTCCCATATTACTTAAGTTATTATGACTCTTGGGTAGCAACATTTCAAGTGTCTAGTTTAAAATAAGACCAGTTTATGAATATAGACCATAGGGTTTAAGAGCTGCAGACATTTTCATTTGGGTATGTCGTTTTCAAAAATAGGGGCGCAGGTTAAGAGGTTAATAGTTCATGAAGAAAAAAAATAGTTGCCATCATTAACTTACCCTCTTGTCATTCCAAACCTGTATTATTAGATTTCTTCAGAGAAACACGAAAGGTGTGCAACATATGTGTTGCATAGGGGTCCTTCTTGAAGGGAGGATGGATGATGGTTTCTGTGTCACAAAATGTAAAATAACATGAGGACTTTTTTTTGTTGCAAAATATGCATGAATATAATCATAACCAATTTAATCTAGGTCACAGTTTATGATAAAAACTGCTAATAAACAAATGCATACCACATCTTTATGTTGGAGCTCAATGAGGTATTATAATAAAGGTTTAGAGTCAACCACTGAGCAGGCAATGGAAAGCGTGGAAAAGCTTAATTGCATGGAAACATTTACATGACAATTCTTCTCTGTTTTTATCTGCAAATAAACTCCAGCAGATTTTCCAAAGCTATGTGCGACAAATATGTGTGGGTTTGTGAGTGTCTGTGTGTTTGTAAGAGTGGAGAGAGAGAGAGAGATACAAAAAGGCTAAAATACAGTCATTTTATATGACTCATGTCAAGGGCTGCTTGTACACAAACACACACTGAGGGGATTTCTTTCAACGAAACAATTTTGAGGTGAGCATAACAACAACAGATGGATAGAAATAATTCCATAGACATGCATCAAATGCCAGTTACTGTATGCAGTTTGAATCATCGGTCTGTCAAATTTTCACCATGGAGAAAAATATTATATAATGACAATAGAACATAACAGTGACCATTCATACCCCCCCCCCCCTTTTTTTTTTCTCTCCATAGACATTAAATCATAAGCATATACAAATATCCCAGTGTAATATCCAGAGACAGTTACAAAGTAAGCCATCAGTTGACTGATTTCCCCTGAAAAGTGTAAACACTGTGGCTCTTCCAAATAATTGCGCTGTTTGTTTGAGCTTCCCATCCAGCCCTACAGAGCATCACTGGCTCAACCAATGGCATCAAATTGGAGCGGAACTATCTGTTCGCCTGACCGAGTGTTTAGGGAACCTGTTTAAAAGTGATCATTATTTTTGCTATTCTATTTGTTGTCGCTAGTGGCCAGTGTTTCCATGTTTACTTATTAATGACACTTCAGCTTAAAAATGTAAATAATTAGTTCAAAATCATGATAAAACAATTGTACCATTATTACAACAATCAAAACAGACTGTAGGATCTCTGGTATTCTAATACTTCCCTGGGACTTAAATATGATTTCAAAAAGAAAGAGCAAAAAGTTGACTTATGATTTCTATAAAGCATATTCCATCTTTAACACTGCATATCATAGCAGGTTTACAGCCTATGGATAATTGCTAGAAAAAAATTCTCTATGGAGAAAATAGATGAGATTTTTACTTTTGGAACTGCTGCAGGTGCCAACTTGAGTTCCACATGCTAATTTATTAAATGTGGCGCTTTTTTTTTTCTCTCCCCAACCTTTTCTTTTCTGTATTTGGTATTTAAGTATTTTTAGATGGCACAGAAGTGAAAGAAAGTTTTATGTCCTGTCACATTATCTAGATTATCTAGACCCCATTTCTGTAAAACAAACTACCACCTCACTTACTAAAGCTTTGCTAAAGTACATTATAGTCAAAATAAAACAAACAAGAAAGAACATATTAGAGTTGTTTACACTGCTTGAATTATTGATCTATTAAGTGTACAAAATATTTAGAAATGTATTTAAATAATAATAAATGTGATAAAATCAGTGTGAACTATCAAGAAAAAATATATGTCAAGATAAAAGGGCCACAGCAGTTGAAGAAAGTGAACAACAAAAGTGTGTGGAGAGTGGCAGGATGGAAATTTGGTGAAGGACAAAAAAAAAATTATCACCACATGATCACCACTACAAGTTATGCCACATATGAATGAAATTATTGTATTTCATATTTATATTTGGGGACGGAGTAGAGCGCAGTCTCCGGAGTACCCCTCGGCCTACGAGGGGCGATGGGGGTGTGTGGCAAGCAGTCGAGGCCACGGGGACTGTGAGAGAACGGCACAAGGCCAGTGGCGTGATTGATAATGAGCGCCAGCTGTGTGCCACGCCGTTCTCGTATCTCTCACGGAGGAGCTCGGATGCATAAAAGGAAAACCAGGCTTGGATTTTACGTTGTTTTGTTTATGTTTTATTATGTGTGTGCGCGGCAGAGGGGCTGTCTGCGTTACTTTCAGTTTGTATGTGTTTATAAAAGTATTTGAATGTTCGCCGGTTTCCACCTCCTTCTTCCCATAACAAAGAACTGTGTTACATGGACACTTACAGAAGACCGCAAAAGAACACGGCAGCATTTAGCATTTGGGATAGGGCCATTATAGAAACATTTTTTCAAAAAAAAAAAAATTTAAGCGGTTCAACTCAAAAATACTACATGAATGAGTGTGAGAGGTATGCAAATAGATTTAAGGGTTCACAATTGTGTGCTAGCCTTCTATGATGAAGTAGGCTATATACACCACAGTAAATCCACATCACTGTTTTGCCCACAAACGGCAGATTTGTTTGTTTTATATGGAAAGCGACTGATAACATGTCCTAGTTTCACATTATCATAGACTTTAAAAATATGTATACAAGTCAAGACCAAAGTTAAGAGTTCTTGTCTTGACAACAGGTCAATATGTGACGGAAGCCATGAGGTTTTTGTTGGATTTAAAATACAGTACAATAAAATACAGACTAAAATACAGAGGCAAAACTGTCTGACAGGCTAGTGACATCTTTATGAAGACCTTTCAAGTCTCTCTGTTGTCCTGGAGCCATTTAACGCAGTCACCAGGAAACATAATCATGTGGATTTCGGCTGAAGAATGAGAGAGTAAAAGACAGAAGGAAAGACAGAACAAAGAAAGGGAAAGGACTAAGTCTAAAATACAACATGGAAAAAACAGGTCTGAGATGGAAATATGCGTGTGGAGCCAAGTGGTCAGGGCAGGGCTGAGGTTGGGTGAAAAAGGGCCAGAGAAAAGTGGCTATTTCCCCTGGCTGTGCTCTATCAGATTAGCATCAATACACGGCCTCATCGCCACTGACATGAGAACGCTTATGAAACTGGGATGCAAATGTGAGACTCCGAATGGAACACGAGGACCCATACAAATCCACAGCCAAATACATCACATGCCAGAAATAAACTTTTCAATCAGGATCAATATTTACACCCTGGAATTGATTTCGCAACATATTTATTTCAAAAATAATTCTAACAGCTAACTGTTAAAGTGTTAGTTCACTCAAAAATGACACCCGTAAAACCTTTGTTTATCTTCGTAACACAAATTAAGATATTTTTGTTGAAATCCGATGGCTCAGAAAGGCCTCCATTGGCAGCAATGACATTTTCTCTCTCAAGACCCATAAAAGGTACTAAAGACATCGTTAAAAAGTCCTTCTCACTACAGTGGTTCTACAATAATTTTATGAAGCGACGAGAAGTTTTTGTGCGCAAAAAAAAATAAAAATCTTTTATTGTGCCTTTGTGTCATTTTAGAAAGCTTTTAAAATCTTTAGAAGCGTTTGTCTTCATTTATTGCAAACATAAGGAAACTTAATTGAAAGATACGATGAAGACAAAAAAAACCTCACCTTGAAGTCAATTTGCATACTGAATTCACAACTGTGTATTTGAAAGCTGGATGAAAACATTAGCCTACTTGGACTGCTACACTAAGTATTATGTAAGGTCCTTCTCTAGAAGCGCAGGCATAAATAAGTCTGTTTCAGGTCATCTGTGTTTCTCTTAATAGTTCACATGTGAGACAAGCTAATGACCCACAGTAAACCAGGACTCACACCACCAAAGTGTTCTGTAGACAGGGTGGCCCACAGGGTCTCTGCAGTGCTACAATCGTTTGTTTGTTTGTTTGTTTGCTGGTTTGCTTGAAGAAAGACATTTAAACGGGGAATGCTTTCTGAACCATTGGACACCAAATACCTTGAATAGACTCACAGACATGCACACACTTACTAATACGCACGCATAGGCATTAAAAGACCTTAGAAGAATGAGACAAGTGCCATATCATTACTGCGTAACATGGTCACAGAACATCACAAAGAAAAAAAAAATTGTAAGTGTTAGATTCAAAGATGCTTAAAATATTGATGGGATGAAAACTAACGCAACATATACTGAGCACTGTGTTCCAAAACCTAGTAAGCTGCTATGTAGGCATGATTTTAAAGCATGTGTGGGATTACAAATTTAAGAATCTGTTTAAAACTAAGGGAAGTACATTGTATTTAGCATTTAAGGTAAAGATGGTGACATCAGATGAATTATTATGTTAAGCAAAGTTTCCAGCAAGAGTTTTGTCAGTTCCTGGTCTCTTTATTGAAAATCAAATGAGCCAGATTACTGAGAATCTCACCTTTTGTCTTTAATGGCTCTTGAAGCCCCTGTCCCATTTTGAATAGTTATGCTGATTGGATTAGGACTGGTGATACTCTAGAGTCTGGGGCAGGTCTCTTTACCTGGATACTTAATTTGCATAATTTGTTTAAGGTCGTCACCCACTTGCTTCATCTCCCCTGCCACCTAAAATCTATATAAACTACAATGTATACTGCCTTAGTAGACTTGATGGACTGCAGCTACTGACAACATGTGTTCTCAATAAAGAATCCTGCTGAAGATACATCCAAGTCTCCTGGTGTTCTCTTCAGAGTTTCAAATCGTTTTGGTGCCGTGACCCGGATAGAGCTTTTCACCAACCATCAACCGCGATTTGGTGAGTTTCACTCTATCCAAAGCACCCCTTCAGACCAGTACATGCAGTTATCCTCTGTGCTGACAGAGAAGTGTTAACAAACAACTGCAGGGTTTGTCAATGATAATTATCCTCTATGTTGCTAGAGAAGGTTTATCCTTTGCTTTGCCAGAAAAGGTGATTTATCCTCTGTGTAGTCAGAGAAGATTCATCCTCTGCTTGCCAGGGAAGGTTGAACACATTCCGAAGTGTATTAACTAGGTTGTCCTCTGCTTTGTCAGATAAGTTATTGGTGTATCCTCTGCTTTGCCAGAGAAGTGGTTATCCTCTGGTAGTCAGAGAAGGTTAAAACTGTTACAGTGTGTTAGCAAGTTGGTTCTCATCTGCTTGCCAGGGAAGGTTGAATACATTATTATGTATATTAGGTTATTCTCTGCTCGGTCAGAGAAGGTTAACAGTTGCTCTGTGTTAACAAATTTACAAGTTTATCCTCTGCTTTGTTAGGGAGGTGTTGGAAGTGTCCTGTTATGACAGAAAGACATTACAAAATGTTGAGGAGGAATGCTAGACTGATTCCAACAACGGAGAAAGGTGGACTAGCTACACATTCAAGGACAGACAGTGAATTCAAATCATTGTTAGGAGAGCACATGGACTCAATAGTGAGTAAGTCAGATTGGATTTGACAAAGAAACTTGTTATTGATCCAGATAAAGTATGGTCTACCGAAGAATGCAAGAAGGGGTTGGGTGCATGTATCAGAAAGAAAAACATAAAGGGCATTATCTGCTGCCACAGAGAGTTTACCTTATCCTTAGCACAAGAACAAGCTCGGTGTATTGCTAACGTAAAAGAACAGAACAAACAATTGCACAGTCGAGTGTCCTGTCTTACAAAAAAGGTGGGCCATAAAGCCTCAACCAAATGTGACCAACAGTCAGATGAAAGCTATCCTGACTTACAGTCTTTCTGTAGAATAGAAGACAATAGCAATGTTGGATTGATGAATAAAGATGTAAATTCAGTTGAAGTGTGTGGAGCAAGACAAAAGGCTCAGAGTAGGGTAAAAGGGGTTGACGCTGTTCCATCTCTAAACCCAGTGCAGTTACAAGCAGTCTGTAACACTCCAGGATCTGAAGCCATAGAAAGACTTGCTGAGAGTTTGCCATCAGTGCATGGATTTTTTTTTCTGAGTTTAGGAGAGAGTTGTCCAGAAAGATGAGGCTCTATATGTCATTAGCTGAATTCACCCAGCTAATGATGTCGCAGATCTTGACTGAGTAAGAAAGAATTCAAAGATTTTGAAAGTGCTGTAAATAAAGAGTTTCAACATGCCAGTAAAGATTAATTGAGAGAGGGAGTTCTGAGAGGGTTAAAGAACATTGTTGGACCAAAAGTGGACTGGACATAGATGACTAGTTGTGTACAGAAGAAGGATGAAACTGTGAGTGAGTACACTGAAAGATTTTGTCAGTCAGTTGCAGCTTAATGTGGAATGTCTTTAATGTTTTAATAGTTATGCTGATTGGATTAGGACTGGTAATACTCTAGAATCTGGGGCGGGTTCCTTTGCCTGGATACTTAATTTGCATGCATTAGTGTTGTAGTACTCAAGACTGGTCTTGGTCTTGAGACCGGTCTTAAGACCATTTTTTGAAGGTCTTGGTCTTGTCTTGGATTTTATCTCAAGACCGGTCAAGACCACAACTGCAAGGATATCACTAAATTCCCGGTGCATTGTCTGATTTAACATCATTAATGTAAAACTTACTGCTTAAAATGCAATCAATAACTTTGTTGTAATGTGATTTCTTTTGTTACTGTGCTGCCAGGTTCAAAATCAATGCAGCATTGTCTCAAAAATGCCCAAAATTAATAATAATGCTGATATTCTGAGAATGCTGAGGATAGAAATTCTGAGATTTCGTTTTTTTATATAACAGAATACGATTAAACAATATCACAAGAGAGCTTTTTTTCATGAATATAAGCATGAGTGCAAATTATAATGATTTATACAAACAACAAGAAGTTAATATTAAATTACACATTTTTAACGTTGCCAATTCGGCAATGTTTCGTTATTAAATGAATCAGCTGCTTTGAACAAATCGGTTGAATAAATTATTCCATGACTGTTTAATAATGTTAATGTTAAATAAATCTGAACATTATTTATGCAGGTGTAATTATACTATTCTAATTGTATTTATTTATTAAATATAAGACATTTCTCAGACAGTAGATATGGATCTTATAGATTAATTTAAGGAGTGGTCTGGTCTTGATCTTAACTCGGTCTCGCTCTGCCTTAGTCTTGTCTTGGTCTCAACCCCACAAAGTCTTGGTCTTGTCTTGGTCACGGCACACGCTGGTCTTGGTCTCGACTTGGTCTTGGTTTAGGTGGTCTTGACTACAACACTAGCATGCTCTTTTTAAGTCACCCATTTGCTTCATCTCCCCTGACAACTAAAATCTATATAAACTACAATGTATACTGCCTTAGTAGACTTGATGGACTGCATCTACCGACAGCATGTGTTCTCAATAAAGCATCCTGCTGAAGATACATCCAAGTCTCCTGGTCTTCGCTTCTGAGTTTCCAACACATGATAGGAATGAGAGATATGTTGATTATTATTATTATTATTATGCTTAGAATTGTTTTATAACAGAAATATTAATAGAAATTGCATATACAAATATTGAGTAAAAAAGTCAATTATAATCATACTGATCTACACTACTGTTCAAAAGTTTGGGGTTGGCGGAATTTTTTATTTTTTATTTTTTTTTAAGTCTCTTATGCTGCATTTACTTGATCAATATATAGTAAACCAGTAATTTTGTGAAATAGTATTACAATTTAAAATTACTATTTTAATATATTTTAAAATGTAAGTTATTCCTGTCATGGCAAAGCTGCCATTCAGCAGCCTTTCTTCCAGTCTTTATTATCAAATGATCCTTTAGAAACCATTTTAATATCCTAAATATGCTTAACATCTTTTTTGAAAACCATGATTATGATACATAGTCATTGATGAATAGCAACTTCAAAAGAAAAGCATTTATTTATAATATTTTTGTAACAATGTAAAAGGCTTTACTGCCACTTTTGAGCTATTTAATGCATCCTTACTGAATAAAAGTTTTTTTTTTCCCCAACAAAAAATATTGACCATGACCTTATCAAAAAATATTTTTTAGAGTGTCAATATGTTAGCTAATTAGTCTTTAATCAATAAGTTAATTGATTAAATAACATTAAAAGGCTTGATTAACACGAACAGGGTCTGCTTTGTGGCTGGGGTTAGAAGGGGAGAAATAAAGCCAAGGAAAGTCACAAATTATTGGGCTAATTCAATATTGTTTCATTGGAAGCATCTGCACATACAGGATCTTGATGCCTACTGTGCAACATAGAAAAGAACTACAGTTAAAGTAGAAGCAGGGAATAGTTAGATGGAGAAAGTTGTTTTAGAATATCAATATTCCAGGTATGTTTATAATTGAGTTTTTTTTTGCATGTCCCGTCTCACTCGGAAGCGAGTCACATTACAGAAGTTAAATGGCTTGCTCTTGCCGTTTTATGTTCACTGTATATTTCCATTTAAATGTTTGCCATCAGTAAGATTTTTTTAATGAATACTTTTATTCAGCAATGATGCATTAAATTAGTCAAAGTAAAGTCAAAGTAAAGACATTTATGTTTTAAAAGATTTCTATTTCAAACAAATGGTATTCGTTTTCTTATTTATCAAAGAATTTTCCACAACAATATTAATTTGCACAACTGTTTTCAAGAGGAAGAAGAATAAATGTTTCCTGAGCTCCAAATGATCATATTAGAATGATATCTGAAGGATCATGTGACATTAAAGACTGGAGTAATGATGCCGAAAATTCAGCTTTGCCATCACAGGAATAAATTACATTTTAAAATATATTAAAATAGAAAACAGTTATTTTTAAATTGAAATAATATTTCATAATATTACAGTTTTTACTGTATTTTGATCAAATAAATGCACCTTGAATGCTAATGTAGTTACGTAACATGAATATTCAGTCAGATATGTCATAATTTAGAGGTTAATCATCTGACGAAAAAACTAAAAGTTAATTAATTTGAGACTCAGTAAGTGCTGATATTAAATTTTCTGGATAAATATTACACCAACTGAAGTCATCATGGGATGAATGGAACACTAAGAGACCACATCAAAGTAACTGAATCTGCAGAACTGACAAGGACCCATATGGCGCTGAACTATCGAATGACCCAAATAATTTAATGGTTAACAAAAGACTGTCACACAGAAAATTGGATTGGGCAGAACAACACTAGTAGATAACAATATAGTTCCTCACATATCATTTTACAGAAATCATTCCCACAACAGGTTGGATGTCACTGATGCCAAGCATCATTTCAGTCTTACATAAAGATGTTGTATTGTTGCAGACAATTCAGAATACAGTGCAGAAATCATCTCCTTCAACAGAGATTTTTGTCATTTCTGTAGCTTGACAGCCCTTGGTAACCTTTTGTATAAATGCAAAATAATAGTGTCAAACACTTCTCCTTTTGGGTTTCACAGAAGAAAATCAAATGGGTTTGGAACAATATGAGGGTGAGTAAACATCATTTTCTTCATTTTCAGATTAAATATCTCTTTAAATTCTAATTATATAAATTATCTGTCCACCGTGATATGTTACTTGCTGTCTGTATACTGTATGCACAAACAACTTTAAAATTATAATCTTGAATTTAATCTTGTGAATCTACACATTGATATTTATGAGTCATTTTCATTTGTAATAGGATGGAAAAGTTCTGGTGGCTGAACAGTAATTGCTTGTTTCCATTGCATTAAGTTTGCCTGAAGGCACAAAACAGAAGAAACCTGTCCAAAATGTTTATAAGTCAAGCTAACCTATTTCTTTCTCAAGCTCAAGCAAGACAGTGAGACAATTACTCTGCTTATCTGAAATCATAAAAAGGTTCTGCTTTCATGTCCATAAAGAGTGGACATGAACTGGACAAAAGGATGGGCCCAGTTAAAAAATGATTTTTATATATATATTTTATATTATATATAATATATATATATTCTCTCCTTCTGAGTTTTTGAGTTCATTTTTGAGTTGCTTTAAAGCAGTTGCTTAATAACTGGGTTTAGAATGTCTAATTCAGAGCAACCATTGTGTCACTGCGATAAATTATCTGTAACTCAAGACTTACGATAACAAGCTGGTCAGGTACATGCTGTCTGTGTTTACTGTGACAACACGTCCTCACTCTCGGGAGCATGTTTCAGGTTTTTTTTTACTTTAGGCCATTTTATATGTTACTTGTATATATTTGTGTATACCCAAATCAAACAGTTAATCAGCTACTCAACCTCATGTTGTTCATGATTTTGCTCTTCTGTATTTTGCAGAACATCTACAGTGCTCTTTTACATAAAACAAAAAGCTGATTTATAGTGTCAAACTCCAAAAAAAGCAGCATATAATTAGTTTACACAATCCATTCACTACATTCCAAACTACTCAAGCAATATGATATGTGAGGAACATACCAAAAGTCATTTAAAAGGTGCTGTAAGCAATGTTATGCATTTTGCTAACTGCTCCTAGCCAATTGTAGCCAATGAATTAAAGTCCGTTCACCAAGAATGAAAACTATATGAGCACATGACGCCGATATGTCCTCTACCACTTTAAATGCTGCAGCTCTTCAAAGTCAGACAGATTTTGATTGGCTGTCAATGTTTTTATTGTTTTCCACCAGCTGTAAAAATGGTTCTGAATGTGATTCTAATGATATTGTTCCTCTGTTTTGTTATCATTATAGAGGTGGTGTGGACTTCCCTATTCTCAAAAAAAAGGTTATAGTTATAGGTACAGATATCATCCTTGGTAGGAATGACACTTTAGACTGCTTAGTAATTTAGCAAATCCTGCACAACATATTTGCTGAAAGGAAGAATATGTGGAACTTGACTTTTTGATTAAGCGGGATCATGTGTTAATATTTATTTAGACAAAAAATTAAGCTTAAACTTGAACACTGATGTGATTTTATTTCCTATTGTAAGAAATACAAGATTGTGCTGAAAGATAATTTATTACACTAATGTATAGATGACCGCAAAGCATGGACTAAGAGCCACACTCTAACTTTCATAACACAGTGTCTTTGGTTATTGACGTCTACAACCCATCAGCAGTCACTATGGCTGCATGCTCACACACACAGCGCATGTGAATTTTCTTGAGCATAGGTACAGGTGGGCTGGTTCTCAATCACACACACTTACCCATTCCAGCCTCTACAGCCAGTGCAGTTTGTGTGCAGTCCTGCACTCAGGTGGAAACTTCAAAGCACGCCACACTCTCACAGCAACAAACACAGAGCAGGTAGGCACCATCTGCATTCTTAGTCTGTTTATTTATTCACCAGAAATCAGTTGACCTGTGAGAAGAAATAACTAAAATTATCGTAAAACTTTAATTTGGTGAAAAATAGATCCAGAGTCTTGGTGTTAAATTTGCATGGGTGGTTTTTTAAAGTTCACGAGGAGGACAAAAAAGTTAGCGTAGTCCTAAAAGACCAGTCATCGTGACCCGAAAAGTGAATGCTATTATTTGTTTCCTGTTGCTGTCAGACACAGATCTGAAAGAGGCATGTGAGAAGCGATAAATCTAGTCTGATACGTTTTGGGGCGTTAGAGGAAGGGCTGAGTCAGGATATGGGTGACACTCGAGCTGCTTTAGGGAGGACAAGTCTCAAGCTTTAAATGGGAGCGAAAAATGTGCGTCTAAAAGAACATGCTGTAATCTAAGAAAACACTGGACTCGAATGACCCACAAGCACAAAAGCAGATAGCTGTTTTTAAAACAAATTTTCGAAGGGTTTATTTTTTCCATCTATTGAATTTCATACTTAAAAATAGATTTACATGTTATAAATTAACCATAAATATTATTAGTTAGTAATGTATGTACTGAGCAATTACAAATTCTTTACAAGCGATAATGCATGCGGTTCAACTTTTAGACTGTAATTTTCTTGGAACATCTAAAAAGCTGACCAAGCATAAAACATAATGTTGCAATTCCATTCCATTCTAATTTGTTTCTATTAATCATAAACTAATACAGTGCTGTTGTCACGTATTCCAGTGACATTAAAAATGTCAACATCTCTGTTTTCAATGTGTGCTTCGGGCAAAGATTAACGGAGCATGGCTAACAGTACTTATGCTAGTAATAAAGTGGCACTTTAAGCATATTGTAATGTGGAAAAGTCCTTACAAGGTGACCAAACAGCTTAGTCCTCATTTCAATTCCTCTACAATCTCTGGGATTTAACTAACATAATTGCAAATTAAATAGTGTACTACACCTGTAACCTGCACGTGCCATCTTCCAAGATCTTTGCTCTTATTATAGGTTTACGTAACATTCAACTTTAGGAGGTCGCGATGGAACTGGTAAAACTTTAGCTAAATAAAGTGCCTCTAACTTCCTGGGAACCGAGAAATTGAAGGTCATTATGGGTGAGACAGGGCCTAGGGCAAAGAAGTTCTGCTCCCCACATACAGGGTGGTTTCGTGCAACTGAACACTGTGTATCTGCATGGACGTTACTAGCTTTAAGTGGGCATGTAATAGTCTTGTAAAGCCCTCGAGCAGTGCAGGAAACATAGCGGAGGTAAGCTGTACTGGGACTCTGACATTTAGAACATTACCATATGTCCCACATGAGCAGTTTATGCAAATGACCTTCTCCCTTAGCCGATTGTGAGAGGATGAATCAATCTGGGATGATCACACACAATAAGAAACCACAATTTAGACAAGTATCTTTTAGCGATGGCATTGACTCTTATGATTGCTTCTAAAACCAGAGCAATGTGCTCTGTGACAATCAAAAATAGTTCGCAGACCAGACACACTAGCATGCAGCATTTCACTATTTTGTACACAGTGAAATTTATCTCTGAATTAATGTAGCAGTCGGGTCAAAACAGTAAACATAGTAGAGAAGGGGACTGTTTACCTTTCAAAGACACTTACTGTATTACTTGTGCCACAATGATTTGATAAAACATTCGCATCCTTTACTTGACCACATGATCTGGTAGCAGTGTCTGTCATGAGAGACGGTCATCTGAAGGACAAAGCAGAATTACACAATTTTAGTATGTATATTGTCTGAATCTTTGTGAATTTCCATTCACTGTGTCTGACAAAAAAGTGGCCTGTATAGTAAACTGAGAAAATGTTTAGGGAAGTACAAGGTGCAGTTTTTGAGGAGCTGGTTCTGTCTACTCAGTAGCTTGAAATAATGTAACGGTACATTAAGACAGCTAACCCTAAAAAGAAAAGTGTCATCATTTACTGACCCTTATGTCATTTGAAAGACATTTGAATGACATTTACATGTTTTTACAAAAAGATGCAAAACACCACAAACGTGTGTGCTATACTTGTGTGATATATTGCATCTCACAAAATAGCCTTGTGTGAGAAACAGATAAAACATTAACTTCATTAATCACAATCTCTAGCAGGCTGTTAAATGCTGCTCAATTCTAAAGTAATTCTAAAGTAAATATTACAGTATACAAACATCACGGACAATGGCAGACAGAGACCAGGGGAGCTCTGGCATAATGTCAATGACACTTCTATAAACGACTTACAAGTATTTTACAGTTATTGATGTAAACATCCCTAAAGTACCAAAAAAATTTACCGTTGGGTACCGGTACTGAATTTCAGGTACCGGTACCGATACCGGTTAAAATGTGAACGGTACCCAACCCTAGTTCTATGGTCAGATGAAACTATAAAAAGAGCTTTTTGACAGCAAACCCACCAGATGGGTTTTGTGCAAACAGGGATCAAAAGTACCCCATGCCCACATTTAAATATACTGTTGGATTTTTAATGTTGTGGGCCTATTTTTTTGCTGGAGGTCCTGGACATCTTGTTCAGATACATGGTATAAGGGATTCTAGCAAATACCAAAATATTTAAAAAAAAATCTAAACCTGATGGCCTCTGCTAGAAATCTTGTAATGGGCCGTGGTTGGATCTTCCATCAGGACAATGAGCCAAAACAAACATCAAAATCATCACAAAAAAATTACAGACATCTTTGATCATATTTACCAGGGGTTCCAATAATTCTGACCACAACTGTATGTTCTGCAGAAGAAAGAATGGTTAACAGCATCAGGGTGGGTTAATAATGACAGAATGTTTGAGGTGAGCTATTCCTTTAATACATTTTAGGGCCCTAAACGGTGAAAAATTACCCGGGAGACAGATCTAATTGAGCTATCTGAAGAGGCTATTGTAAATGTTGCTATTCTGAGACACTGTAAATGGTTTATGCACAACGATTGTCGTTAAGACATATTGGGCATGACGGAAAGTGATGATGTCTAATTCGGAATGTTTGTGATACAGAGACTGCTTTGTGGCCAACTCTAGTGCTCTGAATGCCACACCACGACTGTAAATCTCACAGTTCAGTAGGCATGCCTTCAAGTTTACTATCAAATAAATCCATGCATCAATGCAATAAATTTATTTAAAATTCTTTATGGTTGGCAGTTTGGCCAAACCTACATTGAAAAATCTAAATGATCCATTTTAACTTGCTTTGATGGTGGTTTTGTGGTTGTCATTTTGTTAAAGAACTGCAAAAATTATGTTGTGAAATGTATAATTTTTCTTGGTTAAAATACTTTCTACTTTCTCAGTTTAATATGCAGATATAATAATTAACTAAGTATTCATTGGTAGGATGGCACACAGAAATTACATGCTTCGCCATTTAGGACTGAATGAATAATAGTAATAGTGGAAGTTTGCAGTTGTAATTTCATTAATTTAAGGCAATCTTAAAAAAAGGAGACAAAACCACAGGGCCTCTTCTGTTTGTATCCCACAGTTCACAAGAGAAGATAATTGTATTACATGTTGACTATTTCACATGATTACAGAAATATCAATCCATAATCGTAGTGGAACCTGCTGCCCAGTATGGCTGGGTGGAGGTAGCGATCAGTGCAGAGGATGCTCACAGTGGTTTGGCTGTAATAGATCAGTCAACTGCCAAAAGTTCTCCCAATGGGAAGCTTCCATTCCCTTTTCATTTACCTTCTCATGATGTTGCAGTTCAGAGATGCTTCCTTTAATGGTTAATGGAGAAAGCACAGGACTCCACCCAGATAACAGTCTCTTGCTTTCCTGGCTGAGTCCCCTTACCCTGCAGTAAGAAAACACCAAGCTTGTTATCAATGTGGAAATCAGCGGGAGGAAAAAAAGAAAGAAAGAAAACAGAATACTTCACCCAAGCTGAAGACTCTGTCATCATTTACTTATCCTCAATGTTGGTCCAAACCCGTATGACTTTCCTACATCAGACAAAATGGAGAAATTCTGAATAATATGGCGGTCACTGATTTTATTACAGTGAAGGTGGACTGGAGCGTTTAAAACTTCAAAAAGGATGCAAAAGCACCAAAGTATGCTATGCAAGTATCACAACTCTACAAATGTTCCACTATAGGCCTATTTCAAGTTGTCTTAAGTCATATGATAGTGTGATAAACAGACCAAAATGTATTAAAAAAAAAATTATTATTTAATGATAATTTCCCTCTTCGTTGCTTCAGAAGTTTTAGAATACAGCGCAGAAGTCATATGTGCCACTAAGAGTTTCAACTTCTCTTTTTTTGGGTTTGAGTGAACTATTCCATAAAGAAGAGTCAATTTAACCAAAATGTAAATATTAGGTTGAACCACATTTGTCCCTGACATAAATTATTTTAACACTCACATTTAAATGAACTGCTGTCTAGAAATCTGTTCATTCTAAGAAGCTGAATATTGGTAATGTGAAACGCCATATAAAACCCATTTCATTCCATAACCTAAAGTATTTGTAAATGAAAGTAGATGTTCAGTGAGGAAAAAAAATTAGGGCAAGACTATATCAGGAACTGATTATATCATGAAAAGTGGGTGTTACAGGACATATCAGAATGGGGTCAGGTGGTTGGAGGGCAAGGACTGAAATAAGAGGTATTGGTGACATCAGCAGAAATAGGCAGAACAAGGCATTACATTTGGCTATTTTCGCTATTTTTATGAATTAACAAATACATTTTCATAATTTTAAATCACTTAATATAATTTTTACATACAATTTTGGCACTCCATATGAGTCTCTTTTTCAACGCTTCAGTAGCAAATTACAAAATTTGTGGAGGTGAGACAACAGATCTGATGATGAATGAATAGCACAAGATTTAAATTACACTCAGTACTTAAATTACATAAACACATGTAAGAATTACTTAGCAACCCAAGCCCAACTTATGAAGAGAAAATAACTAAAAAAGACAACCGAGAAAAGATATTCGATTTCTCTAAGCACAACTGCTACACAATGTGGTTACGTTTCTAAGAATCCCACAAACTGGAAAGATCACAATGGTTTGTTGCAATGAGGTTTGCATCTCCAGGCAACACATCTATTATGATAAACTGTATTGACACTGGGCAAAGGGAAAGCTGAAAAAAAAGAATTACCAAATGATAAACATTCCCAGATTGTCATCTTAAAATAGAACCGGGAAGCCCAAACGTACTAGTCAAACCAACATCCGACAAAAATTCTGATGAAACGCATGAATGAAGTAGTTCTGACACACACAAAAAAAAAATCCACAACTGGAAAAATATAGAACTCTTTCTTTCTTTCTTAGTATAGGCCTAGACTATTTGTCAGTTACATCGCATCAGTGATCATAGACAAGTAAGAGAATCAAACACTATTTTACATAGTAAAATAATGCCATTGAACAGCAGGAGATTTTCAATGACTGTAAATGAAAATTAAAAAAAACAGCCAGAAAATGCAGAACCAAGTATCGGTTGAGTTTAAGGTCACATGGCCCCCTAACAACAAAATTTCCATGGGAATATGCCAGCATCTTATTCGTTTGTTTTATACTTAGTAGTGTAGACAACTACACAGAAAAGTGACAATGGAAAGTGATTTCCAGTTCAGCTGGAAGTGCATGCTTTGATAAAGGACATGGACACATTTAAATCAAAGATGCCAAGAATTCACGCTAAGAGATGGCACATGAAGTGCGTGAGGAGTAATTATAAGTATCTACTCAGTCTTTTCCATGTTAAACACAGACATTTAATTTATGGTGTTGTGGAAAATGGCATAATTTTTTATGCATCTTTGTGGTTAGGTGTGAAAAAGTGAGTGAGAAAGCATGTGGTTGTGGTGTGTGCGCAGAGAATTTTCTTCATCAAGGGCAAAGTCAGTCTTTTCATACTAGCAGATATGTATTTACATTGCCTCCCATTCATAAATGTAATGTGTGTGTTTTATGTGCGTGGGTGTTCGTGTTTACGCTCGTGCGTAAAACCGCAATCAAAAGTCTGTACATCATCCTACTCAAGAGGGGAAAGTCCACGGCGTGGTATTTCTGTTTAGCGTTGACACAAATGATGCTCAAAAACAGACATAAATGTCTACCGTTACACAGGCCATGAAGTGTCTAAATCTGTTTCAGAACATGTTTGCATAACTAAATTCTGTGCAAAAAATTGAATAAGCTATAGCTAGTATGTCTTAACAACAGGGAAACATAGAGCAACACACTTTGACTTGATGTAAAAGGGAAAGGCATCCATCAGCTGCTGTCTCACAGAACTAGCCTACATGCATGTACATATGTATTTGACACCCCGTCTAAGCCGTAAAGCCAGATTTTATCTTCTTAGTGAGATTTTTCCTCCCCCTTCTTTCTGACCCCCGATTTTAGACCCTTCAACAGGGTACAATGTGGATTATGTCAAAAGATCCGGTCTCTGTTCTACTCCAGCATTCCATATGGTGTCCTCAAGTTGAGCTTGTGTTAAGTCATCTCCATGAAATGGCCAAGTCACTGACCGCAACCAGTTTCTTGTTCCACACATCACCACCCAGCCTTAAAGTTGGCCCTAACACAAGTGCGCTTGGCGCTTATGACCAAGAGACAAAGTATGGTGGTGTTTAAAAAATATGTTCTCGTAAAAATTTGCAAATACTAAATTTAGCATTGTGTCCTTAACCCCAATACCACACTGTGGGTAAGTCTTATTTACTTCTTATATCAACAAAAACATCCAATTGAAGCCATATTTTAAATATAATATGATATGATACAGTGTTGACTGATAAACCATGCAAACAAAAAGCCAACCTGCCACCTTATTAAGCCACCGGACAACTTCAGATTTTTACCTGTCCAAGACCCTCATCAAGATACATTGAATTGTCAAGAGGCATGCTCGACTATATGGAACACAAATTTTTTTTTTAAAGTCACCATAACCGTTACTATCACAAACAAAGATGAGTTTAGTGTAAATAAAACTTTGTTCAAAAAAAAAAAAATTGTTCACCGAGTGCGGCCAGCAACCATCAAATCATGTTTCGTAACAGTGTTTTGTGTAAGCACTGTAAAGGCCCGGTCACACCAAGAATGATGACTAGAAACAACTATAACGATAACTATATTCGTGTCCACACCAGCATATGATATCATTCTGTTTATTCTAAGCTCATGCTGCAGTTATGCCATCTGCCAAGTTTTAAACACTCGAGCTCTATAAAGTCTTGTGGATTCTGATTGTCTATCATTACAAATCGTAAAAATTGTTGTGAAAGTGATTTGAACAGTATAATTTCTCTGTGCCGTTATCGTTGTGGTGTGGACTCTGCTATTCTTTTATATTTAAATGATTTTTAGAACTATATCTTTATCATTAGTTATTGTCCTTGGTGTGAATGGGCCTTAAAACTTTTCATACATCTATGTGGTCAAAAAGACTCTGAATCTGGCAAATCCCCTAAAGGCATCATTAAATTCTGTGTCCATATCTTTAATGCCTTGTATATTGATTTATCATTTTAGGATGAGATTTACGGATGCCCTGAGAGGCCATGCATTTTGTGTGTGTGTTTGTGTGTATTATTGTTTTCTGCCTTATTTTCTCAGCACAACAAAAGTTGTTTTCTCATGATCTCATGACAAAAAAAAAGTTTGTTCGACCATTTCTTTGGTCAGCCAAAAACCATGTAGACATCTGATCCCTTAAGTTGGCTGGAAATGAAACTGAACACATGTTCAGAATCACTATTGCGTAAATAACGATAAAGCTGTAGCCCACTTCTCAAGTTTCGGACACTGATTTTTTTTTACATTGATGAGATTGAATGATGTATACTGATCAGGCATAACATTATTATTGTGTTGGTCCCCCATTTGCTGCCAAAATAGCCCTGACCCGTCAAGGCATGGAGTCCACTAGACCCCTGAAGGTATGCTGTGGTATCTGGCACCAAGATGTTAGCAGCATATCCTTTAAGTCTTGTAAGTTGCGAGGTGGGGCCTCCATGGATCAGACTTGTTTGTTCAGCACATCTAACAGATGCTCGATTGGATTGAGATCTGGGGAATTTGGAGGCCAAGTCAACACCTCAAACTCGTTGTTGAGCTCCTCAAACCATTCCTGAACCATTTTTGCTTTGTGGCAGGGCGCATTAAAAAGAGGTCACAGCCACCAGGGAATACCATTTCCATGAAAGCGTGTACATGGTCTGCAACAATGCTTAGGTTGGTGGTACGTGTCAAAGTAGCATCCACATGGATGGCAGGGCCCAAGGTTTTCCAGTAGAACATTGCCCAAAGCATCACACTGCCTCCGCCGGCTTGCCTTCTTCCCATAGTGCATCCTGGTGCCATGTGTTCCCTAGGTAAGCGACGCACCCGGGCATCCACGTGATGTAAAAGAAAATGTGATTCATCAGACCAAGCCACCTTCTTCCATCCCCACTGTTGGTGCTTTTGGCGGTGGACAGGGGTCAGCATGGGCACCCTGACTGGTCTGCGGCTGTGCAGCCCCATTATGCAACAAATTGCAATGCGCTGTGTATTCTGACACCTTTCTATCAGAACCAGTTTTAACTTCTTTAGCAATTTGTGCTACAGTAGATTGTCTGTTTGATCGGACCACATGAGCCTTCACTCCCCACATGCATCAATGAGCCTTGGCCGCCCATGACCTGGTTGTCGGTTCACTACGGTTCCTTCCTTGGACCTTTTTTGATAGATACTGACCATTGCAAACCGGGAACACCCCACAAGAGCTGCAGTTTTGGAGATGCTCTGACCCAGTTGTCTAGCCATCACAATTTGGCCCTTGTCAAACTTGCCCAAATCCTTACGATTATGCATTTTTCCTGCTTCTTATACATCAACTTTAAGGACAAAATGTTCACTTGCTGCCTAATATATCCCACCCACTAACAGGTGCCGTGATGAAGAGATAATCAGTGTTTATTCACTTCACCTGTCAGTGATCATAATGTTATGCCTGATCAGTGTATCTATACCTACACACACACACACAAAATCTCAAGTAGTGATCACAACAAAATAAGACAGAAAAAAATATATAAAAATGCATGGCCACTTAGGGCTTCCGTAATGATGTGATCTGTATATGTTTGCATGATTCTTCCGGTTAATGTAAGTGGAATGTTATGGGTATACCTGTGAATCTGACTTAGAATTTCTCTCATCTCTAGACTAAGGCAGCATGAACTCAGGCACGGTGCAGTATTCCGGAGTGAAGTGCAGTGACAACATTCCTAGTGTGCTCACCGATGACGGCTATTACTCTAAGAAGAAACGATACGTAAGAAAAGATGGGAGCTGTAACATGGTTGTGCACCACATTCCAGAGGAGTGGCTTCTCTGGGTCACTGACATCTTCACCACCCTGGTGGAGATCCGCTGGAGGGTCATGTTCTTGACATTTGCCCTCTCCTACATATTATCATGGCTCTTTTTTGGAATTTTGTTCTGGATCATTGCACTGACCCACGGCGATATGAAAGACCCCAACAATGAGCCATGTGTTTATGAGGTTCGAAGTTTTACAGCTGCTTTTCTATTCTCATTAGAGACCCAGACCACCATTGGTTATGGCTTTCGGGGCATGTCGGAGAACTGCATGATCGCCATCATCGTAGTTACCATCCAAGATGTCATCAGTGTCTTCGTTGACACTTTTGTCATCGGCATTGCCGTCGCTAAGATGGCATCTGCCCGTAAGAGAGCCCAAACAGTTGGGTTCAGTAATTGTGCAGTGATCAACTTATGTGACGGTCACCTATGCCTGTCGTGGCGGGTCGGGGACTTCCGAAGGAACCACATGGTAGAAGGGACAGCTCATGCACAGCTGATACAGCACCTGACACAAATCACAGGGAAAGTTGATGTTACATACAAAGACCTCAACATTGAAGAGAACAACATCATCCTGGCCACCCCAACAACCATAGTTCATAAAATCAGTCCTGGCAGTCCTCTATACAAGGTGAGCTTGCAGGACCTGAGGAAGGAGAGCTTTGAGCTGGTGGTCTCTTTCACCTACACAGACGACTGCACGGGCATCCTTCACCAGACACGGACATCCTACACTCCAAGCGAGATTCTGTGGGGCCAGCACTTTCAGGAGATGATCAGGGTCACCCACAAGAACTACAGAGTGGACTACGCCCTGTTCAACCACACAGTTAAAGTCCTGGTCCCAGAATTAAGCGCAGAGGAGTATGACCTAAAGAAGCACTCTCAACAGCCAAAACACAAACCACTCCACACAAGTTCTCCAACGGCAGCTGTGGAATTGGTTAATGGGAATAGTCTTGAGACAGAAAAAGCATCCACTAGCAGTGCTGTCCAAGAACATGAGCTATAACAATGGCCTTGATACATCCTGACTCTGCTACAGCACTTTGAAATAGGGCTTCCTCAAAGGCATCACTAGTGTAAGAAATAGTGCACTTATAGTTAGATTTAGACTTAAATGTGTGCTGTCAGTTAGCAGGAAGATCTTAAAAAGGCCCTTCTAACAAAGATAGTATCCTGGGCAAGTATTGGAATATCACATTAAATCCCTGTAGGTACTTTGGCTTGGATGAGAAACCACTTAGAGCACTACTTTCAAAATAATATAAAAGCCATGCGTTTGAATAGTATTTTAATTGTGTTCTATTGCATGTACTATTAAGCAGCCTTGCACAAAACTGCAAAGATATATTTGTACACAATGCACATGTGCATTACAGACTCTTCTATGACCTTGAAGGTTATTTGATATCCAGAGAAAAAAAGACCTCCTTGAAAATTATGACCCAAACCCTCAAACTACATAAGACGCAATGTATCAATTATAATGACAGTGACGTTAACCTGACCAAACTGTGGTCAATCAGTGTGTCTCTTTGGCATTAGCTGAGGAAGTGCAGAACATTGTTCCACCTTATTTTGCAAAGTGGTTAACCTTTCCGTCCAAACAACTAATAAAATATTTTGGAAAAAGAGCCCCAGTGACAATTTTCAATATTTACACAGCATGCATCCATTTACCCAAAGGACAATCTAACGGATGATAAATGATCATTTAGCCCTCATTGTATAGTCTACAATGTATGACTGTTGAAAGACCTCCTCTCTATTTCTATACACTTTCTACACAGTATTTTATATATATATTATATATATATATATATAGAGAGAGAGAGAGAGAGAGAGAGAGAGAGAGAGAGAGAGAGAGAGAGAAGAGAGAGAGAGAGAGAGAGAGAGAGAGAGAGAGAGAGAGAGAGAGAGAGAGAGAGAGTTTATGTAACAACAATCAAAGATGACTAAGATTTTTAGAGAAAAAATTACTTAGTTTAGTTATATTGTTATAACAGTTTAGTATGGGGAACACAGTCACTATTAACTGCGACTTTTTATCTCCTAATTTAATGCTTATTAATAGTTAGTAAGGTAGTTTTTGTAGCGTTTAAGTTTAGGTATTGGGTAGGATTAAGGGATGTAGAATAAGGTCATGCGAAATAAGGCATTAATATGGGCTTTATAAGTACTAATAATATCCTAGTAATGTGCATGCTAATAGGCAACTAGTTAATTATGGTGTTACCATAATTGTTAAGCCATACACTGATGTTATCATATTGACCACATACAATAATTTAGCATGACAGAAAAGCTCAAGATGTCCTCTTCAAGACAGACACTTTAAACAGTGGCATGCATGGTCTCAGAGATATTAACAAAAAACATATGTCTACTACAATGAATAAAATTGCTGGGTCTCGAGAGGTTTTCCTGAGAAAGTGAAGTCTCCAGCCCTCCACCTTGTGGTTGGATGTAGTGCTGTCCAAGCATCGCCCTAAATTAGGCTGAAAGGTAAACAGAGGCCGGACAGCTCACGTACCACGTTTCGCCTATAAATAGTCTGTATTATTTATAGACTTGAACAAGAAAGTAACTAAAACAAGCACTTTGCAACAGCTTCACAAATAAAAGTTTAACACGGCTCATTACTTATGACAAGTAAGCAGTGTGTGACACGCAGCAGCCAGGAAGGGCAAAGGCCTGAGGAACACTTACTGCTGGGTTTTCATTGGACCACTTATAAAGAGAAGAAGAAACATTCCTCTGATTAAACAATAAACGATCATTAATTTCTTTCACAATGGGCTGATTACCAACAATACAATGTAAGAAGCTGAAAATTAAACAAAGCCAGAATAAAATCTGAGTAATGCTGTGGATATGCATACTATGAATCTTAGACTTACCATTTGTTGATCATATTTTATAATAGCAAAACACAGAAAAACACATTTCAAAACTGTATGACTTTAATGTTTTGGTCAATGGCATAATAGGGGCTAAAAGGCCACAATTGTCTTTCATGTTAAATTATTAATAGCCTAAAATATTTGATTAGTGAAACAAAATGTGTGTATAAAGAAGTGTTGCATTTGGTCTCTATATAAAGTGTGATTTCTATAGTATGTTTGTTGTGAAAAGAAGTGACCTATGTTCCATAAAATCACAAACTAAACAGCAAGTCCCATTTTATTTCAGGAAATGGTCGTTTACGTTTTTCCCAATGGCGATTCTTTAACACTAAATGTATTTCATAGTTAAATCTCGGAGGTCAATGTTGGAATTACACAATGTTTTTTTTTCCAGTGGAGTTGATGTTAGTGTAATTTTCAAAGCTAAACCTGACGTTTCTCCCGCCCAAACAATTTTTTCCTGTTGTCGTCACGGGTCGCTAACTGATGTTTTAGATCTCATTTATGACTTGTAAAACAGATAATGAGCGTGTGTTTTGTCAAAGTAACCCCAGACATTGAGAAAATAGTACTGTTGCTAATGGTTACCTCAGACGAACTCGACTTGTGTTTGTCAACGTCCATTTACCGCATTCTGACTTTTAACTTAACTGTAGTGGTTACTGGAAGAAAACTCTGTTTAAACATATACTTCTGAAAGAACACATATTTTTTAGACACCCGCAACCTTTTGTTTTGGCTTCCTTTGGGGGGATTCAAGCCTCAGTTCGCACACTGCTGTTCTCTATTTCACTTGCTGTGTCTGTGCTGCAGTCTCTCTGAGTGGAACATTGTTTTATCCGCGCGTGAAACTCTCCCTCTCGTCGGATTGGTCGGCTTTAAGAGAGGGGGCGTGACTAGCCGGTGCGTGTTGGTTAAATGAGTTTGAAGCCTAGAAGAAACAGCACATGAGTTACCGCACGCCGCAAACAAGAAGAGAAACGTGGAGATTGATATTCCTATACTTCATATCAAATGCCATTCATATATTACGTGGAGAGAACAAGATCAACGAGAAGACAGTGTGGATAGTAAAAAACATTCGTTGGATATGTATATATGACAACTGTTTCGCGTTCATTTACAAATGACCAGGTAGGTCATACATATATTTGCTGATATGTTGTTATTGTATGCAAATGTAAAAATATCCGGTCTGTTTGACGATATAAAGTGTGTTGTACTATACAATGTAACTTAGTTCTAAGTTATATTTGACTTTTGATAGCAGACAATTTAAGCATAGTATGAGGACATTCTTGAGCTCTCTATTGAAAGTCTATAGGAGACATGATCTCAGAAGAAAGAGCAGAAGACTTCATCAAAAAGTTATATATTGCTGTCTAGGAGAAACAGGAGACTGCATAGAGTTTTCACTTGTGATCTTACTTATGGGATGGTGAGTGTTTGTTAATTAAAGTTGATTTCTGACCTTCAGGCACATGACACTACAATGAAAGGGATAGGAGTGTGATTACTATTTGCTTTTTATTTTCTCTGAAGACAAATACACAAGGTGACGCATAATCTTATCACTTCAAATGTAGTCCTTTAAAAGAAAGAAACTTGGGGAATAAGGTTTAGACTAGATCATATATTTTCCTCTCCACACCTGTTGACTTCTCCATATGACAGACTTTGCCTGCATGACAGATTTGCCTTCTAAAAGTAACATATTGGGTTTAGTACTGCAATATGCGCATTGTTGCATGCAATACGTGAGTTTAATTGTTATATAGCCTAGTATTGTTTTTTATCAGTATTCTACTGAGCTCACTGTTGCTAAGTGTGCATTTGTCTAATATATTTGGAGCACAGCTGCGCTCAGCAGTTGTCAGGCGTCAGTCGGCTGACAGACACGCAGATCCTCTTTTCTGCCTTAAACACTCAGGGACTTTCAATTGGCAGCTAAATTGGTGTTTAACTTGTTTGTCAGGACCATGCACACCACATAATGTAAACTGTGTCAGCAATAATAGGGCAAAATGAATTTCCCTAAAATATGCACCCATGTTTTAAAAATATTAATCCTAGTTTGATCACTCAAAAGAATGTAGACTTTTATGTAACATTTTCCATTGGTCCTCACTGGTCCACGCCATCAAAATAAACATCTTTCCTGGATATAAACACTGTCATATTATGTTTCATGTAAGAAATAATGACATCTATCAACCTGCTCCTTATCTGAATGTCTGTAGGGCCACAAGTGGAAAATGTTAAACCAAAAGAAATAACTGTTTACTTTTGTTCTAGAAAATCCAGTAGAAATGTCCTCGCTACTAAAAATACTGAAGTAATTTCTGTTTCAAATACAGATATATCCTTTTCTCTCTCTCTCTCTCTCTCTCTCTCTCTCTCTCTCTCTCTCTCTCTCTCTCTCTCTCTCTCTCTCTCTCTCTCTCTCTCTCTCTCTCTCTCTCTCTCTCTCTCTCTCTCTCTCTCTCTCTCTCTCTCTCTCTCTCTCTCTCTCTCTCTCTCTCTCTCTCTCTCTCATTAATTGATTGTGTCATTCGCTCTTACTTGCTTGCTCTCTTTTTCTCTCTCAAATCCTTCTGCATTCTGTGCATCTGCTAAATAAGATAAAATAGGACCTTTCTTTTCGGTTATGGTTGCTAGGAACATTGAGGGCAGTATAGGAGCTTTAATGAGTAGTGTTTTAGCCCTCCTCGGAGAATTGTCACAGGGCTCTTATTATACTGCTGAGAGAGAAGATGAGGTCCCAGAGGACAAGCTCTCAAGTCAACAAGCCTTGTCTCAGTCCCTGCTCTGCACCCTACTGAAAAACCAGTCTTAGCTTGTTTTTACCTTCGCTGATGTTTAAGCAATAGTTCAGCATGTTATGTACTTTGAGAAATTAATTAAGGATACATTTGATCAGAAGGCATGATTTTTGCCACTGATTAAATTAGTCTTTCCCTTTTTAGAACACTTAATCGTTTAGGGAACAGATCTTATTTTATAGCGCTGTTTTTTTTAATGCAAAAGATCAGCATTTGCGGCTTTTTACGTGGAATATTTGTGAAGACATCCTGCAAGACACTCTTTAAAAGCATTTATTATTGTTCAGTACACTAAAAATATAAAACATATTAAATATACAGAAGGTAGAGCTTTCAGGATGCCACTATCGGTTAGAAGAGTTTTTGCCAATTTAAATTAGTTCGTTGGTAAGAGACATACATGACTGAACAAAGCAATTTTTCCATTCACCCATACCCTGATTATCACCGTATGTGAAAACGGGTATTATTAATGGTCCTGTGGGCAATTACACTATATGGCAGAGCACATAAACAGACATTGGTTGGCATTGCATTATCAAGTAATCTAGGGCACTGCTTGGTAAAATATTGTATTTAATAAAATTAAATACAAATGTACTTTTTTCATTTAATTAAATTGACGAAACTGTTGGTGCAGTTGGTAATTAAAATGATGCCCAAAGAAAAAATTAGTCAAATGTATCTTTGCCAACATCAATAAAACTGACGATCAGTAATAAAATTAAGTTGAAAAAAAACGGATAATCAAACAAAACAAAAAAACGTCACCATTTAATTCACAGCCTCACTGAGCTAATGATTTAGAGAAGTCTGTCTTGGGTTCTGTTGGCTAATACTGCTGGGGTTTTTTTCTTCTCAGTTTGAAAGGAATGGACAGGGTCCTCTTAAGTTTCAAAGTATGAGTTTTTGATTAAGCACATACCATGTATCAAAGTTAGTATTATTTGATGTGATACTAAATTCACAGGGAAATGTTAACATTATGATTTAATCAGTGTAGAAATTGATCAGTTCAAGCTGAGACCTGCATGAGAATGCGTGAAAATTATGTGCATCACGTTGGTCTCAGAGACATGTGCGCTGTTAGAGCCAAAGTTGATTTTTAGTGATTAAGTTAATTTAGCAACTGAGACTGAAACAGATCTGCAGTGAGAATGCTGAGTTTACAGTCTGTGCCAATTAACGTTAACGTGGATCTTGTTTCTTGTTTTTGATAGGACACTTGATCGATGATATCACCAGAGCAGATGAGAACGGAGTGATCGCCCCATCCTTGGCCCTTTCTGTCAATCAAAAGGTCCAACTGGAGCAAAGAGACGCCTCCTGCGTCCGGCTTTGAACAGCCCCACCTTTTTCTGCTTGTGTTGGTCCCCGTGAGTGTTTCAAAACTGTTTCTCCAACGCTTTTTCCAGAAACTAAGACTGTTTTCCAAAGCAGAAACAGCACAGACCTCCCAGACTGAGGTGATGGGAAGTGTGCGGGCCAACCGCTACAGCATTGTGTCATCAGAGGAGGACGGTATGAAGTTGGCCACTGCTGCGGTGCCAAATGGGTACGGTAACGGGAAGAGCAAAGTGCACACCCGTCACCAAACCCAGAGCAGGTTTGTCAAGAAAGATGGACACTGCAACGTGCAGTTCATCAACGTCAGTGAGAAGAGTCAGCGATATCTGGCCGACATCTTCACCACGTGCGTGGACATTCGCTGGCGATGGATGTTCGTTATCTTCTGCTTGGCCTTTCTGCTGTCGTGGCTGTTTTTTGGATGTATCTTCTGGCTGGTCGCAATATTTCACGGAGACCTGGAGAATGGCAGTCCCAAATGTGTCTCCAACGTCAGCACCTTCACGGCTGCCTTTCTCTTCTCCATCGAGACGCAGACGACAATCGGCTATGGCTATCGCTATGTTACAGACGAGTGCCCCATCGCGGTGTTCATGGTGGTATTTCAGAGCATTGTCGGCTGCATCATTGACGCCTTCATCATCGGTGCGGTCATGGCTAAGATGGCAAAGCCCAAGAAGAGGAATGAGACGCTGGTGTTCAGCCACAACGCTACGGTGGCCATGAGGGACAATAAGCTATGTCTGATGTGGAGGGTGGGCAACTTGCGCAAAAGCCACCTGGTCGAGGCCCATGTTCGGGCTCAGCTCCTCAAATCTCGCACCACAGCCGAGGGAGAGTTTATCCCTCTAGACCAGATGGACATCGACGTGGGCTTTGACAGTGGCATTGACCGCATCTTCTTGGTGTCACCGATCACCATCGTCCATGAGATCGACGAGGACAGCCCTTTCTATGACATGAGCAAACAAGAAATGGACAACTCTGACTTTGAAATCGTAGTTATCCTGGAGGGCATGGTCGAGGCTACGGCCATGACCACCCAGTGCCGTAGCTCCTACGTGGCCAGTGAGATCCTGTGGGGACACCGCTTTGAGCCTGTCCTCTTTGAGGAGAAAAACTATTACAAAGTAGACTACTCTCGCTTTCACAAGACCTACGAAGTGCCCAGCACCCCACTGTGCAGCGCGAGGGACCTTGCAGAGAAAAAATATATCCTATCCAACTCAAATTCTTTTTGCTATGAGAATGAGGTGGCCCTTTCAAACAAAGAGGAGAAAGAGGAAGTGAACGTGGACAGCTTGGGCCCTGGTGGGACAAACACGGACACTAGCTCAGACTCTGACCACAGCCAGGCCACCGTTCCCTTAGAACCGCGGCCTCTACGGCGGGAATCCGAAATATGACTGTGCAAAACTAACGGGAAGGTTTAACAGACACCTCTTCATACAGGCACATTGAGCTGAACTGAGCCCCTCGGCGAGGCAGACTCAAGCTAACGGTACAGTTACGAGGAGGAATCGACAGAGAAACTGTACAAGAGTGTTCTTACGAATATGCATGGTTAAATAAAACACAGCATAGAGGCACTGCACAGCTAATGAAGAATGCAAGGGAGGAGAAGTGAGAGTTTCCCAATTAGGCAACACTACCTTTTTAGACCATTGCTTCTGAATGGCATGAAGCAGAGAGGATGTAACTGGTAGGAAAAACTTGAAAATGAGCAGGCATGTGTCCATGTGCAGTTGTCAAACGATGCAAGAACGATTCAGACCAATATAGTACACTCATGCTGCTACCAAAGTTGATAATATCATTATTTATCATGCAGATATTTAGTTCTGTCAATTTAATTAGGTGATTGATATAATAATAGTCAACTGAAATAACATTATACAAATGAGGAAAAAACACAGCCAAGAGTGTTAGTCAATGTCTTAAGTATCATTAACAAATCCTGTTCCTACCGTCTAGTTAATTATTCCATTATCCCCTCTTTTCCTTTTCTATTTGAGTCCGCTGGCCTTTGTGTGAGTCACGGGTATTTCTGGAACAGTCTTGCGGGGGGCTTAGGTGGGTGATCTCTATTTAAGAATATAGACTACTCAGTGTCTGTTCTTTTTTAAAAAAAAAAAGAAACATTAAGTTGGAATCCCTCCGCAGCACATTTCAGGTTATCTGAAAAGAAAAACGCACAGGAACATGCCTGTTTATTGCGATATATTGGACAGGGTCTTTAGATCAGTATCAGAATGAGAATCACAGTCGTCATGTCTGCAGGGACAAAGAGAGTGAACGTGTTATTGAATGTCTTTCTACAAGTGCTGCTATGTTGCATATTATATAGAGTTTTAGACTTTTAAACCAAAGAGTATTCAAAATGATCCTTCATAAAGAATGCATCAAATTATTTTATTAGACGTAAGACAATAGGACAAATCTTGGAGTAAACTTGGAGTAAAAATATATATTTGTAAGTGAAAAGAAATGTGTTTTGTTTGCTTACCCACATACAGCTCTGGAAAAAAATTAAGACACCACTTAACACTGATGTTAAGTGCTCTCTTAATTTTTTTCCAGAGCTGTATATGGTTTATTTTTAGTGATTATTTTCTTATTCTAAGCCAAATAAAGACTATGAATAATAAAGCCCCTTGGAAATAAGACTGCTACAGGTTAGCTTGCCTTGTTTTCAAACCGCTACTCCCTCCTTTTCTTCCCATAACTTCAGTGTTACTGTGCTACACAAGTGTTTGGGTTGGAAAATGTTGCTAGTCGAAAACCTTCAGATTTAAGGTTCTAATTGCATGGATTACATATAGTTGTGTGGCTGTATAATGGCTGAACGCTTTGGGTTTTATTGCAAAGATACAGGACAGAACACAGAATCCACTCTCCCTTCTGACTTTAAACCTCTCTAATAATTAATTGTTTCTCAATCAACTCTAACCTCTTGTCTTGCCTGACAAACTGCAATACAACCCTAATGACTTGTTTGGCAGGTGTACCAAGGACTGTGTATGTAGGACTGGGTAATTAGACTGAGATCATGGTACTGTGATCCAATGACAATCAGAACACAGAATCTGAGCTCAGAACCGCACTTGCACACAAAATGTGCTCTTGAGATATCACTTGATGTTTGATGTTTGTGATGTCTAACTTGTCTCCTCTCACCTTTTGTTTTGTTTTGTTTTTAAATACCTGAAGTAACCCAACACAGCCACTAGAGCACGTTCTCCGGAAAGCTCTATAAAAGGAGACAATACATTTAGGGGATATTTATTTTGAAAATACTGCACGTTATACGGCTGTGTTAAACTTACAAAAGAGTAGAAATTGCTATTAATGCTGTTTTATCCATTTTTCATTCAAATTTCATTGATGAACAGCCAATAATGCAGTAAACCTGGTTGGCACTGGTCTACTGTTAACTCGTTCGAAGGAAACACTACTTTTAACAACTGTGGGTCTATAGGCAGTGTTTCTTTCTCTTTGTTGTAAATATCCCCATACTTTATGCAGTTGCTTTTGTACCAGTCTTCCCTATTGTACTGATTGAAAACAATGGAATGTACAGATTTTTATATTATGATAAATATTATTGTTCTTATTATTATTATTATTATTATTATTATTGTAATTATTATTGTACATGCTATTTTATTTCTTTTTTCAATAAAACGAGATTGAATGGTCAAAAGTCATTGTGTTCCTTGGGTAACTTGGATTGGTAAGTTCTTTAAATAAACATTGGAAAACACTGGAAAGACTAACCATAACACATAAAACACAGATATACAACCTGAATTTTGTGACCTAAGGACAGCTGCTATACAATTGTCTAAAGCTGCTATAATATTCTTTAAAGACATATTCAGCTCTTCACATAAAAATACATATTCTTTTATGTGTGTTTCTTCAATTTAAGGCACTTTTATGTCTCAGGGGTCTTGGAAACTTTGTACCATATATTATATTTCCATGTTTTATGTGGAACTTTCCATAGACAATGATTTTTATACTGTACAATACTTACTTGAATAAAATAATAATAATAATAATTTTGTATGATTGATTAGCAGGACCAAAATATATCCCCACAAGGTAAAAGATTTTTGGTATTGCTGTCCTTGTATTACTACCCACATAGGGGATACCAGGACCACACAAACACACATACACACACATTGTTACTTTTAAAATGATTTGTATAGACATTGCATTACTGATAATGATAACCACAGCGTGAAGATAACTGAAATATTGTCTGAAAAGGATTGAAAACATTTTTAAACAGCCATTTTGCACCTAATAAAGGTTTTTTTTTTTTTTAGCGTTACCAAAAGTTAATGTGGATGCATCAGATACTGGCTATGAAAATATAGCAAGACAAAAGAGTCTGCCATATTATTCAAAATAATAACAAATGTGAAATGTCAAAAATGTAGAAAAATTACAGAATTCTTCTGTGATGTATTCATGTTGACTGTTATTATTAGACAATTCAAATGATAGTGTATGAAAAATGTATTTTAAGAGCGTTTATATTCTAAAAGGTCTACAAACCAATGGGTCCATGTCTTAGTACTTTTCATGAAAAGAAGAGACTCTCCTATTCATTCTCCTATTCAAAAAATGTCCTTAGAGGGGAACTGTATCCCAGGGCGGGTCATGTCCACAACTTACATAAAACAGCCTGTTGCCGTGAGATATAAAGCAGAGGCTAAATATCCTCACGAAATAATGCACTCACGCCATTTCTTTTAACTCAAAGCAGCTCTTTGTCACATATTGGCACACCTGTATCAAGCAACCTAAAACAATCAATATTATTACAGTTAGGATTAAGTGAAAAGTGAACGCATGAGAAAAAAAACCTGGTGCATGCACTTGTCATTGAACTGCTGGGGCAGACGTCTGGAGCTTTTATTACTATAAAAATGATTGACATCAAAGTGTCACTTCTTTTTTCATAAGGGCTACTAACTTAAATGCACTCACCGGGCTCTGTATAACGCACCACCATTATGTCAAGATGAGAAATACCAGTTTGTTAGGGAAAGGAAATGAGTTCTTTAATAATACCAAATGCACTGTCGTGCTCTACACATCCAATACAAGATTTGTGTTTAAGAAAAATGATGGAGAAACTAGATTCAGATTAGTGCTATGGAAAAAATCTCTATACACAGGAGGCTTAGATTGACACTAATGTCAACTGAGGTAGTCTGGATTTCTGGAGCAATGGAAAAGGAAGGAACTAAGTGTGTGTGTGTGTGTGTGTGTGTGTGTGTGTGTGTGTGTGTGTGTGTGTGTGTGTGTGTGTGTGTGTGTGTGTGTGTGTGTGTGTGTGTGTGTGTGTGTGTGTGTGTGTGTGTGTGTGTGTGTGTGTGTGTGTGTGTGTGTGTGTGTGTGTGTGTGTGTGTGTGTGTGTGTGTGTGTGTGTGTGTGTGTGTGTGTGTGTGTGTGTGTGTGTGTGTGTGTGTGTGTGTGTGTGTGTGTGTGTGTGTGTGTGTGTGTGTGTGTGTGTGTGTGTGTGTGTGTGTGTGTGTCACCTCATCTGCTCTGTTCGTTAATAGTCATTAGCAGATCTTCTGATGATGCAGATATGGACAGGAAGAATAGAGTAATAAGGACAATGTGCAACAAAAACAAAACATGTTTTCTTCAAGGTTTCTGACAATGAAATATTTTACATATAATATTAAAGATTTTCAACTGTATTAGAGGTAAAATGAATTATGTAATACAAGAGCACTTAGTTCGGGTCCTTAAACTTAAAGCATGGCACAGGACATTGCATTAGTTCTCTTCAATATTTCAAAATTGAACATGTACATGTGTTTTAAACATGCATGAATAGTTCTCTGCAAAAGGAATTTTACAGTGGTGCCACATCATATTTAATTGAAATCACAGTAGACAGTTGTTTATAAAATTACACACATTATATATATATATATATATATATATATAGTGACCCATACTTGGAATTTGTGCTCTGCATTTAACCCATCCAAGTGCACACACATTAGTGAACACACACCCGGAGCAGTGGGCAGCCATATAGCGCCCGGGTAGCAATTGGGGGTTTGGTGCCTTGCTCAAGGGTCAGGTGGAGGAAAGCGCTGGTATTCACTCCCCCCACTGACAATTCCTGCCAGACCTGAGACTCAAACCCGCAACCTTTGGGTTGCAAGTCCGACTCTCTAACCAATAGGCCATGACTGCCCCAGTTCATATATAGTAAATGTTCTTTAGTTGTCAGTTATAATCATCAAAATTAAAAGAAATAAACATTTGAAATATATCAGTATGTGTGTAATGAATTAATATAATATACAAGTTTCACTCTTTGAAATAAATCAACTTTTTGATGATATTTTAATTATATGACCAGCGCCAGTATATATATATATATATATATATATATATATATATATATATATATATATATATATATATATATATATATATATATATATATATATATATATATATATATATATGTATATATATATATATATATATATATATATATATATATATATATATATATATATATATATATATATATATATATATATATATATATATATGTATATGTATATATATATATATATATATATATATATATATATATATATATATATATATATATATATATATATATATATATATGTATATATATATATATATATATATATATATATATATATATATGTATATATATATATATATATATATATATATATATATATATGTATATATATATATATATATATGTATATATATATATATATATATATATATACTGGCGCTGGTCATATAATTAAAATATCATCAAAAAGTTGATTTATTTCATATTAATTCATTACACACATACTGATATATTTCAAATGTTTATTTCTTTTAATTTTGATGATTATAACTGACAACTAAAGAAAATCCCAAATTCAGTATCTCAGAAAATTTGAATATTGTGAAAAGGTTCAATATTGAAGACACCTGGTGCCACACTCTAATCAGCTAATTAACTCAAAACACCTGCAAAGGCCTTTAAATGGTCTCTCAAATAGTTCTGTAGGCTACACAATCATGGGGAAGACTGCTGACTTGACAGTTGTCCAAAAGATGACCATTGACACCTTGCACAAGGAGGGCAAGACACAAAAGGTCATTGCAAAAGAGCCTGACTGTTCACAGAGCTGTGTCCAAGCACATTAATAGAGAGGCAAAGGGAAGGAAAAGATGTGGTAGAAAAACGTGTACAAGCAATAGGGATAACTGCACCCTGGAGAGGATTGTGAACCCATTCAAAATTGTGGGGGAGATTCACAAAGAGTGGACTGCAGCTGGAGTCAGTGCTTCAAGAACCACTGCGCACAGACACATGCAAGACATGGGTTTCAGCTGTCGCATTCCTTGAGTCAAGGCACTCTTGAACAACAGACAGTGTCAGAAGCATCTCGCCTGGACAAAAAGGACTGGACTGCTGCTAAGGGGTCCAAAGTTATGTTCTCTGATGAAAGTAAATTTTGCATTTCCTTTGGAAATCAGGGTTCCAGAGTCTGGAGGAAGAGAGGAGAGGCACACAATCCACGTTGCTTGAGGTCAAGTGTAAAGTTTCCACAGTCAATGATGGTTTGGGATGCCATGTCATCTGCTGGTGTTGGTCCACTGTGTTTTCTGAGGTCCAAGGTCAACGCAGCTGTATACCAGGAAATTTTAGAGCACTTCATGCTTCCTGATGCTGACCAACTTTATGGATATGCAGATTTCCTTTTCCAACAGTACTTGGCACCTGCACAAAGTGCCAAAGCAACCAGTACCTGGTTTAAGGACCATGGTATCCCTGTTCTTAATTGGCCAACAAACTCGCCTGACCTTAACCCCATATAAAATCTCTGGGTTATTGTGAAAAGGAAGATGCGATATGACAGACCCAACAATGCAGAAGAGCTGGAGGCCACTATCAGAGCAACCTGGGCTTTCATAACTCCTGAGCAGTGCCACAGACTGATCGACTCCATGCCACGCCGCATTGCTGCAGTAATTCAGACAAAAGGAGCCCCAACTAAGTATTGAGTGCTGTACATGCTCATACTTTTCATGTTCATACTTTTCAGTTGGCCAAGATTTCTAAAAATCCTTTCTTTGTATTGGTCTTAAGTAATATTCTAATTTTCTGAGATACTGAATTTGGGATTTTCCTGAAGCCGGGTGCACACTGTGCGATTTTGTCCTTGATTTGGCCGTCTGAGACCAATTTTGAAATCCTAAAAGATTTCTCTGATCCTAGGCTAAAATCTGAAGTCTTTGATCCTTAGTTTGACATGTGCACCGACAACCGATTCATGACCGTTGCGATCAAATTTTACCTCTGACAAAATTCTGGCAGTGTCAGAAGATTTGAGCCGCAATCCTGAAGTGTGACTTCTCCTAGGACGACGTCAAATCAAGAACCAATAGGAGCACAACATTTCATGCGACAACATCAAATCACAACAGGGAACATGTCGAAAAGAGTCAGGTGGACTGTACAGCAAGAAGAGAAACTTATTGAGCTATGGAGGGAAAAGGAGTGTTTATATGACGTGTCCTCACCGCTGTATCATGACAGGGGTAAAAAGGAAGTCTGTGAATGCGGCTCACCATTACCGAATGTGTCACGGATTGATGACGTAAAACTCAGTCCGTACGAGTCTCTTGCTTGAGTCCGTTTTTCTCGTCTGACTGTCGTACAGTCTGACATAATGACAACTGAGATCCAACAGTGTGACATGTATTACATCGGGGATCATGTTCGTACAGTCTGACAAGCAACATTCGCAGAGGATTTTGAAAAATTGCACAGTGTGCAGGACCCTTTAGTTGTCAGTTATAATCATCAAAATTAAAAGAAATAAACATTTGAAATATATTAGTCTGTGTGTAATGAATTAATATAATATACAAGTTCCCTTTCGAGGGAACTCTCACTGCGTCGGAACAACACTTTGGGGATGCTCCCTAAGCATCAGCGTATCTGAAGTCTGAATGAAAACTAAACCAATCCTGATTGGCGTGCATGATGACGTAACTGTGACGGCATACCCGGAAGTATAAAAGGGGAGCCGGCGCACAGAGATGGCAGTTATTGCTGTTCAGCATAGCGCTCTCTGTTATTGTCTGTCTATTTACTGTTGTTTTGTTCAATTGTGAAAGAAAAAGTGTGTATGATGGAAAGTAGAATGAGAGAGTTTAAGCAGTGTGTGCATCCGTGTCCCCGTTATATGTCGGGCTCGGATACACACCTGCTTTGTGTGCAGTGTCTGGGTGTTGAGCATGCTCGGGCGGCTCTCGAGGGAGCCTGTGAGCATTGTGAGAAGCTCACACTCAGGCTGCTCCACTCTCGGCTGGCCGTGTTCGATGAGGCTGGCCAGCCTCGTGAGCCCATTGGTTCTGGACCCGCGGTCGCTGAGGAGGCTCGGCGTCGCAGATCATGGGGTTCACAGAAGGACTTGTCAGCGGGATTTAGGACTGCTGCGGCACTTTCCCAATCCTCGTCTGACAGTTCTGAGGATCTTCCTCCCCGTGTGGAAGCTCGCGCTGCGGCTTCTTCCCCCGGGGTCGAGGATCCGATGCTTATTCTCTCCGTTTCCGAGGAGCCGGATGAGTTTGGCATCGGGGCGGGTGGAGAAGCAGCAAGTGTTTCATCGCTTCATCCACCCGCCCAGGAGGTGCTGATTGAGGTGTTGACTCGTGCGGTGGCCAAGTTGAACATCGATTGGCTACAGGAAGTGCAGGAAGTTCAGCCACCCAGTAGGCTGGACGACCGGTTTCTTTCTCGCCGTGTCCAAACACCTCGCCGGGGCTTACCATTCTTCCCGGATCTGCACACCGAGGTGTGTAGATCTTGGAAGAAGCCCTATTCCTCACATGTTTATAATCCTCCAGTATTTGATTATTCCAATGTTCTGGGGGCACGCGAGGCGGGCTATGGGACGTTGCCTCGGGTGGAAGAAGCTCTCGCGAGCTATCTTTCGCCCGATTCTGCGTCGTCCCTCAAAGCCCCGGCACTCCTCACCAAGCCCTGTCGGGATACCTCATCGTTGGTGGGCAAGGCTTATATGGCGGCTGGGCGGGCTGGTAATTCTCTGCACACGTTATCGATCTTGCAGGCCTACCAGGCTGACCTCCTGAAGGAGCTTGATGAGGGCGAGGGTCCCTCTCTGGAGGATGTGCTGGAGCTCCGGAAGGCTGCAGATTTGTCTCTCCGCATCACCAGGGAGACGACCCGTGCCAGCGGCCGCTCCATGGCTTCGATGGTGACTGTGGAGAGACATCTCTGGCTGAATCTGTCGGGGATGAAGGAGAAGGATAGATCCTTCCTCCTGGACTCCCCGATTTCGCCTTCTGGCTTGTTTGGTGACGCGGTTGATACTGTCGTCGCCAGATACCAGGAGGCGAAGAAGTAGTCAGCAGCCTTCCACCAGTACCTCCCTCGCCGCTCAAAGCCTGGGAAGGCGGCCCCTAGTGGGCAGCCTCAGCCGTCTGCCAGCTCCTCTCACCGGCAGGTGCAGAAGGAGAGCGTCGCCTCTAGAGCCCCTCCTCCGGGAGCTTTGCAACAGAGGCGGCGTTCTCACCAGCAGTCTTCCGCTCCTAAAGGCGATCTGAGGAATGTACTTCAGGTGCGGAAGGCTGCTGGGAAGAAGTCCTAGCTCCGGCTGGACTTCTAAGAGCGGTCCCCCCCGCAAAGGGGCAACCGAGGTTGCTTCCTCTGTGGCGCTCTGGGGTAATCAATGTGGTAATCCCGCCGTCTATGACGCTTCGGGCCACATCAATTTCCCGCGAACGCATGCTGCTCCAGCCGCCTCTGGAAAGAAAAAAAAAGCCAAAAAGCCGCTGGGCAGCTCGCGCGTCCGCACACAGAGAATCGTTCCCAACCACTTCCTGCCGGTCATCCACTTCAGGGGGTCGCCTCTAGAGCCCCTCCTCCGGGAGCTTGGCAACAGAGGCGGCGTTCTCACCAGCAGTCTTCCGCTCCTAAAGGCGATCTGAGGAACGTACTTCAGGTGCGGAAGGCTGCTGGGAAGAAGTCCTAGCTCCGGCTGGACTTCTAAGAGCGGTCCCCCCCGCAAAGGGGCAACCGAGGTTGCTTCCTCTGTGGCGCTCTGGGGAAATCAATGTGGTAATCCCGCCGTCTATGACGCTTCGGGCCACATCAATTTCCCGCGAATGCATGCTGCTCCAGCCGCCTCTGGAAAGAAAAAAAAAAGCCAAAAAGCCGCTGGGCAGCTCGCGCGTCCGCACACAGAGAATCGTTCCCAACCACTTCCTGCCGGTCATCCACTTCAGGGGGTTGGGAACGAGGCTCGTGTAACACCCGACACCAGCCTCGAGAGGTTTTCTTAGTAGATTATCTCGGCGCATGGAAATGCCTTCCGAATATTTCTACATGGGTCCTGCGTACTGTATAAAACGGTTACAGACTGCAATTCGGTCACCCTCCTCCAAATTTCAGGGGGTTGAACTGGACCGCAGTGGTACCAAAACAGGTTCGGGTGATGGAACTAGAAGTAAAATCCTTGCTGGCGAAGGAAGCCATAGAGCGCGTTCCTTCGCCAGAGAGGGAGTCCGGGTTCTACAGCCGGTACTTTATAGTTCCCAAAAAGGATGGAGGGTTGCGTCCGATTATAGATCTGAGGTATTTGAATCGGTCTCTGAGGAGGTTCAGATTCAAAATGCTCACTGTTCCCATCATCGTGAGTCAGATCCAGCCCAAGGACTGGTTCGTCACGATAGATCTGAAGGACGCATACTTCCATATCTCCATCCTTCCATGTCACAGGAAGTTCTTGAGGTTCGCTTTCGGGGGCGAGGCGTACCAATATCGAGTGCTTCCCTTCGGCCTAGCTCTTTCCCCACGCACATTCACGAAGTGCATGGATGCAGCTCTGGCTCCATTGAGACTTCAGGGCATCCGTGTGCTGAATTATATCGACGACTGGTTCATATTGGCCCAGTCGTACGAGAGGGCAGTTCGGCATCGAGATGTCGTTCTGGCTCACTTAAGGTTCTTGGGGCTGAGACTCAACACAAAGAAGAGCCGTCCCAGAGGACTACGTTCCTGGGGATCGTATGGGACTATACGACGATGCGGGCACAATTGTCTCCCGTGCGAGTCGAGACCATACTGGCGATGGTCTCAGGAATAAGGCTAGGCTACAGCATCACTGTGAAGCACTTTCAGAGAGTTCTGGGGCACATGGCAGCAGCGTCCAACGTGATACCTTTTGGCCTGCTGCACATGACAGCTACAGTGGTGGCTGAAAACCAAGGGGTTTTCCCCCAGAGGGAATCCGTTCCGTATGATCAGGGTAACGTGCAGATGCCTTCGTTCCCTAGTCATATGGAAGAAACCTTGGTTCCGGTCCCAGGGGCCAGTGTTGGGAGCGTCCTGTTGCCGGAAGTCCGTTTCAACAGACGCCTCCCTCACTGGTTGGGGCACGGTCATGGATGGCCGCTTTGCGAGGGGCCCGTGGGAGGGCCGTCATTCCTCCTGGCACATAAACTGCCTGGAGATGATGGCGGTCTACAAAGCTCTCAGGAGCTTTTTCCCGGACCTCTGCGGCCAACATGTCCTGGTACAGACAGACAATACGGCTGTTGTATCGTACCTCAATCATCAGGGGGGTTTGAGGTCGCGCCCTCTATGCAAACTGGCGCATCAAATCCTCCTGTGGTCCCAAGGGAAACTGTTGTCCATCAGGGCAATGTATGTCCCGGGGGTCCAAAATCAGGGAGCAGACATCCTGTTGAGGCAGGGGCTGAGGCCCGGGGAGTGGTCGACTCCACACAGAGGTGGTGGAGGCCATGTGCGAGAGATTCGGCCCAGTGGAAGTGGACCTGTTTACGTCTCGAGAGACGTCCCAATGTCCACTGTGGTTCTCCCTCACGCATCCAGCCCCGGTTCAGACGTGGCCGAGGCTGCGTCTGTACGCATTTCCCCCGATTGCTCTGCTCCCGGGAGTCCTGGAGAGGGTCCGTCAACAGGGGGTCAGCCAAGCTGGTAGCACCCCGTTGGCCGACTCGAGTTTGGTTCTCGGATATCATAGCTCTGCTGGCAGGTCATCCGTGGCAGATTCCTCTGAGGAGGGATCTCCTATCTCAGGCAGGGGGCACAATATTTCACTCCCGGCCGGAGGTTTGGAACCTTTGGGTCTGGCCCCTGAGGGGGTCAGATACCTAGAGGCTGGCCTGTCGGCAGAGGTGATAGAGACCTTACTCAGTTCCAGGGCTCCGTCTACGAGGAGACTGTACAGCCTCAAGTGGAATGTGTTAGACACTTGGTGCAGGGAGCGTGAGGTGGACCCAGTTAACTGCCCAGTGGTTTCAGTGCTGGAGTTCCTCCAAGATTGTTTCTCTGCGGGTCTAACCCCGTCCACACTCAAGGTGTACGTGGTTGCCATTGTGGCTTTCCACACTCCTATGGGTGATGGGCCTTTGGGTAGGCACCAGCTGGTTGTACAGTTCCTCCGTGGGGCTCGGAGGATGAGGCCTGCGGCTCGTTCCAGTGTTCCAACCTTAGCCTGCATCTCCCTACGACGCCTGGCGCTAGGGTGCTCCAGTCCTAGTTGTGCCCGGTCTCCGGCTTCACACTAGGGCAGGCGCTACCCTCGGTGTGGCCTAGTGGGTACTCATTCCCCAAAGTGTCGTTCTGACGCAGTGAGAGTTCACTCGAAAGGGAACGGCTCTGGTTATGTATATAACTCTTGTTCCCTGAGAAAAGGAACAAGAGTTCACTGCGTCGCGTCACCACACCTCGGCACGCCTGGAGCGCATGCTTCAGAGCAATTGCTGCCGTCTCTGTGTGCGCCGGCTCCCCTTTTATACTTCCGGGTATGCCATCACAGTTATGTCATCACGCACGCCAATCAGGATTGGTTTAGTTTTCATTCAGACTTCAGATACGCTGATGCTTATGGAGCATCCCCAAAGTGTCTTTCCGATGCAGTGCTCATTCCCTTCTCAGGGAACAAGGGTTATATACATAACCTGAGCCGTTTCACTTTTTGAATGGAATTAGTTAAATAAATCAACTTTTTGATGATATTCTAATTGTATGACCAGCACCTGTATATATATATATATATATATATATATATATATATATATATATATATATATATATAATTGAATATTAAATTGTAAAACATTTGAAGTAAAGTAAAATTACTATGAAAGTACAGCAACTAGAAGCCAATTATTTATTGTAAATGCACAAATGTTTTCCAATGTAGATGCAATGAATTATGCCAAACTGAAAGATTTAGGCCATTTATACAGTACAGTATATCAAAAATTTAAGTTTACAAGCTTTAAGTTTACAAGCAGCAGAATCTAGAACATTTAAAGAGAAACAGGATTAGCTAAACCAAAGAACAAATTAAAAAGGTGTAGTATAAATGTGGGGGGAAAATGAACATTTAAAGAGATTTCGGGAAATGAGGGCACACTAAATCTCACACAGAGGGGAGGCTCTAGAGTCTGGATCGTATGGAACAGGCTGTCACACTGGTGGGAAAATAAGGAATAGGGTGTCACCTTTTTCCGGTCACACCATTTAATATTTCATTTATTTGTTGAATTATTCAATGCGGTGACCAGGAAAGGCGCTTTGAGTCTGTGCTTCCTGTCTGAAGGGATCACATTGTTGGGCAAGATGCATGAGTAACACTGCTTAGTAGGTGATTTTTTTTTCTTCTCCTGCCTCCACCCGCGATTTTTAGATTTCCCATGTCGAACATGCTCCAACAAAGCTTCAAGAGACTTGAAGCATTTGATGAATGTTTTAGGTGAGCTCATCTATTTAGATTGAAAATTCCACATTCCTATAGGTCATTTACAGGTATGTATCAATGGAAACTAATATGATTAATTATTCATTATCAATGGTTCCATCTAATGCAATTTTAATTATATAATTCGGAAAACTATCATTTTCAACATCTTCAAAATCAATATTTTAATCGCTGACAGCTTCTTCACCAAGTTCCATCATCAAGTGATAGTGACGCTATTATGTGATTGTGTTCGGTACTTGTTCTGCTTTTGCTCAAGTTTTGCTGATGATACTTCCTATTCTTTTGTTTCCTGCCTGCGGTAACTATGAGTCCCTTCAACCTCACTTCATCATTGTGTAACAGACATGGTTACTTTGTGGAATAAATGTGAAATGCACTTATTCAGTCATCAAAGATTCAATTATTGTTGTGCAGAAAAAATATACTTATATTGTTACACGCCGCGGGTCGTTAGCAACCCTATACAAATTTTACAAAAGAATTATGGGAAAACAATTATGGGGCATTCTTTTATAATTGTATTATTGTTTTCTTGTTATATTGTTTATAATGAATTGATTGAGGAATACTAAGAAGGTTGATGTCTAACTTTAAAAAATAAAATGAAGAGGAAAGTATATGGCATCCCGGGTCACTAACGACCCTGAGGTATGTGTTTAAGGGTTAAATTTATGGATGCTTTCTGGAGATGTATCTGTAAAGGTGCAGAAAGCGATTTCTGAGGCTGTGTCCACACGAACACGAATATTTTCAAAACCGCAACTTTTTCTATGCGGTTTGGCTGTTCGTCCACACGGAAATTAAAACTTTTTTGAAAACTCCGGCCAGGGTGAAGATTTTTAGAAACTCCGTTTACAGCGTTGTCGTGTAGATGGTGAAACCTGGAGATTTCGGCTTGTTAAGTCGAAGTGTGCTCCGCTCTCTCCTTTGTTTGACGTCAGATTATGCGCCGTTATCTCTTTTATTTACATGAGTCGAGTCTATGCAATGGCGAACGTATCTTTTAATAACTCTGCTAACAGCGCTTATCACATGTATACAGATACATGCACATATCTCATTGTATTGCAGAACAGAGGCGCCAGAATTCAATAATACAAAATAGTAAGGCAAGTGTGCGAAGCTATTACAGTCCACTTGGGCCCTGCCCCTGTGTATATACAATTACCTGTCACTGAGTCCAGTAAAGGAACTTGTAGAAGGGTTTCACTGAGCCCATGGCATCCCTCAGTGAATCAGTGCCGTGGATGGGACCCATGTGGAAATCAGGCAGCCAATCATAGCGTGGTTTTGCGTTTTCATGTAGACAGAGATTTTTTTAAAATCGTGCTTGTGTGGACGCGATTGTTTTTTAAAACGGAGAAGGAAAAACTCTGGTTATAAAAATACCTGTGTACGTGTAGACTAGGCCTGAGAAACGCTGTTGAAAGTGGAGAGGACCGAGCACCACAACACACTTCTAGCCAATCAGCATAGGGGGCATGTCCACTCATGAGGGGGGAGGAGAGAGAATGAGCACGAGGGAGATTGGAAGAAAGACTGTAGAAAGACAGATTGCTGAGAGACATTACAAAACAGAAAATTGAATACCACTGAAAAAAAAGAAGGGATATGATCAAGAAAGAGCTTTAGGATCTGTGGAAATATTAGAAAAGCTTTCAAGCGCTGGAGAGACCTAATTGGGAAGGCCTGAAAATGGACGCAGAGGTTGCGTTGTTTCTGCTCCATACGTGAGTAACATGAGTTGGTTTCACAGAACCAAGATACATTAGTTGGTTTCACAGAACCAAGATATGCTGTTGTTGTAATGTTAGCTAGTAGCAGGACAGTTTTAGGTGTTATTGTTTGTCTGGAGCTGGTGTTTTGCTGGCGACTAACATCAAGCTCTTGCTTGTATATACTCTTTAGACATGATAAAAAAGTCTTCATTTGGTGGTGGAGCAATGAAGTGAGGGGTGTGTTTGTTTTGGGTTAATTTCAAATATCAATAGTGTTTCTCAGAAATCGCTTACTGTACCTTTAAAGTAAGACATCACAGTGTTTTGCTGCATATTCCATAGCTCAGCACTCAGAATGGGCCTGCAAGATCAAGAATTGCAGCATGCAAATCGTGTTCACAACTAATTTTGCTAAATTACACGATTTGGATAACTCCTTTAGAGAGCAGCAGCCACTAAAACAATGCACGTTCAAATAAACGGTGTTATCAGCGGGCACCCAGTGTGTTTTCATAGCAAATTGAATCATTGTATCTCAGAAGATCAAGGAAAATATTATTCCTCATGATATCCCCCCTTTAATCTTTTTATTTATCCCATGTGGAAAAATGTAAGTGCCTTTTGTCTTTTTGTAAATGAAGGAATCTCGATTGTGTCCACGAAAAGGTTAATGATTTTGAGGTCCGGTTTAAGTGGATCTGCGTGTATTTGTCCACAAATAGGTGATTTTCTGCCCAGCTGTGATCTGAAGGGAGGGTAAACAATGCTGAACTCAGAGGCCCCTGTCCAGGCAACACAAAACAATCCGTGTACCAAACTATCACCGGAAAAAACCTTCTAACAAGCCACCGTCTGGGAAACTGCTCTATCAGACACTCCAAGCTCTGCCATAAGCTTGTGATCTTCACAGTGTTGTGTCTGTTTATTGAGAACACTATTCCGGTTTCACACGATCTCCTGCTCTGCAGCGGCATCCTACAATAAATAGCTGAGACCTGGAATTCTGTCTAAATGAAAACAGGTAAAGTACAGTTTCTCAAACAGTTATATGAAGTATGCAAGACATGACAGAACTTGAACTTGGATACAAATAATGCCTATACTGAGCAGCAGGCAAGAGTTTCGAGTTTGCCATGACATGAAATCTGTCACTTTCACGGCAAAACCCCCTAAACAAAGTCAGGAAGGTCATATATAGGAACATAATGTGCAATCAGAAAGTGAGACTTAAAGGAAGAGAGAAAAGAAACTGTCAATACCCCATTTATTAGATGAAATAATTTCCAAGACACTTTTAATATGACCTTTATAAAATAAAATGAGAAAAAGGTTGAAATCAACCACTGGGATGCATAGGAGATGCTTAGAAACATTCAATTCAATTCACATTTATTTGTATAGCACTTTTCACAATACATATCGTTTCAAAGAAGCTTCACAGAAAATGTATGCATCTACATTAAACTTTTGCACATTATGCATTTCAGAAATGTTCATATACAAAGCACACAGATTATCTAACAATGTATTATTAATCAATATAATAATTAAATTAAGGCACAGAAATAGGAATACATGTTGTTAATGATTAGGGTATATGGAAAATGAGCATGGGTGCGTGTTGATGCAGAGCTGCGTCATCTGCAGGAGTTGGAGTCGTCTCTTCACAGGTGTTCATCTGAAGTCTTCAAGAGAGGCTGGATCCAGACTGGAGCTGACACTCTCTAGTTACCTCGGGATGGGCGTCCAGTGATAAAACAGAACCGGAAAAGAATTAGCGTAGCTGCTGTTCAAAGCATCAAGCAAAGACAAACATGTGCACTGATATAACTGGAATACAAGGTTATGAGATGCATTATGTGAATGCTTGGCAAAAGAGATGCGTCTGTAATCCAGATTAATCTAGATAAAAATCTTTAATCTAGAGAAACAGGCATAGATAAATGAATACATCTGTTTATGTGAAGAGCTGAGGATGTCTTTCAAGAATATTATTATAGCAGCTGTATTTCATTCTGTATCCGTTTTATTCTTACAGTAAAACATAAATATCTAAAAGCAGGAGTAAATATCAATGCAAATTTCTTTTGTTAGCTAAACATACGATTTGTTAGTCAGAATTTGCTGCTCTGGAAAATATGACACCACATACAGTAAAGCACAGGCATAAAATATAGTGATTTAACCACTGTTGGGAAACTTTACTTTTAAAAGTAATGCATTACAATACATTACATTACTTTTTCTTTTCTTAACTATTTGAAAAAGTAACTCAGAAATATGAGAGAGAGAGAGAGAGAGAGAGAGAGAGAGAGAGAGAGAGAGAGAGAGAGAGAGAGAGAGAGAGAGAGAGAGAGAGAGAGAGAGAGAGAGAGAGAGAGAGAGAGAGAGAGAGAGAGAGAGAGAGGATCCCTGCTGTCACTGGGCAGCATGTGTCATTTTTAGAGTCTTTCTCAGAAATCTTTGCTTTAATTCCAGTCTGCTTCAGTTTGTTCTCTGTGGCATGTCATGAAGCTCACTCTGCCCCTGCCCTGTCATATTATTTGTTAATGAAAATATTTTGGCATAACTTGAGATGGGTGGGAGACTTGTCGCTGATATGGGTGCAACTAATTTTCTACGAATATTGCATGAGTAAGCAGAGTGAAATGCCTGGAAAACAGCTGTTGAGATGAATAATGGAACCTCTATCAGAGGATGTGCCCTATAACTGGGCTGAACTGTAAATTATACAATCATATAAATATTCATGAGATAACCTAATTTCTAAAACTTTGAGAGAATAGGTGTAGCCCTTGCATAACGCAGCAGGCAGCATATGACGACAAAACATCAATTCCCTAAAGTTTCTAGCATCTGCTGGGTGGATGAAGCCTCAGGCTGCAAACAGTTTGCTATGAAATGGATTTTACTAGCCTGGATGCCAGACGAACTTAGCCCCGCCCACCAAAAAATTTGCACGGGCAGTTCGGTCTGGACTTGATCCGTAGAGAAGTAATTATGCCTGAACAGAAACTGTTCGGACCAATGAAATTGTCAGGGCGGGCTTTAGACGATGATGGACAGATGATAAACAGTGACGTAATCATCCACGTCATCAACGGCGCTTGGGTTGAATTTGTTCTAATCCTAAATGGAGAACTTGTTCGTATATGCATTCACCTTTACAGGGAGTGCAGAATTATTAGGCAAATGAGTATTTTGACCACATCATCCTCGTTATGCATGTTGTCTTACTCCAAGCTGTATAGGCTGGAAAGCCTACTACCAATTAAGCATATTAGGTGATGTGCATCTCTGTAATGAGAAGGGGTGTGGTCTAGTGACATCAACACCCTATATCAGGTGTGCATAATTATTAGGCAACTTCCTTTCCTTTGGCAAAATGGGTCAAAAGAAGGACTTGACAGGCTCAGAAAAGTCAAAAATAGTGAGATATATTGCAGAGGGATGCAGCAGTCTTAAAATAGCCAAGCTTCTGAAGCGTGATCATCGAACAATCAAGCGTTTCATTCAAAATAGTCAACAGGGTCGCAAGAAGCGTGTGGAAAAACCAAGGCGCAAAATAACTGCCCGTGAACTGAGAAAAGTCAAGCGTGCAGCTGCCAAGATGCCACTTGCCACCAGTTTGGCCATATTTCAGAGCTGCAACATCACTGGAGTGCCCAAAAGCACAAGGTGTGCAATACTCAGAGACATGGCCAAGGTAAGAAAGGCAGAAAGTCGACCACCACTGAACAAGACACACAAGCTGAAACGTCAAGACTGGGACAAGAAATATCTCAAGACTGATTTTTCTAAGGTTTTATGGACTGATGAAATGAGAGTGAGTCTTGATGGGCCCGTGGCTGGATTGGTAAAGGGCAGAGAGCTCCAGTCCGACTCAGACGCCAGCAAGGTGGAGGTGGAGTACTGGTTTGGGCTGGTATCATCAAAGATGAGCTTGTGGGGCCTTTTCGGGTTGAGGATGGAGTCAAGCTCAACTCCCAGTCCTACTGCCAGTTTCTGGAAGACACCTTCTTCAAGCAGTGGTACAGGAAGAAGTCTGCATCCTTCAAGAAAAACATGATTTTCATGCAGGACAATGCTCCATCACACGCGTCCAAGTACTCCACAGCGTGGCTGGCAAGAAAGGGTATAAAAGAAGAAAATCTAATGATATGGCCTCCTTGTTCACCTGATCTGAACCCCATTGAGAACCTGTGGTCCATCATCAAATGTGCGATTTACAAGGAGGGAAAACAGTACACCTCTCTGAACAGTGTCTGGGAGGCTGTGGTTGCTGCTGCACGCAATGTTGATGGTGAACAGATCAAAACACTGACAGAATCCATGGATGGCAGGCTTTTGAGTGTCCTTGCAAAGAAAGGTGGCTATATTGGTCACTGATTTGTTTTTGTTTGGTTTTTGAATGTCAGAAATGTATATTTGTGAATGTTGAGATGTTATATTGGTTTCACTGGTAAAAATAAATAATTGAAATGGGTATAAATTTGTTTTTTGTTAAGTTGCCTAATAATTATGCACAGTAATAGTCACCTGCACACACAGATATCCCCCTAAAATAGCTAAAACTAAAAACCACTTCCAAAAATATTCAGCTTTGATATTAATGAGTTTTTTGTGTTCATTGACAACATGGTTGTTGTTTAATTATTAATGTTGTAAAATTAATCCTCAAAAATACAACTTGTCTAATAATTCTGCACTCCCTGTACTATTTCTCTCAAAAATGAATGATCATGTTGGTAAGTACTCTGTGTATCCTTAAATTCTTTTTTTACAACACCGGCAAAGATCGTTTACACTCATCATCTTCTTCTAACGTGACTTATTCTAGCGAGCGTGCAGACAGGGTTGCCAAGTTTTTACAGCAAAACTCACCAAATTGCTACTCAAAACTAGCCAAAAACAAGCCCAATAGCTTTCCGGGTGGGGGGGTTCTCCGGGAAAAATTGCATTTTGGGGGTAAAATATGTGTTATTTTGGCTGGACTGCCTGCTAAATTTCGAATTCTTGGGTCTGTATATCACATAATTGGGGTCGCTTCAATCCGCGGACTTGGCAACACAGTGCAGTTGAGTTCTGTTGACATTTGACAACTAACGTTATGCGTTGCTCCGTTGCTCTGATTGTTCGTAGGTCTATCCAATTGAGGTCTTTCCTGGTTCGCCCCATAATCACAGCCCAACGGAGCAGTATCAGACTCAAATTCTGACTAGAAGTGAGTATGACGACGTCAGGCTAGGATTTTACTGCACTGTAAAAAAAATAAAAATAAATAAAATAGGCCACAATGTACTGTATAAATATGAAGGAATGTGGTGTTTTACCTGTATTTTGAATTATGCATTGAATTGCATTGTGTTGTGTTCTAGGTTTAACAGAAATTTCCATAAAATTACTGGAAAATGTCCTGGCAGAAAAGTTTGTATTTTTTACAGTGTACTGTATGGCAACAGCTGAAAGGTAATGTCACGCTGAAATATAATAAATTAGCTATTTTTCTTCTGAGGCTTGATGTTCATAGGAAAGCAGTGCAGATATAGGGTAAAGAAAAAAAGTACCATAAAGATCTGGCAAAGCCATTACCAGTTTCAAAGGAGAATGACCCAGTTTTACACCAACCCAGTGTCTGAAAAACCATACATTTGACTTTAAAGCTTCCGTTAAAAAGGTCAAATGCGCAGATACCCAAAGTTTTAATTCCATGTTCCGTCTGCTCTGTTTCACAGCATCCTGTTAAAAGTAACAAGACCAAATATTTAGCTCTGGCTCAAAAACCTTATAGCGCTATATATCAGTTATAAAACCAGATGATGCCTGGACAATTTTTACACTTGGCAGTAAATGACAGCCACATAAAAGAGGACATTGAGAATATTTTTGCACCTTAAATAGGTATGTCTGTGGAATTTCACTGTGCTCCTTTCAATCAGACTTGAGGAAACCTCGAAAGACAACTCTGTCAAGAATGTTAGTCATTTTAAAGGTAAGCAATGTAACTTTTTTGTCAATACGTCATCAATCCTACTTCTAAAACACGTTTTTGTCTTACCCTGATCAACTATGGTAAGCCTATTATACGTGTTTATATTTTAGACCTGACTGGATGGTTTCATCCATGCGTGTCTCGTCATATCTGTAAATAGAGAAAAGTTGCTCCGGCTACTTTGACGCGTGTGTATGGTGTGGAGTGGCAGAGGTAAGTTGTCATAATGTTGACATTAAGCTCACAAAATCTCCAACCTCCGGGGAATTACTCGTTTTAAACAAATGCAGTACTTTCTGCTGGCAAAAAGAGGATGCGCCAGAACTTGTAATAAAACAAGAATCAACATTGGCTTGGCTTTTCGGAAATGATGTCAACTTAGGGATTCGAATTATTGTGAAAGCGATGTGGAGATGGCATTTTTATTACACATCAGGAGAGTAAGATATTTTATTGAACAGATAAATTGCCATATATAGAGTTATTTGTGAAACATTTTCTATTGTGAAGGGTCATTTCATTATGGTTGTTGTAGCGCCGTGAATTTATTTTTAAAGGAAGTACCGTGTCTTTTAATGCATAGCAACTGTAATCTCTTCAGATAGTCAGATTGAGATTTTTTCCATCTAAACTGGTTATATCTCTCAATGTTTTATGAGCAGTAGTATAATGTCTTTTTTTATTATTCACTCTTTCTTTAGTTATGAAAATGAACCATATTCAGCAGCACACATGAAGAGTTGAAGCACAACCATAACAATGTTCTTCCGCAAAATGCATGCGGTTTTGTTTTTTAACCACTAGAGGGCCAAATGTTACATATTTATATACCTTAAATAAATAAAAAATGATAATATATACTCTATATGCTGTATATTAGTGCTGTCAAAATTAGTGCGTTAACGCATTTAATATTTTAGATTAGATTTTAGCTTAAAGATTTGTGAGAATGTGACATGTGACTGTGTCAGATCTGCGTCATATTCGGCAGCGGCAGATCTTAAAGTCACAGCAGCCTAATAAACAGTTGCTGTGATGTCTGTCATTAATAGACTAGGTCGGCATTACTGGGAATGCCCACAGAAATGTCATATCCGTTTATGCCGCGGGGGAAAACAAGCTATTCGAATGAACTAGACCTTGTCAGATGCTTGATTTTTACTTTTTAATGATTACGATTGATAATGAGTATAAAAAAAAAGGCGATCTGAAGTTTTATACTGCCGAATAAACAGACGGAGCGGTTTGTCAATTCTGAAAGCCTGTGCAACACGTCCATTACAATTAAGCATTTGCAGTACATGATGCTGCATTATTGTAAAAATAAGAGATTTCATTAATTGCAATGGCAAAAGTTTGTTTAACAAAAACGCCAATATAGTCCTACTTGTCACGGGACTCGAACTGCGTCAAAAAACAGTCAACTTATAGTCAAAGGGTCTTCACGATGAGCTATCAAATAGCGACAGAATGCGTGAGGATATCGATGTACAAAACATTAAAAATTCTTCTGTATTTCATTATGGGAAGGGCTGGGCTTACAAGTTGACTATATCAGCGTACAAGCTGATATAGTCACATTACATGTACGACACTTGAATGACATTTTCTCGTCAAAATGCAAGCTGCTCCCCCAAATATTACACAACATAATAGCCTACTACTTCATAATTCACCCGTCTTTTGATGAAGCAAATAAAAAAAAGTTTGCTATTAAGCTATTGTCAGTAATTTGAAATATAATATTGTGACATTGACATATCAACACATTTTATTTATGAAATGTAAATTCTGAACTAATTCATTCGTGCATGGCTGTCTACTAACCAGAAAAACGAATAGATAAAGTTACACGCATGCAAGACAGAAAAACGGATGGATTTCTAAACTTTATCTAAACCCGTGTCATTGATTCCAAACAGCTCATCATATAACTGTATTTTAGGCTTTTGACAAATGTTTGTTGAAAGTGGTGCTGCGGTAAATGAACGTTTGACATTAGACTCTGCGCATTTCATGTTTATATTCTAGCCCAAACAAAATTATACAATAAACAAACGCCCTTTGCATTGCACACAACATATTCAGAAATATCTATTTCATAGCACAAGACAAGTTGTATGATAATTTTAAAACGTTAAAGCTGCAATGTCATTTTTTTTCAGTAAAATATATTAAAAAAAACACAAGGCCAGTGTTATATATTTTGTTCAGTTGAGTGCTTACAATATCCCAAATGTTTCCAACTATTTGTAAATGGTGAGAAAATTGCTATTTTAACCAAGGAACCGGGACGTGTGAGGGAGTCGCCTGTCGATGGCGTCATATCTGCGTTACCCTCGCTTTCCGGTTTTATTTAGCAGAAATGCTTTACTCTCACTGCAGTGTGCAACAAGTGTCATAGCAGCCGCCGAGCTAACGCACAGAGTAACGTCATAACATCTGCGCTCAAACTTGGCGTCATCAAACTACGCCTTTGTTTTGAGTAGGCGACCTCTAGTGGACGGAAAAGTTACACCTTTAAATGTATGTAATACATTTTTTAATCCATTAAATTCAGGAACATTGAATAAACATCTTAATTTAAATGACTAGATGATTTATGAAGTACCCATGCCCTCTGGCCATTGAGTTGGGTTGTTTGTCCAGTCAGAGATAGCTGCTGTACAGGCAATCCAACCCAATATGGCTCAGTTTTTCTATGTATCTTGCTCTATCGAGCGGCAGAAGTGATTCTACATACACTCCAAAAAAAAACAAAACAAGGTTCTATATGGCACCAAATATGGTTCTTGGTTCGTAATCATAGGGGAACCTTTTTTAGTGCTATTTAGCAACAATTTTGGTTCTTCAGTGGTTCTTCAGCGGTTCTTTGAATAAGGTGCTATAGAGCACCTCTGAAGAACCGCTGAAGAACCACTGAAGCACCAAAATTGGTGCTATATAGCACTAAAAAAGGTTCCCCTATGATTACGAGCCAAAAAACATTTTTGGTGCCATATAGAACCTTTTTTTTTTTTTTTGAGTGTAGGCTATACTGGGTTAACACCATGCTTTTCCAGTTTGGGGGAATGGATTGTTTTCTCCCATGCCGACTCCGCCCCATGCCACAGCTATGACATGACGCCGACCAAATCTGTCAATCAAAGAACAAAGGTAACGGAAAATTGTAGCTTTAAGGAATATATTTAATTTATAATGTATGCAGGTAAGACTATAAAGTGTTTGATAATGTTATTCAATTTCTGTATATTGGTTATATATGAAGGCCACAGGTAAATATTACATTTAGCTGTTATAATGGGTTTATATGAAGATTGTTTTAAGTTCACATAAATTACAAGTTGTTATTTTTTTAAAGCCTAATAAATGTCCAAATTGACAGCTTTCAATTACACTGTAATGTTGAATGTCTATCATTAATGTTAAAAAAAAACAATCTATACATCAGTAGCAGTATTAGTATCAGTGATACTGACCTTCATTCATAAAAAGATGTCATTACAACAAATATTTAAAATATTCTGTCCTTACAGACAGACAGGCAGGCAGACTGGCTGACAGACAGACAGATAAACATACAGATAGATAGTGAGACAGACAGACAGACAGACAGACTGGCTGACAGATAGATAGTGAGACAGACAGGCAGGCAGATAGATGACAGGCAGATAAATAGAGCTCCTGTGTAGGACGGAATTAGCCCTGATGGACAGGAGATAGACCTGGCGCATACAGACATGACCTTGACGAGACAATCCCACAGTGCGAAGCAGAGTTCAGGCCTTCAGCAGCTGGTCTCTGGTAGGCGATCTGGACCTGGCACAGGAGTTAAAACCTAACAAATGTTCCCCTGGTCATTCACATTTATAAACTGCAGCTTTTAGATGTGGGATAGAATAAGAACCGGTGATGTAGAAATGATTTTGATTAGTATATTCAAGTCCCTGATCTTCAAGGGATATGAGAGGCTGGGAAGTGTTTTAGGTCGAAATTTTCCAGCAAAAACAAGGCATGTCTGATTTTAATTTAATCTTGAGTCTTTTTGTGGCTGCCACAACATTCTTTCAGTAGTTCAAGAGAACTTGAGAACCGTTGTGATGTCTCTCAAAGTCCACTGACCTGCGGGCTGGAACGAAGACCTGAAATGCCATTTATCTGTCCATTCATTTTCAGATCTAGATGGGGTTATTTCCTCACTGGATCATCTCATGGGTCACTAGGGTAATGTTAATAAAGAGACAATGAAGTTGTAGGTTTTTTCCATCATCTGTCCCACTATAATACTCCTTACTGAAATAGATCTGTGTTGTAGGGAGAATTTAGTCAGCGCTGGGCAGCTGCGATATTATAGCTCAAGTGTTAATCCCACATATCTTCCTATTCTGATAAAGATAATGGAGATTGTGAAATTCTAAACTGGAATGCACATCCAGGTTTTCTTTCTTTTTTGTACCAATCAGCTGGTATTTATTGGTTTGTTTATTTTTACCCTGCACTGAGCTTTCTGTTTTGTATCAGGACAGTGGAAATCATCTTTGCTTTTAATTCATCAGTGTTTATTAAGCTTCATCATAGTTCCAACCTCTGGACAAGGCTGAATGAGGACTCAAATAGCACAGAGGTTTTCATTTAACTGCATACTTGTCCTCTTTAAAACTATTCACAAATTCTGAGGTTCATATTAGCACAAATCAAGAAAAATTGTACATTTTTAGCAATAAATAATAAAAGCATCTCTTCCCGGAACATTTTTGTGGTAAACAGAAAAACATTATATTTTAAGGTTCTATAATTATGCCTTAAAAGAAAGTTCACCCAAAAATGAAAATTCATTTACTCATCCTCATGTTGTTCCAAACCTGCAAGACTATTCCAAATTCCATGATTCCATACAATGAAAGTCATTGAATTTTTGTCTCTATGCAAGTAACTGAACGCAAACACTTTTAGCTACAGTACCCTCCATTAATATCGAGATGGCAAATATGCAAAGATAGCTGAAATAAATTGAAATAAATTAATTAAATGTTTTTCTCCAATGCATGTTGTCCACAATTATTGGCAACCCTAGAAATTCTTATTATTAAAATATCTAAGTATATTCCCAATCATATTTAGTTGTTTTAGTGGGGTTTTTTTTGTTGGTGACTATGAGCATGAAATTCTCCAGCCATGACTTCCTGTTCCACAGGAGTACAAATAGGAGGAGCACAAAGGCCAAATTGTCCATCCCAATGAGTAAAACCAAAGAATATACTTCTGATGTACAGCAAAAGATGGTTGAGCTTCACAAAATAGAAAGTGGCTGTGAGAAAATAGCTGAAGCATTGAAAATCCCTGTTTCCAACAGGACAATAATTAAGAAGTTCCAATCAACTAAAGATGTTACAAATCTGCCTGGAAGTGGACGTGTGTCTATATCGTCCTAATGCACGGTGAGGAGGAGAGTTTGAATGGCCAAAATATATATATATGTATATTAGGGGTGGCACGGTACATGGAAAAAAAACGAACCGTTCGGTTCGCTTGTGTCGGTTCGGAGTGTGTGCGTCACACGGTTCGCGCATGCGCATTGTATCCTCGTGCCCATATGTTACCTCAGACAGCGTGCGAAATAAGAGGGGTGTGTGGACATACAGTAAAGTAAAAGTGGAGTGCTGCAGGTCACGTCACATGTAGAAATGAAAATGGGAGAGATAAGGAAGGCTGCCCGGAGTTGGAGGATGCGCTAGCATCGTATAGCAGGCAGATGCAGTGCGGAGAGCAGGAGCTGCGCCGCGCGTGCCCGTTGCGGATATACACACTGGCAGTGTTTGTCTCGCGAGTCGCGCAGCTGAACCACGGCTCGTGTATTGCAAATACAAATATTAGTCCATTCTGTCACATTTTCCGGTGTTCTCCTCCGACCCCTGTCTGTCTCGTGCTTTGATTTATGATGGGCAACATATATCTGCTGCAAATGCGACCGTGTTCCCCTCTGTCTCATACACACATGCATATGTTGTATTTAAGTAGTTCACATGATAAATGTAACATTTAAAAGTTAAGATGTGCTTCTAGTTCTAATAATTTAAACATGCCTTTGAAGTTTGGGCAAAAACTTCTGGCAGTGTTGTGTTTTCGTGTACTTTATGTTATTTTTTCACAGCGCTGGATGTCATATGGTGATTGTGAAACACACAGAACACTTCATGGTGAAATGTGTTAATCAGGTCAGCTGAATTAAAGCCACAGTGCATTGTTCTAATCAAAATTTATATGATTAACATGAAAAATGTTATGCCAATGTATCGGACTCGGTAGACAGCCAGTTAGGAAACAACTTGATATAACAATTTTTAATACTGTATCCTAAATTGTGGATGATTAAGCCATATATACCATATGCTGAAGTAAATTTCTGGAGTGTTAATGATTATCAAAAAAACAACAACAAGAACCGTACAGAACCGAAAACCGTGACCCTAAAACCGTGATACGAACCGAACCGTGGGTTTTGTGAACCGTGCCACCCCTAATATATATATATATATATATATATATATATATATATATATATATATATATATATATATATATATATATATATATATATATATATATATATATATATATATATATATATATATATATATATATATATATACATCTGGATCTCTAATGTTGTGGTCCTATTTTTTGCTGGAGGTCCTGGACATCTTGTTCAGATACATGGTATCATGGATTCTAGCAAATACCATTAGATAAAAAATAATTAAATAAAAAGTCTCTGATCTCTTGTCAGTCCAAACTCATCAGGCATTAAAGGAGAAAGCTCAGGGCTGTTATCTTGGGAAAAGGAGTTTGCAATAATTGGGTGCCAATACTTGTGGCCAACGTGAACTAGAAAAAACATTTATTTCATAGTGAAATGTTCCCCCCACTTTCTATTATTTTACTTCAATGAATTACATTTTTGAATGAAAGATAAAAAAGATAAACAATGCATATACTATATATATATATATATAGGCCTACCTTAAAAAGCAATGTAAATTTATTTGGATAAATGTGTCTGTCAAATGCATAAATGTTGTGTAAAGTATTTAGGGCCTTTGCTTAACTTTTTTTTTTCTCTAAGAAATGTGTCTGTCATTCAAATATTTAAACTCTGTGTTAAACCACACCAACAATAACAATGTTTGACATCCTTCCCAAAAAAGCAGAATAAACACTGTCATGTATCTCTCCTCATCCCGATCTAGTAACGCTAGAAGTAATAATTCTTTTTTTCGTGTCCATTTAGGTCCTGTGGTCTAAATCTTGTGTTTATCAAACTGCAGTATGGTCCTGTGACAAACTATGTGATGATCTGCAGCTCCAGCTTCCATGTACACAGCCCCATCTAACGACAGGCAATCAGGAAGAACCATCATCATCATCATCATTATCCAGCTAGATTCTAATTTAATCCGGCCACCCTCCAGTCTTATTTTAGAACGTGACACAACCCCCTTCCTACTCAATGGGTGAGATTACATGTTGCTAATTGAATTTCTTTCCGTTCTTTTTGACCAGGTTTGTTTTCTATTACAGCGGAGTAATGGAAGAAAATATAACAGTGGAGCATAAGAAATAACATATCCACAATAATGTGCAAACAGATGTTAAGTGTTTTGTAAATAGGAAGCACATCTGCCTTAGTGACTAAGCTGCACGTTTGAAATGTGTTATGTGTGGCTCAATTCCCAGCATGCACTGCTGCATGACTGTAAAAACGCACGAGCAGTTATTAGATTATGTGCGAGTGTTTGCAAGGACACAACATGTTTTTGAAAGCCTTGTTGCCAAGGGGAAAAACGAAGATAATTCTGCCAGCATCAAAAGAACATCACTTTTAGGGGAAAAAGCTCATCCTACGCATTTATTAACACACTGCAGACACAAAAATCCAAGATACGCCGGTTCCTGGAAAAACAGAATTAGGAAAACCACCTGTTGTACTCATAAATAGGGTTATGCAACATTTTATGTCTGAGTGTGCTCTTACAACCGAGTTGACATTACGCAGCATTAAGTGTGGTCACATTTAAAATAGCCCAGTCAGAACAGTGATTTATTTTTCACATCACACACATTGCCGACACTGATGCATGGGTGGATGCAAAGTGAATGACAGAAATTTCAGCCACCAACCTGTTGCGCTCCATCTCCTCCTCGTCTGCGGTGAGTATGTGAGATCTCCAGACTTATCTCTGACTATGTCAAATAGCGTTCATGCCAACTGGGCTTTTCCTGAGCTTCGTTGTGATTACAGCATATTGCTGAGTTGTCACAATCACTCATGCATATGTGGGGGAATGCAGCGCTGTTTCCTCATATTAGATACATTTTTGAGTGTGTTGAAAGTTATGTTATAATGCTACTCTGTGTGTTCGCTCGGCGGCTGCTATGAGACACTTGTTGCACACTGCAGTAAGCTAGAACGATATTAGTCATGGTGAAACATGGTACTCATGGTAAATCAAGAAATCGAGATTCAACCCCCCCCCCCCCCCCCCCCCCCTTAAATAGGGCACTATTTGAGTGAACATCCATTTGTAGTGGTGTCCGAGACAATAGTGGACGTTTTTGAGTGCACTCATTCAATCCCACAATGCACCGCAATAACGAGTGTACAGTAGATGTACACGCTGGAGAATATGCTTGTTCGATGCCTGATCGGCGTATGACAGCAAAGTCCCGCAAGAGCGTTTCGAGAGCAAACGAGAAACAACTCCTTATGCTTTTGAATCGCTCTCACTCTCAACCAGACGGTGTACTCTCAATGCACTGTGAGAGCCTTACCGCTGTGACTGTCCGATAAGCCCTATGTACCCTCATTCTCCATAACTCCCCTACTCCAAAAACGAGCCAACAAGCTTAAAGTTATCCCTATAGCTCTTTACTTGTGTGGCACTGAACTTACTTGGAAAGGGTAATGAATAATGAAGTAGGCTAACTAATAAGCATTTAATAAAAAAATAAAGACTTAATATTTTTATGTACAAATTTAATATAGCCTATATAGAAGGCTACTATTTATACTATATTGTATGGGCGTCAGAAGCAAAAAAAATGTGGGTGGGTCCTTTAACAGAAACATTTTACTGGAGTATGCAATTTACAATAAATATATTTAAATATATCGGCTTGTTTAAACGTCTGGTTGAGGCAGACAAAACTACGGAAAACTCAATCTTCATCAGCAGCAATAGTGTCGGGGTAAGACACATGGCGACAAGATTTGACGCAAATTGATCAGAGGTTTGTATCCACCTTTTGCCAAACTCGCTCTGATCCTTTTTCCCATCACATATCAGATCGGAAAGGCATTTATTTTCAATGAAAATGAAGAAAATATTAGAAAAGTGAAAATAAAGCTTCTAACGCGTTTAATCAGTGTTTATCAGGGTATGTAAACAGACATGTGCTCAATTAGAGACGATAAAAGTGAGTGGGTCCAATATCATTGGTCTTAAAAAGTGTGTGGGTCGATGCCATCTCCTGGCGAAACGCGGGAATTCATTCAATGCACGGCGCGACTCTCACAGTGCATTATGGGTATTCTCTAGCCGTCAAGTATACATCGGTTGTAAACTCGTTATTGTGGTGCATTGTGGGATTGAATGAGTGCACTTAATAACATCCACTATGGTTTCGGACACCACTAAATGGTTGTTCCCTCAAATAGTGCCCACAGCTGAATCAATCATCCATCTTCCGAACCGCACTGGTCCAGCGCAATATCATGCATACAGGTATAAATTATTCTTTTTCAAATGATTATTATATTGTTTGATTAAGGTTACATGCTAGTTTCCGTGGCAGAGTTCAAGATAAATCTTTTCATTATTACTGGAGCTGCCAAACAGCAAGCACAAACTGCAAAAACAGCAGCCTTTCTGGCGCACTTAGTGTCCGAAATCACTCACTCGTTTTCGAAGTGGACTATATCAGTGGACTAATATAGGGAATAGTGAATGAGGATATAGGGGGTGATTTCGAACACAGCCCTGGTCTGGTCTGGTCACAGTTATGCTAAGTGTGAACATTCAGTTACAGTATGTCATGTTGTGTGTTTGCCTGTTTACCTGCCTTTGGTTTATTGAGAATTAAAATACGTCTGAATCTGCATCTCCTGTTTGTTCCTGAGCACAAACCCCTGACAGTTGACCTGTGTACTTGCATTATCCCAAACGTTTCCAACAATGTTTAAATCTTTTATGTGCTGTTATGTGCTGTTATCAGCTATGTGTTACGAACTGTGTCCTTGCGTCGCATGTCAATGATGTCATATCTACGCTACCCTTGATTTCCATAGAAACACCAAATACGCTAATGAAACCTAATCATTGTTATACATTGCGGTGTGGTTATTGTTTGAATCACTTGTTTTCTTGATTTTACCACGAGTACCATGTTTTTACCATCCCTCAGAGACACTATTTTGTCAAGTGGCTTACATAGCATAAGCTTTCTCCATCGTACAATATATTTTTAAATTAATTGTTTGTCATTTAGTCATCCTGTTTTTATTAACACAATATTCTAATATCGATCTACATTACTTAAAGTCTCTCATCCACCAAGTGAACGCATAGAGTAACGTTATAACTTTCAACACAGTGAAATGTATTTAGTATGATGATTTCACCATGCAAAACAGCAGTGTGTTACCCCACATACGCAACAAAAAGAGTGTAAGTGGCCGACTGCAGCATAATAAAAGCTTTGAGACCGGTGTTTCGTGCAGGTCTCTCTAGTTAGCATTCGTCTGGGCTATCGGCGCGTCCTGCTTCATACCACCGTGGTGTTAATAATACTTTAATACATTCACTCATTTATGAACATGATTTCTGCCCATCGGCTGTGGAGGTGAAGAGTCAAGACTACAACTCCCATGATTCCATGCTCATTCACAGCATCATCAAGCTACGTCTTTTTCCATCTCTAGTGGTGAAACTTACATATTGTGCCTTTAACTATCATATGATTTAAATATGACAAAAACCTAATGCAGGGTATTTGCACCAATTTCTTGAATTTTAGGGACATTCTAATTGCATTCTTCTTCGTTGTATTAACTAAAATGTTTAATTTCAATGAACGTTTAAGGCACCCAGGTAATTTACTTTTTTAAGTTAAATCAACAAAAAAAAATTAATTGTATATGCTACATCACACAGTGAGTTGAGGGTGCATTAAATGCGTTAATTATAACATGTCGTTCCCCCCCCCATTAAATTAGTTAGCCCTAAATTAGATATATAGAAGATAAAGATATTTACAAGAACAATGACTTTCATGGCCGAGTGTGGACAAAAAATACTGACACTTTTGTCATAGGGCTTTTGAAGGCATGGAAACAATGACATATCATTTTTAAGTAAACTATGTCTTTATTTGCAGTATGTGAAGATCAATCTAATATCAGTATGTGAAAGATGTATGACATACAGTATGTGCGACAGTATGCGAAGATCTGATAAAGATGGTAAAATAGTTTTTAATTTTTCTCTTTGAAGCAATAACTGGCATCTAGTCTGTGGCGTGTCTATGGTGTGTAAACTAGTGGCCAGACCCCTGACAGCTGGGATCGCAGAGCCAACAGTGTGGGTGGATCACGTCAAACAGAAGGGGTCATGAAGGGTCAGGAATTTCATGAACAATAGGAAGAGCTTATTCTGTCTGCGGGAGCCTGGCATGCTTTTGATCGAAATTTAAAATGAGGATGTGTTTAGTGCAACAATTGTTTGGTTGCACAGGTAGCAGACCTGTTATTTTTATATTTGTGTTGATTAGCTTTGGGTGGCATCGTGACTTCCTTTATTTGAAAGAATGAGGAAATAATTAGCATTTTAGTAGTATTTTTGTCATTTGCAACCACTAGAAATTCTCCCATGATGACTTCGATTATATTTCGTGAGGACAAGAGAGAAAGAAAGTATGTCATACAGATGAATCCGTTCTCTGGGACGGATCTGAAAAAGATGCACGGCAGCTATCAGCTCAATCACATGCGCTAGAGTTGTTCTTTTCTTTTACATGGCTCACTGCTCGCAGACTAAATGTTTTAAATGAAAACAGATTCATCAGCAACGAGGGACTGGTATTCATCCCGCCCAGGACCTGACTTATAAAACAAATGTTGACTACACGTCTAAAAAATAAAAAAAGTGAATTGGATTGAGGAAGCATGTCATATTGTGTCATTGAAATGGCACCATCACATTTGCATTGTATTAAAATATCATGTAGAGTACAGTATATGAATCGACTTTTTTTCACCCCAACCTTATAATAGATAAAATACATTAAAAATGCTCTTTAATATCTCCTTTTGTGATGGATATATTTTAAATATCTGAATTAAAATAATTTGTATAAATTTTTTTGTGCACAAAAATGTCAATGTATAATGAAAAAAAAAGTTTAGCATAATTTTATCATATATATTTGAGATTTTTATGAGTTAAAGGGTTCATGAGTTCACCCAAAAATGAAAAATATCCCTTGATTTACTCACCCTCAAGCTATCCGAGGTCTATATGATATTCTTGGGTCGATGGGTTTGTGTAAGAAAAATATCAATTTTTAAAACTTTATAAAGAAAATATCTAGCTTCTGATGGACTGCTTTCCGTATTCAAATTACGGAAAAAATGTAACGCCTCTCGCAGTTCAAAACGCTTACACTATGTCCAACATCATCATCACGCCTGTTACGCTTTTTCCTTTTTTCTTTATAACATGTTAAATATGGATATTTTTCTAAAATATAAAACCCATCGATTCATATGTCAGATAGAATGTCATACACCTATGGCTTGAGGGTGAGTAAATCATGGGGTAATTTTCATTTTTAGGTGAACTATCCCTTCAAAGGCACAATATGTAAGATTTTTGGATTAAAATATCCAAAAACCACTAGAACAATGGCAAATATTTTGTTGCACTTAAATTATCCAAAATGTTTCCAAGAATGTTTAAATCAACTTTTTTTGTTCAAGATTTACAAAAAGGATATAATGAGAATGTATAACATGAATCCTTTTTCCAAACAACATTATGGTACACTTATAATAAGTGTTTATATTGGGACTATTTCAGGCCGGTCTGGTAGTAACTGCTGCATGACTCGCCATAGACATAAGCAGAGAGAAGTAGCGCCGGCTGCAATGTTCTGCAATGTTCTTCCGCAAGCATGCAATTCTGTTTATTAACCGCTAGAGCACAAAAAGTTGCAGATTTAAATCCAGATAAATAAGCAATTTTAACCAGGACATGAGCCGTGTCTGTGCGTCGCCCATCAATGTCGTCATACCTGTGTTACCCTCGATTTCTGGTTTTATTTTGTAGAAACCATGGAAACACAAAAACGCTGTAATATATTATGTGTTTTATTCAAGCAGCAACCTCCCACAGTTTCTCTTGAAGCCAATACGGAAGTGACAAATTGACTGGCCGCTAGGGACAGGCTCCAGAAGGGAGCAGAATCTCATTGAGCCTCATGTTAAAATGCCCAACTGTACAGCAGAATAAAACATGTTTACAGCCTGTTGCCTCCGGTCCTTCGAATATTCCGATCTATTATGACCTCTGACCTGTAAAGCAGCCAGAATAATAATAATAATAATACGCTGTTTGTTAATTGGCCAGAGGAGAACTGGCACTCCGACTGAGCCTGGTTTCTCCCAAGGTTTATTTTTCTCCATTAGGTCACCTACCCAGCACAACCCACTGTAGATACACACACATTATATACACATGTATTTATCATACAGCATCTATTGCACTTTGGATTTCAATTTGTGAACATATTGTATACTGTACATTGTATAATATTACTATAGCTTAATGTATACTGTTATTGTTTAATGTATGTTTAGTGTATATTGTTTAAAGTATATGTATATTGTAAGTATGTGTATATTGTTTAAAGCTGTGAGAACTACACTCACATTGTGTAAATTATTTATTGTTTATTGTAGAGTTTACTGTGCTGTGAGTAATTGTGTGCGCATCAGATGTGTAATCTGTTGTTGCTTAAATGTTGTACATGTCATGTCATGACTACTATGTTGCTCGGAACTGCACCTAAGAATTTCACCTACTGTTGCACTTGTGCATATGGTAGAGTGACAATAAAGTGATTTGATTTGATTTGATTGTGATTTGTATGGAAATTTAAATGAACTGATGACATCAAATGGCTATACAGCTGAATAAAATTAGGCTGCATTATTTTGCTGTTTAACACTGTAAAGCTGCTTTGAAACAATCTACATTGTTAAAAGCGCTATATAAATAAAGTTGACTTGACCTGACTTGACTTGGTACAAATTCTGCTTTTGGTCTATACGGCTAATTTTGCCCTTTATGACAACTGTGAGGAGGGGGGGGGGGGGATTTTTTTTTATAACTCATTCGTTTACATTACATAAAGCATTAAAGTTCTGCATAATTAAGGGCGTGGCCACTTCGAGTGACAGGTGGATAGCCATTTATCTGCTGTCTGTTAGTCATCGTGTCACTTCAGCTCCGCCCACATCCCGCCTTTTTGCCCATTTTCTGTTATCCGGGAGATCCAAGATGGCAACGGCCAGCTCGTCCCTACTTTGCGCTTCAGAACTGCTCATCAGAATCCTATGGGTGACGTCACGGACACTACATCCATATTTTTTTACAGTCTATGGTTTTATTAGACAGGTGAGCAACTGTTTGGATACATTCATGGACAGAAAACAAATCATTGTTATATAGCTCAACACAGTTAGTCTTATTGTTATCATGATTTACCACGAGTACCATGTTTCACCATGACTAACACACTCAAATAATGTATCTAATAAGAAAAAAACAGAGCTGCGTTTCCCAGCATACTTGAGCGGAAGAAGCAGAAGCGCTCGTCTGCGGCATAATAAAAGCTCAGCAAAATCAAGCCATCATCAAGCTACACCTTTGTTTTGAATAAGCAACCTCTAGCGGCGAAAAATTACATATTGTGGCTTTTATTCCAAAAAAAATTACAAAAATTCATGAGTAGAAATTTCCTAGGAACACATGAACTTGCAGAAACATCACAAAAGAATGCATTTCTATGTCTATATTCATTTAAAAATGAGATTTCTAAAAGACTCATATATATTTTCTAATGCATGACCATTCTTGTTGCTTTACCTGAGGCAATAAATGGAATGCCAGTAAATGTGTTAGTGAAATGCAAGAATCTCTTTGGTGACAAGTTTCTTATTTATGAGAAGTTAAGCTGTTCCCAAAGTACCCTTACTGTAAATTAGCTGCATTTCAGACAACCCTGCCAGTAAACTGACCTGCATTTAAACACTGGCCCCTCATTTACAGCACATTAGCATGTGTGAATTTCTATGCGATTGTATTGGTTGTATACAGTAGTGTTTGTCTATAGGGTTGCCCGGTTGTGAATGCATGTCTGTTTATAATTATAGGTGTGTATGTGTCAGTCAGTGTGAGAATTTATCACTTCTTTCTCACATGCGTTGTCAGAGTCCGATCTGAGCTCCATTTGACATCTGCAGAATTCTTGGCATCTCTCAGCACACACTATAATTTGAATCTCTTCAACCTTCTCTCTTGGTCTCTCTCTCTCTCTCTCTCTGGCTTTGATATTAACCAGGATTACCCACAACGCATCTGATACTTTTATCAACGGTGACAACAGTCACTTAGGCCAGAACAGGTGCCACTTGGTATTAAAACCGATACCTTGGATAACTTGGATAATGTCAAGGACGTGTAGGTTTCTCTATCTATGAGAGAAGCCATTCTGGAAGGATTTTGGGAAATGTACTTGTCCTTCCAATGCTAGCCATGTAGAGCTAACACAAAGCTGACAAACTGATCCCCACTGACAGTAAACAACACGTAGGTCAGGCAGGAAAACTGCCTTTGTGTGACTACATTAAAGGTTAATAAACCTCTCTCAACCGACCGATATATTTGTCAAGCCAGATGTAATCTTGTCTTCTAGTTAGTGCAGTCTGTAGCTGTTTGAAGACCCGATGTAAACATGTAATTCTGGTTTTGAATCTGTTAAAAAGAATGTAAAGTGTGTGAGTTGCCCCTGTTGCCGAGGGTGAGAGTAAAAATAACACAGTTGCACTGACATTTTCTGAGCTGCTCTAAAGAGCGAAACATCCACAACTATGACTCTTAATATGAAGAAAACACATATGCTCATTCAGTATGTTTACATGCACTTTTACAGAGAAGCATGAAATGCATGGAAAATAGCAAGAAAAGTGTGCATGTTTATTTGGTTTAGGCTATTGCAATAGATGTTGAATATGTGAACCATATGACCTATCCTCATTTCTCATTTATTTTCTTTGTGATTCAATTCCAAGTACATATACAGGTACATAACTTATTCTGAAAGTGTTTGAACTTAATCTAGTTTTTTATAGTATTGTTTTATGGCATTGTTTATGATATGGTAATGTGTATTTTTCATTTTATTTTTATTTGATAAATTATAAAACATCATAAACAAACAAAAACAATTTTTTGTTTATGATATGGTATTATAATTGATCAAAATAAAGATTAAATGTTCTTGCAAAAAAAATAAATACAATTAAAAAGTAAAAAATATATAAAAGAAAATATACACAATCAGGCATAACATTATGACCGGTGAAGTAACAGGTGAAGTGAATCACTGATACCCTTTTTCCACCAAGGCAGTTTGAGTGCTAGTTTGGAGCCAGAGCCAAGTTTCAAATCGGTTCTTTGTCTTTCGACACCCAGAGCATCAGCTCTGAACCAAGAAAAGTGGTTCTTAAGTAGCAGTTGCTGGTCTAGAAGTAAGAACCACTTGGGTCAGGGGCTGGGTTACCGTGACCAACAAGATTATCTCAAACGTGTGACTGCGTCTATACAAATTACGGCGAGCTGCACGATTTGCTGTGTTTTGATCCTGATGTATGATTGCAAAGCCATGTGCATCAATAGTAACGCAACATTCGCCATTGTTAATGGAAGGCCTGTTCGAGATGCATCGACGCTGCGCATACAGTGTATACAGTGACGTAAGACCTGCCTCTGTGGTGGCTCTCTAGCATGTGGAAAGGCAAACCAGTTCTTAGAAGGCTTGTCAGTCGAACCAAATCCGAACCGGCACTAGCGCTAGCTCTGAACTAGCACCCACAAAGCAAAAATGGTTCCGGAATGGTTCGAGGAGCACAACAACGAGTTATGAACTTGCGATCCAGGGTTTTCACCACATTTTTTTGTACAGATAAATACTATGTCACGGCATATTCATCACGGCACCTGTTAGTGGGTGGGATATATTAGGCAGCAAGTGACCATTTTGTCCTCAAAGTTGATGTGTTAAAAGTAGGAAAAATGGGAAAGCGTAAGGATTTGAGCGAGTTTGACAAGGGTCAAATTGTAATGGCTAGATGACATCATCTCCAAAACGATCATCTCTGAGATGAGCATCTCCAAAACTGCAGCTCTTCTGGGGTGCTGATTCTTATAGAAAGGTACAGAATACACAGTGCATCACAGTTTGTTGTGTATGGGGCTTCATAGCTGAAGACCAGTCAGGGTGCCCGTGCTGACCCCTGTCAGGTCACCTCTTTCAGCAGGATAATGCGCCCTGCCACAAAGAAAAAATGGTTCAGGAATGGTTTGAGGAGCACAACGAGTTTGAGGTGTTGACTTGGCCTCCAAATTCCCCAGATCTCAATCCAATTGAGCATCTGTGGGATGTGCTGAACAAACAAGTCTGATCCATGGAGGCCTCACCTCGCAACTTACAGGACTTAAAAGATCTGCTGCTAAAATCTTGGTGCCAGATACCACAAAACACCTTCAAGGGTCTAGTGGAGTCCATGCCTTGACGGGTCAGGACTGTTTTGGCAACAAAAGGGGGACCAACACAATATTAGAATGTTCTAATATGGGTCGCGGGTATGCTAGTGCCTAGCAACTTTAATATTATTAAAGTAAATATAAAAAGTACAAAAAAAATGTTATTTAACAGCAGTGACTGAGAACATTCTCAATAAAAATCAGTTTCAGAAGCATCAATACTTTAAATTCAGTCAGATTAGTCAAACAGATGATGTTTTGATGTCTGAAAAAACTGATTGACAGTTTTAGGTCATTCAAGCAAAAATTAATTGTTTTATTAAATGTATTCAAACTAGCTACGTAGCCAATGAAAGTATGTCAGTCAATGTCAACATGTTGATGTGAAAATCTGGTTCATTTGGGTAACAGGAGCTCTGTGCAAAGACACGATATGGGAAGGATGGGGCGTGGAGGGAAAACAACAGCTGTAGCGAGGATGGGATTGTTTTGGAGAGTAAGTTCAGTGTGCCAGGACTCTGGCAAACATCTCTGATCACACCTTTTGTGTGGCCATCTAACCAGTTTCCTGGGTATATCATCCAGCTCTGACACTGCCGGTCTGCAGCAGACATATATGACAGCTGCGAACATGGAAACATTCCCATCGCAAACTACCGTGGGTGTTGCTTGGGGTCCTGAATGAAATAAACAAATAAATATATATTTCATTGTTCGCATAACAAACACTATTCAAAGCACTCCATCGTCAGATGAGAATTTTCTAAAATGTCAAGAATTTGCATTTCAATGAGATGGTGCTTGCTAGCAGCAATTTCCCTGAGAAACTTGAATTATAAACTTGACACATGTATACTTGTTCAAACTGAATCACTCCCACTTGTGCACGTCTTTGTTACTGTGGAAAATACACTGATAGTATCGGAGCACCAACAACTGTTCTGCCAGCTAATTTAGAGTTCCTTAGAGACTGACTTAGCCACCGGAGAGAGGGAGAGAAAGCGAGAAAGGTGATACTGGTTGAAGAGACACAGGAGATAAATCGTCTGATGTTCAGTTACAGAAAGAGAGAAAGATGCTAGAGATAAACTACAGATCAAGAATACAGAAATAATAGAGAATGATAAACAGGTTTGAGGCATGCTGTAAGAAGAAGTGACAGAGACATCTGAATAATAAATACATGAATAAAAGAATAGGTCATCTTTAAATATCTGATAAGCCCTTAGTAAAGCCTGAGGTTTGTAATTACATACGAGCAAGAGAACAGGCCTGCACATGTTTTATTCACTTCTTTGATATGATCTATATATATATTAACGGGTCACGTTTTCATATTCATCCTATTCTAAAAATCTTACACTCAATATTGAAATTGTTTATGGAACTTTCATAAAATAAAGCCTGAAATTACATTACACAATAGATGAAAATAAATAATTACATTATTTCAATATATATATATACAGTGAGGAAAATAAGTATTTGAACACCCTGCTATTTTGCAAGTTCTCCCACTTAGAAATCATGGAGGGGTCTGAAATTGTCATCGTAGGTGCATGTCCTCTGTGAGAGACATAATCTAAAAAAAAAAAAAAAAATCCAGAAATCACAATGTATGATTTGTTAACAATTTATTTGTATGATACAGCTTCAAATAAGTATTTGAACACCTGAGAAAATCAATGTTAATATTTGGTACAGTAGCCTTTGTTTGCAATTACAGAGGTCAAACGTTTCCTGTAGTTTTTCACCAGGTTTGCACACACTGCAGGAGGGATTTTGGCCCACTCCTCCACACAGATCTTCTCTAGATCAGTCAGGTTTCTGGCCTGTCGCTGAGAAACACGGAGTTTGAGCTCCCTCCAAAGACTCTCTATTGGGTTTAGTGGGTTTAGGTCTGGAGACTGGCTAGGCCACGCCAGAACCTTGATATGCTTCTTACAGAGCCACTCCTTGGTTATCCTGGCTGTGTGCTTCGGGTCATTGTCATGTTGGAAGACCCAGCCTCGACCCATCTTCAATGCTCTAACTGAGGGAAGGAGGTTGTTCCCCAAAATCAAATTATTACATGGTCCCGGTCATCCTCTCCTTAATACAGACCAGTCGCCCTGTCCCATGTGTAGAAAAACACCCCCAAAGCATGATGCTACCACCCCCATGCTTCACAATAGGGATGGTGTTCTTGGGATGGTACTCATCATTCTTCTTCCTCCAAACACGTTTAGTGTAATTATGACAAAAAGTTCTATTTTGGTCTCATCTGACCACATGACTTTCTCCCATGACTCATCCAAATGGTCATTGGCAAACTTAAGATGGGCCTTGACATGTGCTGGTTTAAGCAGGGGAACCTTCCGTGCCATGCATGATTTCAAACCATGACGTCTTAGTGTATTACCAACAGTAACCTTGGAAACGGTGGTCCCAGCTCTTTTCATGTCATTGACCAGCTCCTCCCGTGTAGTTCTGGGCTGATTTCTCACCTTTCTTAGGATCATTGAGACCCCATGAGGTGAGATCTTGCATGGAGCCCCAGTCCGAGGGAGATTGACAGTCATGTTTAGCTTCTTCCATTTTCTAATGATTGCTCCAACAGTGGACCTTTTTTCACCAAGCTGCTTGGCAATTTCCCCGTAGCCCTTTCCAGCCTTGTGGAGGTGTACAATTTTGTCTCTAGTTTCTTTGGACAGCTCTTTGGTCTTGGCCATGTTTGTCAGGGTTCTGTCACTTCAGTCTAGTTTACTCTTGGTTTGTGACAGAGCCCTGACACTCCTGTATTGTTTGTCTTGTCTTGTGTGAGCGCGCAGCTTTGAGCATGCTCGAGCTGCGTGCTCTTCTGTCTTTGTGTTTTGTGTGCAGGGCGTGGTGTTCGGATCCCAGCACTTCGGTCTAGTTTGGGTTTCGGTTTTGTGTTGGGATTCGGACATTCATGCTCCACGTGTTTGTTTTTTGTCGAGCGCACGGAATGAGCATTCGCTCGTTCTCGTGCGCTCTGTCCTGTCGTGTGAGCATGTGCTCTTCTGTCCGTGTGTTTGTGTAGCACGCGGTTCGTGTTTACATCGGCCGTGTGCTTTCATGTTTTGTGTTTAGCACGTGGCTGGTGTTTTTCACTGGCTGCGTGCTTTCATGTTGTCATGTTTTGTGTGAACATGCAGCTGATGAGTTCTCATTAGCTGCATGTTCATGTCATGTTTGGTGTGAGCACATATCTTGTCTAGTGTTTGTGCCATGTGCTCCTGACCCCGCCCACCTTGTTTCCTGATTATTGGTTCATTTGCCCCACCTGTCCTCCCTCGTTACCCTCTTTTGTTTGTTCCCTATTTAATCTCCTTGTGTTTTCAGTCCAGTGCGGAATCGACGTCTTATCAACCTCATGTTTCCCTGCTCCCAGTCATTTCTGGTTTTCCCCCTCACGGTAGTTTGTTTTTGTTTTGTTTTATTATCAACATTAAACAGCCCTTATTTCTGCATCCTTGAGTCCTCGCTTCATCCCTACAACAAACCCTGACGATGTTAGTAGTTGGATTCTTACTGATTGTATGGGGTGGACAGGTGTCTGTATGCAGCTAACGACCTCAAACAGGTGCATCTAATTTAGGATAATAAATGGAGTGGAGGTGGACCTTTTAAAGGCAGACCAACAGGTCTTTGAGGGTCAGAATTCTAGCTGATAGGCAGGTGTTCAAATACTTATTTGCAGCTGTATCATACAAATAAATAGTTAAAAAATCATTCTGATTTCTGGATTTTTTTTTTGATTATGTCTCTCACAGTGGACATGCACCTACGATGACAATTTCAGACCCCTCCATGATTTCCAAATGGGAGAACTTGCAAAATAGCAGGGTGTTCAAATACTTATTTTCCTCAATGTATATATGTATGTATGTTGTATATTAATTATATTGTTAAAATAAATCCATGTTATTACTTATTATATAAAAAATAATGCAATTATACATATTTTTACATAATCTAAATTTTAATTTTTATAATATATACATTATATTATAATTTATATTAATTTTATAAAAAATAATTAAATAACATAAAATATCACTCAAATCCAAGATTTAATATCTCATGTTGTATTCTAACACGTGTGCTGACTATTTGAACGTCATGATAGAGGCAATTCAATTATAAAAAATGTTCTTATATTCTTCAGCTGTGTGTATGAGACCATTGTGTAGGTGTAAATGAGAAACACAGGCCTCCTCCATTCTCTTCAACCAATTAACCATCCAATAATAGCATAGACAGCGCCACAGCAACATATAGTCTGTCGTGAGGGTTGAGGAGTGGGAGGGTAAGAACAAGGTGAGGTTAAAATAAGAAGAATAAGCCACAAGTGAAGCTAATAAAATAGAGAACATAATAAAGTTGAATGATGTACATTCAGACTTTGTTTAACAGCAATGCCTAACTCAAACAACAATGCAGAATTTTCTATGAAACTAAAACTTTTCTGACGCACAAACTTTGCAACAAACAGAGTCACACAGACATATCCACGCATGTGAACACACACTTGGTAGATGAGAACAGGAGCATCTTGTACACTTTGGTTAGTGTCCCTAAGTGTCCTACTTTACAGGTCTGAGGTAGATTAATGTCGACACGGTTTTAAGCACTAATGGTTTAGTATGAGTGTTTGCTCCCATCACCTGACCTCTTCCACTGCTGTTCTCACCATCAGTTCAATCTCCCTTCCATCAACCAACACACACACACACACACACACACACACACACACACGCACACACACACACACACACACACACACACACACACACACACACACACACACACACACACACACACAGCCATAGCAACCAGTCGCAAGGGAGGTCAGGTAAACACTGCACTCACCAGCACTCAGGAGAGAGAGAGTGAGAAACTGTGAAGAAAAGTCAAGAAAGAGGCGGGCCAGTGAAAGTGCTATAATGGGTTACATAATACATAATGCCACTTCTTGACCGAGTCATTATATCAGCTTGAATGCTAGTATTTGACCTGTGTTCTTTTGATGGCTGCTGAAGACATGAAAAATATATGCATTTTCTTGCAGGTTACTTTTGTTTATTTATTTTAATGCACATGCACATGAACATCCATGAGGAATACTTTTACAAAGACAGAAATGCAAAGGAAAGTACTTTTCTGAACATGGGCAGCTGTTCATGTAATGGTGGGGTTAAGTGTTGATGCATGGTTGTGTTATATGTTAAAAAATATATTGTAATGCAACAAAAATCTGAGACCACTGTTGGAAAAGGTTCTGTTTTGTTGCATATTTATAATTTAATAAAATGTATAAAAACAAGTGCTGGGTGGATTGCTGATTAATTGTAATCTACTCAATACAAATTAAATGATAAAAATTGTAGTTAGTAATGTAATCTATCACATTACACATTTTATGTAATATAATTTCACGAGTTCACACTTACATCAAATTAAATAGAGTAAAGATTATGTGTATTTGGCGTGCTGTCCGGGGGAGGGCTCCAGGCTCTGAATTTTGGCCTGAACCCAGAGTATCCCCCACCGTGATAAAGATAGTCTAGAACTAGACTGTATTTTATTATGGATTGTGTTGACATCTAATGAGAGTTTATTAAAATCAGAGCGAGGAGATGGGGTGGTGGAGGGATGCTAAAATAAAAACGGTCAACGAAAGAAGGTAAATATGCTGTATATATACACCTCTTATCGTTGATTAAATCGATTGGCTTGATGTGCTCCACTTGTGTTTAGTTAGGTTTAATTATCTGAACGTGCTCCTCCCGAAATTTGTTAATAAAACATCACTAGACAGCATTTTGAATATTTTTAGTTTACTTTTGACCTAACTTGTTTATAACATTGTTTATAATAATAATTATAATATAATTTGAATAGTATAATCTCGTACAATATTAAGTTCATTAAACAGTACATTATCAGGGTTTCATAAATTGATGAAAAGCTTATAATTAATTAAATCTTTAAAAAAAAATTAATTAAAAGAAGTACAATAAAAACGAACAAAAAGATGAAATGTTTTTGCCACTATGAGCCTACACTCTAAAAAATACGTTCTTCGTCGTAATCATAGAGGAACCACTTTTGGTGCGATACAGCACCATATCTTAACATGTTCTGTATATGGTAGCTGTGCTATATAGCACCATAGTTAGCAGTGCTATACAGGGAGTGCAGAATTATTAGGCAAATGAGTATTTTGACCACATCATCCTCGTTATGCATGTTGTCTTACTCCAAGCTGCATAGGCTGGAAAGCCTACTACCAATTAAGCATATTAGGTGATGTGCATCTCTGTAATGAGAAGGGGTGTGGTCTAATGACATCAACACCCTATATCAGGTGTGCATAATTATTAGGCAACTTCCTTTCCTTTGGCAAAATGGGTCAAAAGAAGGACTTGACAGGCTCAGAAAAGTCAAAAATAGTGAGATATATTGCAGAGGGATGCAGCAGTCTTAAAATAGCCAAGCTTCTGAAGCGTGATCATCGAACAATCAAGTGTTTCATTCAAAATAGTCAACAGGGTCGCAAGAAGCGTGTGGAAAAACCAAGGCGCAAAATAACTGCCCGTGAACTGAGAAAAGTCAAGCGTGCAGCTGCCAAGATGCCACTTGCCACCAGTTTGGCCATATTTCAGAGCTGCAACATCACTGGAGTGCCCAAAAGCACAAGGTGTGCAATACTCAGAGACATGGCCAAGGTAAGAAAGGCAGAAAGTCGACCACCACTGAACAAGACACACAAGCTGAAACATCAAGACTGGGCCAAGAAATATCTCAAGACTGATTTTTCTAAGGTTTTATGGACTGATGAAATGAGAGTGAGTCTTGATGGGCCAGATGGATGGGCCCGTGGCTGGATTGGTAAAGGGCAGAGAGCTCCAGTCCGACTCAGACGCCAGCAAGGTGGAGGTGGAGTACTGGTTTGGGCTGGTATCATCAAAGATGAGCTTGTGGGGCCTTTTCGGGTTGAGGATGGAGTCAAGCTCAACTCCCAGTCCTACTGCCAGTTTCTGGAAGACACCTTCTTCAAGCAGTGGTACAGGAAGAAGTCTGCATCCTTCAAGAAAAACATGATTTTCATGCAGGACAATGCTCCATCACACGCGTCCAAGTACTCCACAGCGTGGCTGGCAAGAAAGGGTATAAAAGAAGAAAATCTAATGATATGGCCTCCTTGTTCACCTGATCTGAACCCCATTGAGAACCTGTGGTCCATCATCAAATGTGCGATTTACAAGGAGGGAAAACAGTACACCTCTCTGAACAGTGTCTGGGAGGCTGTGGTTGCTGCTGCACGCAATGTTGATGGTGAACAGATCAAAACACTGACAGAATCCATGGATGGCAGGCTTTTGAGTGTCCTTGCAAAGAAAGGTGGCTATATTGGTCACTGATTTGTTTTTGTTTGGTTTTTGAATGTCAGAAATGTATATTTGTGAATGTTGAGATGTTATATTGGTTTCACTGGTAAAAATAAATAATTGAAATGGGTATAAATTTGTTTTTTGTTAAGTTGCCTAATAATTATGCACAGTAATAGTCACCTGCACACACAGATATCCCCCTAAAATAGCTAAAACTAAAAACTACTTCCAAAAATATTCAGCTTTGATATTAATGAGTTTTTTGTGTTCATTGAGAACATGGTTGTTGTTTAATTATTAATGTTGTAAAATTAATCCTCAAAAATACAACTTGCCTAATAATTCTGCACTCCCTGTATAGCACCTTAGTCAATGAACCGGTGAAGAACCTCTGAAGAACCACCAAAGCACCAAAATCGGTGCTATATAGCACTTAAAAAGGTTCCCCTATGATTACGAGCCAAGAACCATTTTTGGTGCCATATAGAACCTTTTTTTTTTAGAGTGTATCACTGAAAGACTCACACAACATTTCGTCGCTGTCCGATGAAAACCACGTATGTCCATTTTGCCGATTTTGAGATTTTTCGACGGATTGAATGTCCAGGTTCATTTCCGTATACAGTATGCGTCACATATCTAAATGGCCAATGAAAAGTTGTGAAATCATGTCATCTGATTTTCATGTATATCCATTTGGTGTCAAAGCTGTCAATCACGCCGCGTATCTCCCGCTCTGTGGAAGCATCTCGCCGGTCTCGCTGGTATCGTGAAGTTGTTTCATCGAAGCTCAGCACTGGATAGCCGATAGTACGACATTGAAGCTCTCCGCAGTTTAGTTCTAATCTAGTTCTTCACAGATTAGTTTGCTTGCTAGTATGTAAATAAACTAGGTCTCTTTGATAAGATTCAGCCTTTTTTTCTCAGTCAAACTGATCAAATTATAGCCTGTAATGCTGTCATGATTGTCACTAGAACATGCCTCACTCATACTGCTATCACCGCTTGCCAGAGGCTGAGAATATCCAGCATGTATTCCTCTGTATTCCTCACGTATTCCTCTGCTGAAACGCGACTTTGCCATTCTAATTAATGATCGGAAGAACGCGTATCGACCACCGTTACTGTAAAATATGCACGTATGTCCATTTAAACTCAATTTTGGTCAAATGTGGATTATATCATTACACTGGCAAGAATATGGTTACATGTAAAGATGCCGTACCAAGTATGACAACGCTACATTCAACTGCTTTTGAAATAGTGTTTTTTTCACTTCCTGAAAAGTAAGCGTTTTGGACATACGTGAGTTTCATCGGACAGCGACGATTTGTTTTATTTGAATTTAAAATTTGTATGATTGAATTACTTTATATCTTTTCATTAAACATACGAACCCCCTGCAGTTCCATCACAAAACCTGGGAACCCTGACATAATATCATAATTGTCACGGATGAAGGTAGACGAAGGCAGCTTCACAATAATAAACACTGTTTAATGATGGGTAGGCAGAAACACAACAACGTATAACACGCAACCTGGGTGTACACGAACAAACTGACAAAGGACTGAACAGAACAGGGTATTATAAAAACACAGGGTGAAGGAGGGAACTAAACTGGCACAGGTGGAAGATGATGAACTAATCAGGGCCGAAGACAGAACATAATTGTGATAATAATGTGATCCTCAAACCATTTTTGCTTTGTGGCAGGGCGCATTATCCTGCTGAAAGAGGCCAGAACCACCAGGGAATACAGTTCCCATGAAAGGGTGTACATGGTCTGCAACAATGCTTAGGTAGGTGGTACGTGTCAAAGTAACATCCACATGGATGGCAGGACCCAAGGTTTCCCAGTAGAACATTGCCCAAAGCATCACACTGCCTTCGCCGGCTTGCCTTCTTCCCATAGTGCATCCTGGTGACATGTGCTCCCCAGGTAAGCGACAAACTGCGATGCACTGTGTATTCTGACACCTTTCTATCAGAACCAGCATTAACTCCTTGAGCAATTTGATCTACAGTATCTCATCTGTTTGATCTGACCTTTGCTCCCCACGTGCATCAAAGAGCCTTGGCCACCCATGACCCTGTCACCGGTTCACCACTGTTCCTTCCTTGGACCACTTCTGATAGATACTGACCACTTCAGACCGGAAACACCCCACAAGAGCTGCAGTTTTGGAGATGCTCTGACCCAGGCGTCTAGCCATCACAATTTGGCCCTTGTCAAATTCTCTCAAATCCTTACACTTGCACATTTTTCCTGCTTCTAACACATCAACTTTGAGTACAAAATGTTCACTTATTGCATAATATATCCCGCCCATTAACAAGTGCCGTGATGACGAGATAATCAGTGTTATTCACTTCACCTGTCAGGGGTCATAATGTTATGCCTCATCAGTGTATATTTTCGTTCTATTTGTATTTTTATATCAATATGGTACAAGATTATCCTATTCAAATAAATGTGATAAACGCGTTAGGTATGTCAAAAGCAATCAAAAAGTAGTCAGGTTATATTACCTTAAATGTGTATAATGTTATGGATTATGTTACTAACTACATTTTTTTCATGTAATTTGAAATCAGTAACTGACTATAATTTGTAAGTAATACCCAATAAGAAAAAAAAAAGGTTTTGAAAGTCACACACACAATATAAAAATATATATATCAATTTTTTTTTTTTTTATCGAATGAATACAGCCGTGGTGAGAATAGCCTTTTTTAAAGCTTACCGACCCCTAACGCTTGAACAGTATATGTATATCTATTTGTATCAGGATGTTTTAAATCATAATAATATTTATTTCTAATGTCTTGTATAAAAATCATTTTCCCACTACATTTGAGACTGGAAGTGATCCGAGCACCAGTCTGAACTGGATTAAGCCTATTGCATTGTAAGTAATCATATTTGTAAAATGACTAGGCAATTCTGCTCATATTAACAGCTCACTTGAATTTTCCATCAATTGAAATCACAGTACATGTCACATATTAATTTCCTGTTAAGTACCATTAGATAAAAAAACCTTAAGTAAATGTTTGCACTGCTGGTCATTGTAAGAAGTGCGGCAAATGGATTGAATTTATTGATACCTGACACCATTGTCTGTTACTGCAGTATATCATATTTCAGTGGAAACAATCACACCGGTGAATGAAAATGTGGTTCCAAAGCTGGGTGGCTAAAGTAATGGTGATAAAATATATTGCACTGATACCAGCTCAGCAAACGATGAGAACCATCTTATTTACACAAGCCTCTGTTGATAAATGAAAGTGCTTTTTCCATGCAGAACAGACCAACACACACCCACTAAGTTAATGTAATCTGTAAATGTAATGTAAACTTGATTGGCCCAGACTGTGTATAGAGAATCCCATTAGATAAGAGCAGTGCGCGAGATGCTATAAAGGTTGGTTTTCCACATCTAATCAGCAAGCAGGTAACAGGAGAGGCCAAAGAACACGGAGCTTCCCTGTGTTAGCGTGTGTGTTCGTCTTTCTCTGTAGAAATACACTATCAATTCCCCTACTTGTGCTTTCATGTGGAACAGCTTCCTGGGTCCCTGCAATACATGAGCAATGTGTGTGTGTGTGTGTAAGGAGGGTGTAGGGTTCAAACCCTGACGTGAAAGGGAATTTGAGAGAGACCCAGTTTCATCACAGCAACCAAATTCAAATGTTCTCACATCCTTACTTACATTAACTTGCTAGAATGAATTACATAGGACCTTCAAGCCTTAAAGGGTTACTTCAGCGATTTAGCATTAAGCTTTGTATCAGTAGAAACCCAGTAGTATATTAAAATGATGGTACTTTTCGCCCTCATATCCCCCTGAGACGAGAGAATTAAGCATTTTATTTCTGGAAAAATGTGTAAAAAAATTTTGGCCAGAGGCTAGAGACTATAGCCAGTAGAAGGAACTAGTTCCGCATGTTATCAACCCACCCACAGGGGAGGGATCTCACTCACAGAATGTAAATGCGCATGGCCACTCGGCTCGGGCATTAATAACAGAGCGGTGTGGCGCAAAGTGAGTGTTTCAACTTTTCAATGAATTCCTATGAAAGCTTCCATATGCGATCTGAAAACGCTCCAGACTGGACACGCGCCGAGAATGAATGCCGCGCTTACCTCAGCTCTTTGCTCTCATGATGAATGAAATCTGACTCCTGCTGCGTCTGTGACGTGACTTTCGTTCGGCTCACTCACACTTTATTGAAAAGACACGTTCAGTTTTTAATTGTAGTGTCTGTTCTCTAACTGAACAAAATGGTAGTATGAAAATCAAAACGACGATAGGGTGGAGCTGTGGTGGGCAAGTGATAACCAGTAGCCGTGGCTTTGGGAGTGGCCTCGTAGGGCAGCGAAGCAAGTGCATTCTGGGAATTGTTGTCTTTCATCCACATGAGACAAAAATACATTTTCTGTCTTATCTCAATCTAAAAGACAACAAATTCAAAAATAATTTAACTTTTCTACTAATGACCCAGTTTAAATACACATTCATCTTCCCAGTGCTGAAAACCCCCTTTAAAATATACTGTGAATGATAATATTCAGTGTGGATGAAAAAAAAAATTGAAACAACATTGAAAATATAATTTTTTTTTTTTTTAAGTTTTGTTTTGAAAAAAAGTTGGAAAAAGTAAAAGGATAATAAAACAAAGAAATTCAGCATTATTTTAAAGACACTAATCAAATGTGTTACTCATTCAAGTTGTTGTGCTAATAATAAATATAATTTGTAAAATATTACATTATGAAATAAATGTTTTTCTCCAAAACATCTTGGCTAAAATGATTGGCAATTTTTTTTTTTTTTAAATATCTACAAGTATATCCCCATTAAATAAGTATATATCTATAAGTATATTCCCATTAATATGTAATACCAGGGTGACTAGGAACATGAAATTGTCTAGCTATGACTTCCTATTCCACAGGAGTATAAATATAAGGAACACAAAGGCCAAATTCCCTTAATCATCCATCACATAAGTAAAACCAAAAATTATAATTATAATGTGCAGCAAAAGATTGTTGAGCTTCACAAAATAGAAAGTGGCTGTAAGAAAATAGCTGAAGCATTGAAAATCCCCCATCAGGGAAATAATCAAGACGTTCCAATCAACTAAAGATTGGGTTTGGTGCAAACAGGGATCAAAAATACCCCATGCCACTGTTAAATATACCACTGGATCTTTAATGTTTTGGGCCTATTTTTTTGCTGGAGGTCCTGGACATCTTGTTCAGATACATGGCATCATGAATTCTAGCAAATACAACAGATAAAAAATCAAAACCTGATGGCCTCTGCTAGAGATCTTATATCAGGACAATGATCCAAAATAAACATCAAAATCAACACAAAAATGTGTCAATGAGCCCAAAATGAAGCTTCTGTCATGATCACCCCAGTCCCCTGACCTGAACCCTGTAGAAAATGAGTGGGGTGAACTGAAGAGAAGAAGCACCAAGATGGATCTGGGAATCTGAAGGATCTGGAGAGATTCTGTATGGATGAATGGTCTCTGATCTCTTGTCAGGTGTTCTCCAAACTCATCAGACATTATAGAAGAAGACTCAGAGATGTTATCTCGGCAAAAGGAGGTTGCAAAAAGCATTTAATAAAAGTGTCGCAATAATTATGGCCAACGTGTTTTGGAGAAAATAATTTAATTCATAATGTGATTTCCCCCCACTTTCAATTCTTTTACTTCAATGAAAGGTTAGATTTTTGCACATTTTAATGCAATTTTTGCACATTTTAATGATAGATCAAAAGGATAAACAATGCAGATTTATTTTTACAGCCATCTTTAGTCATATTTACCAGGGGTACCAATAATTCTGGCCACAACTCACACACAGTATGGTTACTGTGTATTCTACTGACTACATGTCAAATAACTCTCATTAGAGCATTAGTAAACTGTTCGGGTTAGTAGAATTAGTTGATGTACTTGCAAAGATACTTAGAATGGCTGTTGGAGGAGCATCAAAATAAAGTGTTAGCAGATATTAAGCAGACAAGATATCTTAGATTTTCCCCACTACTCAATTTTAAACACCAGCCCTTGAAAATGTATTCCAATTTGCTAGCTGCTATTTTAAATATTCTTTTCATTTTGCTCCTCAATTTCCAAGAATGTCACTAAAGCCAGGGCAGTTTTTATTCAGCTACTTTGCAGTCACTCTCTGTTACTTTGTATCTTCCTTTCCAGACACGCGAAATGTCTGACAGAAAAACGCATAGCTTAGTAAGCATTCACCTTACGTTCTCCACAAGGAAGAAAAACAAGAGCAGCGTAGTTCTGGAGAGCATCACATTAAGTGCTGTGCCTACACAAGAGCTGGGAGCCACTGGTCTCCATGACAATGGCAGCGCTAACGTGCCGTTAGAGTGTTTAGCTAATGGAGGTTAATGAGACATTAAAACAAGCTGACAGTAAGCTTCCGTGCAGTCATCTGGTAGAGTCGGTGTGAAGGGTCTGGGAGAAAACCAGCTGAAGATGAGTTATAACAGGCTAGGTTTTTATGAAATCACAACAGCTTAATTGTTCTTGATATCATTTGCTATAAAGCAGCATTCATTTCATGCCAGATCACCGCCAATATTAGTATCTGAGGCACTTAATTTTGTACATTGACCACATTAATAATGGCATGGCCCACATGGAAAACTCTGCAAATTTACACAGAATTCAAATGATCTGGTAACACTTCGACTAATGGTCCACTTTGGATATTCTACTACTATAGTAAAAACTACATGTCAACTAACTCTCATTAGAGTATTAGTATACTGTCTGCTTAAAGGTAGGGTAGGCAATTCCGGAGAGGCTATCAATGAACAAGATAGCTTTGAAAGCATAAGATCCCACCCTCGCTTCAGAGCTCTCCAAAGCCACGCCTCCTCCAAAACACATGAACACACACAGCAGAGTTTGCAGATGGTCTTACCATTAACACCATTATTATCTTCATTTAGGCCCACAAGAGGTCGGATTTATCGCATGAACCAATCATATTCACTCATAAAGTGGAGGCATTGCCTACTCTCACGTAGGGATGTGCGGTATACTGGTATTGTAAAAATACGTTTTCATTTAAAATGGTACAATATCATGATTTTGCTAATTTCGGTATATGCCGAAGTTCACCGCTAGGTGACAGTGTGCCACCCAAACTGACGTGAAACCGGCAAATGTGGCAACATAGAACAAAATGAATACAGCAGTTGAATCTCACTCAACACCCCCAAAACGAATTAATAAAGTGAGGAGTAGATGTGAAATTCGGAATTAGTTTGCTTATAAAACTGCTGAAGAACCATCAAACCTTGCCAAGCATCTGTCACTTGCCATTCCTGTCTTGTACAAGACATTAAGAGATCGACAGGGGAGTGCATATTTCAAACAA